>JBBMOE010000082.1:1413518-1530824 GCA_037975065.1 Chaetodon trifasciatus
GAGGCACTAAACCTCCCATTTGGCATCCATTAAAACCCATCTGCAGGACCGAATACGAGGGGGCGAGCAGGAAATAGCTACGTTCGATATGACTAAAAACTGTCCTCCACTTTTGAGCGTTCTCTCACAGGTCTCTCAATCTCCAGATTCAAATATGGGATTTTCATGGTTCTCCTGTTCCACTGGAAACATCACATGGAATGCTCTGGATCTGGTTTGCTTTACAGCTGATGACTGATCTGTCTAAATCCATTGGTTTTATGCGCTGGCCATGGGGATGGATGGGTGACTAACGCCGGCTTGCGTGCCATGTTTCTGCCGACGCAGCCAGAGCTCAGCCAGCCAGGTCACGGACACAGACATGTCTGGTAGTGGGAAAAGGCAGATTAAAACAAGTGCTCAGCACTATTCTCTCTAATTAGTCCCCTGTTAACTTTTGAACTTAATTGGTTAATTGAGATGTGGTTAGACTGGGCAGGTTTCCCCTCCCTCAGGGTGACCATACGGCTCCAGTATTTTAGCCTGGCACTGCCTGGCACAGGAGGTGGCTGCCTCCCTCTCACTCTCTCTCTTTCTCTCTCTCCTTTTGAGCATCCCACCGCTCCAGTGACGAGGAGTAATGATGCCGCACAGGAGGCAGTAAAACTGTGTTTTGCGAGTGTGTTTTAGCAGAGATTGTGCCCATGCACTGCACATATGCTTGTGCCACATCAAAGCCGCTCCTTGACTACCCAGTCCTGGGTGGTCTGAACCTCTCTTCTCTCAACCCGCAGAGCTAGATAGGCTACAGAAAAGTGGAGTGTGGATGTGGGTGGATGTTACCTCACCACAGGCAAGTGTGTTCTGTCAGACTCAGAAGTCAGTTTGCTTTGGAGGAGACATGAACAGCGTGAGGATGGAGAATAAAAGTGCGGTGCAATACAGACGCAGATAAACACAAACACAAGCCCATAGGCGTCACATTGCTTGAGTCTCCCCATCTCCTCTGGTTGATGTATAATGATAACCACAACACCACATAAATCTGCAAGCAGCTCGATTCATTGGGGCAGATTTTGCCTGCTGTCTTCCCTTTTTCACTTTCATCCCCTCTTCTCCCTTTGCTCCTTCGAGCCCCATCACTCATTCCCCTTCTCAGTTTTCCCTTTCCGTCCTCACACCCTCTCCATCATCCCTCCATCACTCTGCCTCCTTCCCCCTGCTGCTCAGCTCCATATTTCTGTCCTCCCTCATCACCTCGCTCTCTTCCCTCAGTTGCCGTCATCCGCGTGCTTCAAAATGGAAACACTTTCTCTTCATTTTTTGGGTTTTTAAAAACCGCTTTCCCTCCCACTCCTTCATCCCACTTGCGCTCTGTTTCTCTGCTCTTGTTCGTCCATCAGTTTTCGTGAGGCCTGGGAGGGTAATGAACGTCTTGTTTTATGGGGAGTCACAGGTTCACCCCTCCCTCCCTCCATCAGAAGCGCCCATAAATCAGCATCCCAGCATTCAACTGGCAACCAGGGCTCCTCGGAATGTCCCGTTCTTGTCCTCCCATCTGTGTCCCGGCGCCTCCTTTAGGTCATGGAGAGCAGTGCTGGATAAGAGGGGTCTGGTGGTTGAAGAGACTGCTGTGCTGCTGTCCTCTGAGTTCTCGTGGATTGGCCTGTAATATGATAAAGTCCTGGAGTGATGTGTGTGAGAGAAACAGAAGGCAGCTCCCTGCTCTGGCTTCTCTCCGTCTGATGTAGCCTGTCAGAGGCACAGAGACAGAACAGTGCAGATAACGGAGCGGAGAGCTGCCACGCCAGCCAGCCAGCCAGCCAGCCAGCCAGCCAGCCAGCCAGCCAGCCCAAGGTCTTTCTGCAGCCCTGAATATAATTTGCTGCTAGTTCACAAGGGGAACAAAGGAGAAATGTTTCATTCTTGCAGCGTTGGCCAAGACAAATGCAAGCATTTTTGTTCTGATAACCTACAGACAAGCGCGGGGAAGGCACCTGGGTAGCCAAGGCCAAACGATATACAGTATTACCTTGTAAAGAACACACTGTATAATACGCGTGCATCTCCTTGACTTCTGCTGCTGCAAAGCGTCTTAGCCATAAGGACAATGCTTCAGCTGGCCCATACAGATAACCGCCGTCTTCCCAGCTGTAGCAGCCTACACTTTCAAGTGCGTGCAAGGTTAGCCAAATCACACAGTTAATTCTTTTTTGAAACCCATCTTACAAACTGGGCTTTAAAGTTGAGTTATGTCTCCCAACTGCTGACACTGGTCATCCATGGAATGCCGCTGCAGGGGCCTGCTCAACATCTGCAGCAACACACTTGAGCAGAGATGAGTAAAATTAGGAGCATTTCCTGCAATCTGTACAGAGGAGAGAAGGTCATCCTCACCCGATCATGAGCAGATGAAGTGTAACATAGAGCAGGGCAGCCATAAAAAGCCTCTCCTCTCCTCTCCAGCTGGTTAGCTTGACATAGGCCTTTAACAGCTAGGAGTAGGGAAGGCACAATCCAAGGTCAAACCAGGGAGACGGAGGGGAGGGATATCAACTTGATCAACTGCTCATGGCTTGTCTGTCTGGCTGGTTGGCCGCACAGCTACCTTTGCAGTCGTCTATCTCATTTGCAGTGATCACATCTAGTCCACTGGACAGGTGGGCGGGCCAGACGGTCACGTGTTACATGCCCTCGCCCTGTAGTGGTCTGCAGGTCATATTCAGGACCAGCATAGGAGGAGGGAGGCCTTCTGGGGTTACAGGAGGCTTGCGGCATCTGATCGAAGTTAACAGATGTGTTGCAGCTGCTCGTTTTGTTTGCCATAGCACATCCTCAAACACACCCACACGCACAAATATACACACAGTGAAAAGGAACAAAAAAAATACATGTTAGGAAGCTGCAGATTTTCGTAGATTTTCCAGCAGGCCATGCTCAATAGCACTACTGCCAGTGTTTTGGCTCGCAAATAAAAACCCGACATCCCCATGTGACCATTAAAGTGACTTTGAACTGTGTGCCTATGAGTGCACATATTGGCTTTTCTTATTTATCTTTAATATATGCTTAGCCCTGATGGCCATAAAACATGTCAGCACCTATGTGTTGGGCCAGAAAGCCTCAAGCTATGGGACTGTGACAGGGCCTGACCAATAAAAAGATTTGGGGAATCTGTGGAGACAGCGAGTCATGGTCGTGCAGTTAAAGGGAGGAAGCATGAGGAAGCTGTAACACAGAGTAACCTCAGCTGGGTGTCCTCATATCCACGGGAGAGCAACAGCTTTCAGCAGGTTATCGCAATGCCAGTGTGAGCCAAACTCAGTCTAGACCTGGCAGAGGCCATAATGGAGAGAAAGGGGGAAGCAGAGGGGGATGGGGGGAGACAGGGAAGAGAATAAAGAAGAGTTATTAGGGTGATGTGAGGCAATGAGGGGAAGAGAGCTTACTGAAATGTTTTGACACAGAAAAATAGCAAATGTGACACAGGTACTTAAACAAGGGCTTGAAAGGCAAACCACCGCCATCTTTCTTTCTGCACCCTCTCTCCTCTGTCCCCTCCCTTTCTCCCTGCTCACACACTCACACAAGTGATAGCTGCAGCTGCAACTTTCACAAACTGCTCATTCACCAAAGCCCGGTGGCAGAGCTCGTCTCATGACTGTCAGGCTGGCCTTCATTCCTCGTCATGCTGAGCGGCGCGAGCAGATTCCAGGTCCTTCACCCAGATTCCTGAGATCCTAAACACCCCATTATTTCCGTGAGCTCACATGGTCTGGTAGCATGAACAGCCCACGCTGGGACCACAACAGTACAGTCCTGTATTATCACTTATGCATTGTGTTGTGCTATATTGGTGCCGGCATCAGCAGCAGCTTTGACTTGTCGAGCCATGTGACACATTCCGTCACAGCCGGTGTGTGTGTGTGTGTGATTTGTGTGTTGGAGAGTGTGTTTTCTATCTCCTTACTGTATTTGTTCTGGCACGGTGTTCTATTGTGGGGCTGGGCTTTGCACTTCTCAGATAAGAGAGCAGTTATGTCAACACTGGGTGATGTGAAGGAGCCGCCTGGTCGTGTTGATATTCTACAACACTGATTATTTACTCTGACCACAGAGTTCAGCCATCATCTAGCCTCTAATGCACTAATGACCGGAGGCCTCTTGGGGTGGAGCCCCCTCCTGGCTCTGCTCGGTACTGGCTCTCAGCTTGTCAGGTGAGAAGAAAGATGAGGGGGCTGGGGATAACTAATGGCTTTGAAAAAGCCTGAGTTTAAAGCCGGCTGCCAACAGATTCTGAAAAAAGGTTGACGAATGCTTCTCACAATACACACAACCCCTTGCAGACTCAGGCAGCATGAGTCTGCATATTGAGCCGAGCTGAGCAGCCCTATCAGTAAAGAGCCAGTGGAGCAATCCATGCATAATTAGGGAAGGGGGGAGGGGGTTAATTGACTTCTTTGAGAAAGATCCTGATTTCTATCAGCCAGTCCCATAATCATGTGAGCCAGGGCTCTCATTAAGCCCCCTCCCTCATTTATCTCTCTTCCCCTCTAACCTTTTACCCTCTCCCTCCCTTTCCTCTCTCCTCCCCCGCTTTGAAAAAAGGGTGAAACCCCAGCCGCTCCTGCTGTGTCCTCACCGGGCCGGGAAAGGGTGAGGCAGATTTATAGTTAGCACCTGAGTGAGTAAGGTGCGCGCTGGCACACAAACACATGATTAGTGCACATTCATGTGCACACATACACACACACACACACAAGTTAAGGCTCCAGACTGCAGCTGACCTGACTGTGACCCCGGTGCGGCACTGTACTGGCTAGCAGGTATTAGCGGCAAACCTGTGTGCATGTGTCCCTGTGGCCAGAGTCTTCTCCACACAGACGCAGTGTTGCACACTGGATTCAGACCCCATGTTTTTTTAGTGTTTGTTTTTTTATTATTTCCAACGATACTGCTCAAACTGTGCAGCAGGAACAGCAACATAACAAGTGCTTTGAATTATTTACAGGCGGAAAGTATACACTGCCTAATGACACGCGTCTGTACCACAAACAAAATACATTACGCTGCCATGTCAGCACCTATGAATATTTACTAAAACATATCCACTAAGACAAGGCTTTGCTCAACATGGTTTTAACCAGATACAGAAAGAAAGCAGCTCCCTCCTGGCTGCTTTCCTTTTCTCTTCCCTTCCTCGCTCATTCGCTCTTCCCCTTCAGCCTTTGGAAGCTGTGGAAGATTTGGGGGGGAAAGCTGAATTCCAGCGAGAGAGTAAGAGAGAGAGAGAGAGAAAAAAAGGATGACGTGGAGAAAAGAGATGAAAAGTGACAAATGAGAGATTTCCTTCACAAGCTCATAAATCAGCAGACACAGGCAGGGGCAGTATGAGGCCTCCTTCAAAAGGCCCAAACTTTTTTTCCTTTCACAGCCAGCGCTAACCACCTCTCTCCCTTTACATGTACCCAAACACACACTTACACAAACATATGTGCAGAATCACATACGCAAGAAACACACTTCCCCCGTTCCCTCTTTGCACACTCTCCCAGATGGTGTGTGCTGGAATGGCATCCCCATTGCTCTCCGCCAATCTGGTTGTGGCGCAGTGGCCTGGCTGGCTGGCACAGAAACACGTCTCATAAAATCACTTACAGTTAGGAGTGGTGCCGGCTTCAAAGTGGCGCGCCTTCAAACCAGCCCTGTTAAAGGGTCCAAGCACGCGTGCTGAAATAAATCCTGCTCATTCTGTCACATAAAAACACACAGGGTGGTGGGGGGGGGGGGGGGGGGCTGTGGGAGGAGGGTTGGGTGGTGCAGCTGCTACTACAGGTACGCGGGACAGACAGACAAGGGAAATGAGCTCTTCAGAGCGTTTGCTACGTGCACACAGTGGGGTGCCACACACTGGGCGAGGATGTGGGAGAACAGAGCGCAGAGGCACCCTGCTGGGTTTGGAGGTATCTACTGAGCTGGTGGGGAGCAAAGGGAGTGAGCAATGGCAGCAACTGTCAGCAGCCCTTATTCAGCTCCGGTGTTTGTGCAAATGAACGTGGACGGTCGCTGAATGCGAGATTAAAAAGCACCACAGTGAGACTGGACATATGTGCGCGGTGGAGGCAAGGCGGCGACTCCGGCCTGGTTGGAGAGCCGGGAAGGCTCAGTCAGTGCTGAGAAACCTGAGCCCTGTGCAGGACGGTCCCAGAGACTGTCGGATTGATGGAGATCCAAAAGGACTTAGGATCTGCTTTCATTCTGAATGTTCACCATCTGCTTGGCTGGAAAGAGAACCCATGGAGCTGGAGAAAACTCTGTCAACTGACAGATGAGACAGTGAGCGTAAAAGTGTGTGTGTGTGTGTGTGTGTGTTGTGTGTGTGTACTTGTGCAGACAGTGTGTCAGTATTGATCCTCAAAGCAGCTCCACTTTCTGAAAGACGATCTGTCAAATGGGGATACACACATTTACACACACACAAACCAACAACAACAAAAAAATAGGCGTTAATACGTTGTGGACCTCATAGCTTAAAAAAAAAAATTCTTTCTCTAAAATAACAGACATCTGCAGCACCATCACATGTTCCAATATGCAAAACCGTCCTCCCCTTCCCACACAGCTGCATAGTTTACTCCACCTCCACCATGCCGGTGGTATTGATCCATCCAGTTTCCATGTGCACAGACAACTCTGGTCTGTTAATGCCATGTTACTAAGGATGACCACTTCTCTCCTCATACCTCACCAGTCTGTCACACAGTAGCCAGGACGAACAAACCCTCCACATCACCAAAATAAACCAACATGTCCTGTTTTGTTTCCTAACAACCGCACATGATTCCACATGTGCGCAACCGAGTCCATTTATGATCCCCCAGCAGCCACGGTGCACTGCTGACCTCCTGCACAAAAACGCCTCCTGTCGGCCTCTTGTGTAATCCCTTGAGTAGTCTGAGAAACACTCCCTCCTATCTATGACCCATCAGTAACCCAGGAAGTAATCAGCAGAGACGCACACAACAAAATTCCTGTCGCTGTGTGTAAAGTTCTCTCTGACCTCCTGACCCCCGGAGAAACCACAATCTTCTGTATTCCTTCTGTCTCGTTAAAAGAGAGATAACACAGGCCTGAGGGTCTGATGAAGAAACAGCAGATCCACTCCCATAACTGTCATCCCATATGCTGGGAATGTGATGTGATTTACAGCACTTGCCAGCAAAACAGTAAACCACAGCTTCTCGCAAATGGGGGCGTCTGCACACCTGAGAACAAGCTGTTCCACAAGCAAAAAATTAGTAATTAAGATTATGAGGGGGAAAATGAACACAGCTTCTTAAAATTCTTACTCAATTATTTATGCAGCAGACTTACAGTATAACGCTGTATAAATCCATCTGTGTGTGTTATTATTATGATTACCGTCATAGATATGTCCGCTAATCAACGTCGTAATTGAAGCAGGTGGATTGACGACATACCACAACAGCCCCATGCAGAAGCGGAGAGGAGAGAGATGGATGGAATATAAAACGCCCAGGGCTGAGGTAGAATTAGGCACCTGCATCAGCCCCCCGTCCACCCCCACATGCTGCCCTCTCAGCTGCATGCCACTCTGTTTCCTCTCTCGCTCCTTTTATACAATCTCTCCACCACACAGCTCCTTTGATTGCTCTTTCCCGTGGGCATACACACACACACACACACACACAGACACGCACACAAATACAACACACGCGCACACAAAAGCACATTTCTTCCGTAATGTTCACAGACAGTTGCACCAGCTGAGTTTTGATTTGGAAGGAAAAGTTGCCTCCACTACAAATAACGACAGGCACTCAAGAAACAAGCAGAGCGCAGTTATCACACGGAAAACACACACGCAAACACACACACACACACACACGTACGCAGGCAAGCAAAATGCATAACTCACAAAAACATGCCAAAAGCACAGAAAACCACTCTTAAAAGCAAGTTTAATCACAGATACACACCACCCACACACAGCAAACACACACTCACACGTGCATCCACACACCCTCCCATTATGCTGTATAACCAAAAGGCATTCAGCCATTTCAGCAGTGTTCTGAGAGCTGGCCAAGTGAGAGGTCTGTCAGTGCATTAGCCAGCATGTAATCATAGCCCAACCTCACTGCAATTAGAAGTGGTTCTAATTCTTCACTGGAAACACTGCCTTCTCCCTCCGCTAATAGTTTACTTTACTCCAACAGCTGACAGACCCAACCCTGCCTCCCCTCCTCGGCTTCCTAAACACACACATGCACACACGTACGCACTCACAGACACACCCACGGCTGTAGCTCATCTGTCAGTATGGGAGATCAAAATGGATCCTGGGAATAGTCCCCAGCCGTGTCCCACTTGTGCCACATCAATCCCAGGAGTCTTTAGGCTGTGCCACAGTTCACCTCTGCGGTGGAGCTCTGTGAGTAAAGGCCTCGTCTCTGCCTTCCCTCTCCGCTGCCTTCAAGGAAAAAAATTTCCTATCTTACCAAATGTGACAGAGAGAAATGACAGCGAAATCATGAAACAATTGCAAAAATAAAAACCCGAGAGCTCCTAAAGGCCCTCTGTAGATGAGGCAGGCGTGTGAGAGGAGGGTGGCGAGGTAGTGCTGGGGAAACGTTAGCTAATGAAGACTGAGGAAGAGGGAACGCTCCCTATACTGATGGTATTGCTATTAGCCTGTGAGCCGGTGCACTTGGGTGTCACTTCAAAGCATTCTCCACTATTAATCAGAGACTACCCGGCCCTCCAGCAAGGGCCCCGCTGGCTGTGCCGCTAACTACCCCCCTCAACATCAACACAATGGAGCCATCATTACGGCCGTTACGCTACGCCTCGACCAGACAGCGCACCTTTATCTCGCCATATACGTTACATTCTCACGGCCAATTAATTTACCTGCCATGTCTCCGAATACAGGGGGTGGAGTGGGTGGTGGCGGTGGGGTGTACGCAAGCACACATTTCCATTATGTAGTGGTTTATGTATTTTGGAGGGGGATGGGCAGCACCTGGCTCAGGTTGCATCTCAGCGAGCTGTGCATTTCGCCTAGGGGGCTCTTTATGAAAGCACCTGCAAGAGGCTGCAGCCTGCCTGCCCCAGACCCACAGGCCCAACCCTGCCCTGATCTGGCTCTCACCTGGCACCCCAAGGCGGGCCAACAGCCAGCACAGTGTCTCCCTGAGAGCAACCCCCCCCCTGCACCCTCCAGGCCCCCCTGGCTCACAACAGCCACTCAGCTGGATATCAGCCACCAAGCTTGAGGATTAACTACCACACTGGCCCCGTCTCTTGAATGCTAGATACATTTTACACAACGTTAATCCTCAACATCAACTCTTTCTTCCTTTTGTTTTGACTGTTGTGATGGACAGCACTTTCAGCTGGGTCGAAGCGAGAGCCCGCGGGGCAGGGGTGAAGAAATTACTCTCTTTTTATCGGGGTGATTGTCAACTGAATGTATCAGCCGGGCTAATGGGGGGAAAATACATCGCCTTGTTTGCCGTTGCTCGCGTCTCGTAAATTTGCACATTCATGTTACATGAGGATGAGAGGGCTTACGATACAAGACACTCTCCCCCTCCCCCTCTGTCTCCTGGTGTACTGTACCGAGAGCCTGCAGACTGTAGCAGCGCTGAGGGGATGAGATAACCATTCACCATTGTGAGAAAAGGCTGTCAAAGCTTTGTTTTTCTCTCGCTCTCACTTCTCTCTCTCCCCCTCTCTCTCCTCCTCTCTCTCTCTCGTAAGAATATAAAAAAGCTGGAGCAGTGGTTGCAGAAATAGTCCTGTTTCTATAATTAGATGTAAACAGACGAACCAGACTCTCAAGCTCGCTCTGTCCCACTGGCCCCGTGGCCTCCTGGGAAGCAAGATGTGCGAGTGTGTTTGACGTGCAAGTGTTTGCGTGTGCATGTCCGTGCGTGCGTGTGTGCCTTTGTGTGCGTCTGCTTGCAATGCACCAGTAAGTGTATGACAGCATGTGACAGTGTGCATCTAGTCTTGCTGTCGCGCTCCTCTCTTCCTCCCTGTCTGTCTCCTTCTCGTGCATACACACAAACCCTCGCTCAGCGCCCCCCCCCCACATTCACCAGAGGGTAGGTCAGTGGCCGTGCATGGCGAGCACAGAAAGCTAATGCATGCAGCACCAGCAGACAAACACACATCTGTTGCTGAGGAGCCAGTCATTTGCCCCAGATCCCCAGGACACTACTGTATCAGAGAGAGGAGGCAGTGTAGCCTAGTGGTCACACCAGGCAGAGGGGGTAAAAAAAAACAAAAAAAAACAGCAGAGTGAGGTGGAGGCAGAGAGGGACCCACTCTGAGAAACATAGAGGACAATGAATGTAAAAGAGAAGGAGCGGGGGAGGGGCTGCAGGGAGGAGCAGACAGGCTATGGACATGGATCATCAAAGAGGGAACATGTATACATGAAAGAATTTGTGGTGTAAAACAAGTGATTTGACAAAAAAAAAGGCAGAAGGGGAGGGGGAGAGGAGGATTTTTGTTCTAATCAATGTCAGAAGGAGCAGAGGAAATCCACGGAGGAGAGAGGGAGCAAGAGAGAGGAAGACAAATGAGGAAGAGAGAGAGAGAGAGAGCAACAAGTCCCCTTTGGATTGAGGACTAGGCAGCTGGTTGGATGGTCCCAGGAGACTTATTAAAATGGAATTCCTGATGCTAATCTTTGTTTTCTCACAAAAAGGGCTGACACATCCTTGAGAGGAATAGTGCATGTATATTTAATGGCAAATCTCTGCATATATTTAGCAGTGCACCTCGTTGTTTGGTTCTGTGTCACCACCGCCCGCTGTTCCACTGACAGTCACCGAGTCCTGGCCCATTTTTGGAGATTATCTGCGCTCAGTCCACCACATCTACGCTTACGGACCCAGGTCTGCCGTACAGGAACCGCTGATGAGTTGTGATTGTTTCCATTTCAAAATTTCACTTCAACCTGTTCCTTTCGGACAGGCACCCTGCACGCAAAACTGGCGTCTGACAGATGAAAAACTGCGATTTTCAGAACTCCTCTTACGTGCAGAGAGCGAGCACATCATTAGAACGCAGCACAAAGTGGGACCGCTGCACAAGCTGCATCACGAGCATGAAATCCTGCCAGGAGCGCTGGTGGCAGATCCAGCAGGGACAGACTCAGACGTTAGAGGGTTAACAATGCACCTGTCTAGGCTTCACAGCCAACCACAGGGTGCCTCAGCTCTAGTGGGGGGTGTCTGGAGAACACGGCCCAACACACACACACAAATGCATGCAAACCCAGCCGCCCACCCAAACATAACCACACACACGCTCATACACACTCATGTGCATACAGCATTGTCACTGACCACAAATCTGCTAACAACAATAGGGCAACGGCCCTTTTTTGTTCTTTTCACTGAGCGATTACAATAATAAAATTTAAATTAAAAAACAAGTAATCTGGATTTTCTGCTTGAGCCGTTAATAATGTCTAACAGCTGTCACATGCAATACGGCCATGCGCTGAGGTGGGCCTGGGGCTGCCTGACGAGAGGCAGCCTGATACTGGGAGAGGGAGGGAGAATGAGGCGGGGAGGGAGAGAGAGAGAGAGAGAGAGAGACAAAAAGAATGAGAAAAAGAGCGAAACAGAGAGAGAGCGATCCAAATCACAAACAAAACAGCAGTGGTTGACTTTGGGCAAATGCATCAGTCTATTCAATCTCGCAACAATATATTTCCAGTCCAGCTTTTTTTCCCTTCAGTGTGTGCGTGTGCGTGTGTGTGTGTGTGTGTGTGAGTTCGTCATGGGAAGCTAACAAAAGACTTTCTTGGATTCTTAATGCAACTTCTCACTTCCTTGTGTTGAGTGTAAAAATAGATGGGCAGGTTTTGAAATCCAATGCCCTGAAATCCGATACAGGAAGGTATTACCCTGCCCGTCACTCTCACCCGTGGGTCTCCTTTGTGTTTGTCCTGTGTACACACCCCGTGCTCGAGGCGAGGGCTCTGTGGCACCATGCCACACGGTGTAGTGTGGGTGGCGGTCTGTTTGAAGAGCCTGTCTCTGAGGCAGCGTGGCCACTCACTAGCCAAATTCCTCTTGCAAAGCCTTTTTTTTTTTTCCTCCCCCCACTCAGCCTTCACTTTCTGTGGACAGTTTTGCTGATGAGCAAAGAAAAACAAACTGATTATATCATTTATCCGACATCAAATCTGTCACTTAAGTCACCTGAGTGTACAGAATTTCAGATGCTATGACTTATATTTTGAGGACAGCTGGTTTCATGCCCCAGTAGTGACCAGAGTTTTTAATGACACTGATGCCTGAATCCACTTGACACATAGCGAGCGCATTGTTCCCCTTCTAACCAAAAGTATTTGCTTGCTCTTTCAAAAAAAAAAACAACAACAACAAAAAAAACTGACTGCCCTTGCAAGTCATTTGGGCTTCCAGTGGGAGTGTCAGGGGAAGGTGACAGATGGCTGCAGCACCGGGCAAGGTGCTATTTCAGCCAGGTGTACGATGCCAAGCAACACCTCTACTATTCAGGGGAACTCCTGTGACATGGCGTCTGAACCGTGTCATCCACAAATGAACCCGACAACAGGCCAAGGTTCTCACTCTGTTTCGCAGAGCTGGAGCGAAAGCGAGAGGGAGCGCACAAGGCCTGAGCCAAATGGAACTTGGCCTAAGACCCATGTTCTGTCACTGTACATCCACCATGGTGGCTCCCGGATACAAGCAGCCTTTTAATGTAATATTTAACATGGGTTATTCAACACATCAGTTTTCTTTTCAGGCAGGTGAGGCTCACCTCTCGAGTTTCTCTCACCAAATCCACAAAACTGTTTCGAGGGATAGGACAGGCGCGGGCTTTCAGTTGCTCTGGGTGCTGTGCTGCTAAATAATTACGCTGAGCACGCAACACACTCCAGCCACCGCTCTTGTGTGGGGTCAACAAGGATGGAGGGTGGGGGGGTAGGTAAAGCCAAAGGGAAGCTGGGTACAAACTGAGCGCTCAAAACAGAAGAGCTACAAGGCCAAGGAGGAGAAGAAGAAGCCTCCCTTCCCACAAACAACCCACTCACTGAGGTTTATTCTTTAAAAGACCCTGGTTGTAACCAGGCCTTTGCTAACTCCACCAAACACCTGTGTTTGTCTTTGAAGCGTCTTCCTAACAACCACAGACCCATGGGATATTCCAGCAATGAGACGTTCAATAAAAGTCTCAGTAAAGTTATTTATTCCCCTTTGGAAAAAAAATGGGAGAAGGCAGACAGCATAGCTAACCTTTGAAGGGGGGAGCTGCTCGGATATCCAGCTAGGACATAAAAACCAAGGGAATGACAGGGACATCCTACCAGAAAACAATAAAGGGGGTGGAAGGGACTGTTTTTTATCTTTAACAGCAGCCGTAAAACACACACAAAGCTGGGGTCTGCAACAATGGCCCGGGGCAGGGGAGGGTGGCTAAAACAGAAGTGGCAGGAAGACCACCGCTTCCCAGACACAAGGGTCTTCCTGCTGGAAAGAAAGGAGGCCGAGAAACGGAGGGGAGGAGAGAGAGGACAGCTGATGGAAAGGGAGACAGGGGAGATGCAAAGGAAGGGGAGGCAGAGCGAGCGAGATGACACAAATATGACCTTTGATTACATGGGGTGTTTAGAGCAGAGCTCAGCCATGGACAGCCCCTGAACCTCCTGCTGCTTTCACACAGCCACACCTCAGCCAGAGCGCGCTGATCAGAACAATATGGCTGAAAGATGAGCCCCCAGCCATAAATGCCAGCAGTAAAGACAGCTCCACTGTGTCTCCTCCTTTGACACTCTCCAACATCTGAATCCCAGCCTCACAGCCAAGTGAAGACTGTCTCCAACTCTGCGCCGGAGCCAGTGGGAGATAAAATTACTATTTCAAAGTCCTTGTAAATGAACTGGCTGAATTAAACCGCATTAGATGAGTTTACAGGTCTGTGTCTCACTGTATCAGCGAGCACACGGAGGGAGAAGTTGCTCCAATGTCACATTCCCAGAACACAGTGCAAGTGCAAACTATAAATCGACCACCTGACATGCATTACAAATGACTGGCTTGTAGTAGGTGAAGATGGACAGAGGCAAATGCACACTGGCAGAATCTCCACCGTTTCTGAGTTAACATGGTTCAGTGGGCAAGAAGGTAGGAGTGTGTGTCTGTTGTTACCTAATTGCAAACTCACCAGTGTGTGCAAAAGAAAGAGAGGAAATGTCCTCCCAAAATCTGTTGAAATTCTGTAACCCAGCAAGGAACAATGCCAAGGGGTTGGGGAGGGGGGTGTTGCAACCGCCATCACTCTTTTCAGCAGCGAGGGTTGACGGGAGCGCTCACAATAAATACCTCTGCAAAGTCAGAGGAGCCCTTTCAAGGAGCCACATCAGAAACCTGCCTCTGAATGCATTTTTACATCAACCCTGAAATATTCATGCTCTTTGTAAAGTATTCATGTGAACCAGTGTGCAAGTTAGTCCCCGGGGGAAAAGTGCGGCGAAACCGAAGGGATCCAACACACTCAGCAAACAACATTCTCAGTTGTGCTAATGTTGCTAGCATGCGGGACACTTGAGGGGACACTAATGACCTGCCCTGTCAAGACAAACAAGAGTCTGGGACCAGTTTGGTCAGACAACCTACAAGCATTTGACTGCTCTTACATAGTGTGACTGGCCTGTATTCATTAGGGAAAAGTGACTGACAAAAGACCACAAACAAAAAAAGATCTCATTTACATTTGCTTGATAGCGTGATCACTTAAAGTGCAAAAAAAGTGCAAATCAAAAACAAAATTTGCATGTTTTTCTCATATTAAATCTGGACACGATGACTGAAAATGGGTTTGTAAAGGTAAAAAATTGTTTTGTTTTTGTTTTGTTCCGTGTGTCACATGGATTACAAATGTGCATTGTGTGCTGTTTTGATAAATTACCATCTTAAGAAATATATGCCATGAATAATTGTGAATTATGCCTCATGCCTCATCCACCTATTAGCATCATGACATTCTTGACATTTTCAAATATTATTAAAATAATAAATCAAAGATTGCACATCAGCAGAGCACAATAGCCGAATCATTCTAACGGCGCCTAGAGGGAACTCATGCGAAATTATTCTTCGTGTTAATTCGATAAAACACCTGAAATGCAAAGAATTAAGTCATTTTGCAAGTCTTGAGGATATTAGATAGACTTCTCTCCAGTCACACCCATGTGTTACGGACAAGGCTGGGGAGAACAATAAACCACCTGTGCTGCTCATTGAACAGTGATGACATTTGGAGGGGAGGTCTTCTTGTTGGTGCAGCACAGCACCATAAAAGAAACACCAGATCTGGCTGAGGGGAGCACCTGTGCCCTGTAGCCAGCATTAGCCTTCATGCTCTCAACAAAACATCTATAAGAAAAAATAAAATAAAAAAAAAAAAACATACGGACACAAGGCAGTGTGTGTGTGTGTGTGTGTGTGTGTGTGTGTGTGTGTGTGTGTGTGAGTGCTGCCAAAAGCAAACATGAATGGTGAGAGATGAATGGTGAACGGCGCCCATGAATCCTCCTGAATGCCTAATTATCCCTCATGTTTAGCATGATTTTGCAAATGAATTCAAAATCCTTATAGACACAATGAATTTACAAAAAAAAAACAAAAACATGTTTTATTTGCCTACCAAAACACTACCTATCAGTTTGACGAGATATTTTTCAAAATGTGAATAAATAAATAAGAATGTGACGCAGAGTAAAAATATTGGCAGAGGTTACTTTGATGCTGTGTTTAACCACCTACAACAGCCACCTACACTGATCATTTTAGCTGATATACGTTACACAGAATAACTTTAAAGGGTTAGATATTCCTTGCTTTCCGCTGACCCAAGATTCCTCAGCTGCTGCATCATAAAGGCCTGTTTTTAGAAGCCACATTAGCATATTTTCAAAGGAAATTGTTTCAGAAGTGTTGCTGTTTGATGCAATCAATATGCCACCGCGGTGACTTATTTAAATGTCTTTTGTTCGACATGGGTGGACAAAATAAAAGCAACAGCTGTATATTGTGATCTAGTCCATTTCAGTGCTGTGCTATAAATATATTATTTGTCTTTTTTTTTTTTTTTATTTGAAAACAAAATTAGGAAGACTCATTTATTTAATTAAATCCAAAACAACATCTAAACAAATGACTTCAAAAGTGATCTGAAATCAGGTAACACAGCCTCAACAAGCACAAGCATTACTATGTTTTTGGAATTTTAGAGAGTTATGGCACTTTCATGTGTTGCTTTTATTGTGTCCACCCACTGTGTTTTAAGAAATAACCCCACTGTTTCATGGATGATCATGTTCAGCAGTTCTTACACTGAGCTGTTACACCCTGACTGCTCTATGTGGACACAAAAGCCTGTGCTCATGTTTGTAAACGTGCACATTTGGGTACCACACAGGATACCCAAGTCACTTGTTAAACCTGATGCATGCACTGTGAACACATTTGCACCCCGACACTTTGAAGCCCAATATAGATGGAGGATTTTCTAGCATTGCCCCTCTTCCTCCAGCAGTGGAAGCCGTGCAGACCTGCTCATCCAGCTTCTCTCCCTGCTTGCTTATGGCCCATGGGCTTTGGCTGAGCGATGGCACCGGTGTGACACTCATCAATGTAACGTGAAGTGACGAAATCTCATTTCTGATTCAGCTCCAGAGCCAACGGGAAACCGGTGCCAGTGTGCCCTGTCCAACCTCCAGCGTGCAAGCTACAACAGATCTTAAATGGCATTTTTAAATACCGTGGCATTTACCTAACTTATCAAATGGCTATTTGTTTAACTAAGATGCCTTTATTACCTCTGAGATGTTTAAACTAGAAACGTTGATTCGGCTTAATCAAAACGCCTGATCGTGGGCCCTTGTGGAAATCAAATTTCACCTGATTTATTAGCTGATATCTGAATAGTGAAACTCTGTCAACAGCCACACCTGAGCAACCATTTATATAAGGGACAAAGCCCCGTCTATTCTCCTCTTTTGTGCAAAAATAATCAGCTTTATACCACACCACACATGCAGGCCCAGCCTATTATTCACGCTGATAGATGAACAGGCTTTAAGGCGCAACCTTATGAGAAGAGCAACAACAGGCAGCTTTGAGGCAGATGGATGCTGCCTCGAAGGGAACAAACAGCATTTCACCAGCGACATTCTTGTGTTGCAAACCCCGCGTAGATGTTTGACTAACCTGAGTGGGGAGCCATTGGTATGTGCGAGGGGTAATATTTTCCCGGCGGGAAGTGACCGGCGTGCTGCACAGAGCTGTGGCCCGAGGGAGCGATCCGAGAGGCGGCCCGGTGCACCAGGGCGCCCCGCTCTGATAGGAGGTGCGCCGGAGCAGCGAAATCCCGTCCTTCCATTCCGAAGAATGTTGAGTAATCCGAAATCCGGATAGGGCAGGTCAGGAAAATCAAATGCAACCCATATAATAATCCTTTCCTTCAGATCTATGTGTTGCATTCAGTCGATCGCAGGCTTCCCCAGCCGAAAACGTAGCCCCCGATCATCTTTTCTGTCAAAGGAAACGGAAATCAAAGCAATTTTCATTAGCAAGACAAATGGGAAAGAATTACACGATGCAAAGTACTGACAGTGCACTATAGCCCCACAAAATGTAAGAGAAAAGAAATAATTAGTTCCGCCCCATTGAATGCCTTTCTGTCATACCCAGGTTTCTTTTGCATGAGGCTGAAATCAGCCCTTTCGACCTGAAATTGATGGAATAAAATAAGTCACCGCGGACAGAAACGGCCAGCGAGGCGTCCAAAAGCCCACTGAGCCGGGCTCACATTCAGCTCTATTGATCAGCCTTGGATATAGGCCTAATATGCATCATATGGAGAAGAGCACTTCATATTCCACAGACTCAGGCACAACGAGCACATTTTGGCTTTCTGTATGTCCCTTTCTATTTAATAATGCTCTATCGTATCCAAACAATTAATTCAACTACCACGTCAGCAGTTGCCAGCTGTCTGTCTCTCCCCAAACCATGGCAAGCACATTAACATGCAATATATGCATTTTTTTTTTTCCCTGATAAAATCGTGATTGCTGCAACAATCCACAGAGCTTCTGTCAGAGGAGGAAGTGCGCTGTCCTGTTTGGGTGGCTTAAAAATGATGGAAGCCTACATCTCAAGGTGAACAACGCTGCCTGCCTGCCTGCTCCTGCTCGTCCTATTGTCTCGGATTGATACAGGCGTCTTTCCAGCCTCTGTCCATCCAGCTCTCATTACACCTCACAACACTTTCACATTTTACGCTGCAGTGGTTTTAAATATAATCTGGCGCAAATGCCACATATATAATTTTTTTTTTGCACCATCTGCAGGCTACAAAATAACCCAGTTTATCATAAAACTGGGGGAAAATATGCAGCATGCATCGACCAGTTTGCGGACCTTCAGGCACGCAGAACCTGGATTGTCAGTTTCTAAACTTTCGAAACAAATCATAAAGAAAGAGGCCTGATATCTAAAATAAGGATATAAGTAAAATACCGCTCTATAACAGAGATGCATCCTGAAAGACATGGACTCCCCCCCCCATTCTCTCTCTCAGTGTGTGTGTGTGTGTGTGTGTGTGTGTGTGTGTGTGTGTGTGTGTGTGTGTGCGTGCGTGCTTGCACGTGTGCGCGCCCCCGTGTGTGGGTGTGTGTGCATGTGAATAACTGCACTCTCACTGTCTTCATCTGCCTTGACCTATTTCAGGTCAGGTAATCAAATGGAGTAGTAAATACATTAAAGGCTACATCCTCTGTCGTGCCTCAAAAATATCATTATATAGTCCAGATCAGGAAAAAAATAAAAATAAAAATAAAACGTCCGCGTAAAATGAAAATAAAAACCTAATTCCACCATTCAAATCCACGTTTTTGTCTTTACAACAATCATCTAAACGTGACAGCCCATTTTTGTGCCTCAGTGATGGCTGTGAGTAATTAAAAGGGAAGCAGGCAAACAGAAGGCAGCTTAATTTTACAGCTCCAAATAAGAAAATAAATTAATAAATCCAACATGCCTGAATGTCCTTAATACTGAAGCTTATATGTCTTCTTGTACATTATAGATTCTCAAATTGGGGGCCCTGCAGGGTTTCTCAAAAGGGTTGCAGGGGGTCCCCAGCATGATAAAAGCATTTTACCATAAATTAAATTAGCCCTCCAGTGTTCCCTAAAATAAAATACAATAAAAAAAATAAAATAAAATCTAAACTCTACAATGTGTGAGAATGCGCAGGCATATCATATGTGCTACTTCACTCTCAGCACTATTATCTCCCCATGCAGCCAGTTACAGCCCAGCCTACAATTCAGTGCTACATCAACAACAATAAAATCCGTCCATACGGAGCTCCCTGGGACAAAATCTTATCAACCGAGGCTTCGAGAGCTAATGTGTGTGCATGCATGTGGCCCCTTAAAGTGAAACCGTTGAAGTAGCCTTGCTGTTGCATGCATGATAGCCGAGTCTCCAGTTTGTGGACTGTACAGAGATCCAAGGTGAATGGCCGCCCGTCAGGAGGACTGCCTTTGTCTCCATACTGAGAAAGTGCTTTGCAGTCAGCCATTACCTTCCCCCTCGCCATGCTGTTGCGTTCAGCCCACTCTGTATGCTCACTAACAAGCCCAGAATAAAGATTATTCAACATTTGAGACATTGGGACGCGACTGCTGCTGTGTAAATGTTCAAAATGTGCATGCTCTCGAATTTATTTGCAGTGGCGTAAATCCTCACGTTTGTTTTCCTTCATTTTAAGCTTAAAATTCGCCAATCTCCCTCTCCAAATATGCGCTACAATTTAAAAAAAACAAAACAAACAACAACAACAACGCTGAAATAATCGACGGCCCTAATGCAGTTCATTAAGCAGCTGTCAATTTCATTTGCAGAAATCCGATCGAAAGCAGAAACGCGGATGATAAATCAAGTTTTGCTGTGTGGGTCGGACAGGCGGTCCTCCGTGGCTGAGCTGGCCGGCAGGGAGTGCACCTCGGCCGGTCCGGGTGGAAACATGTCCCCCGTCCCATCGGTACAAATTCTGCGTTTGGAATTTATTGCAACCTGACAACGACCAAAGTCTACACCCCACCGGCAGGTTAATAAAAAATATAAACGTGTCTGAACAATTAATCAAGGGCTCTTAAATCTTGGCCAATTTTAAAAAATAAGATAAAAAATTCGTATGGCGCTTCTAAAAATACGGAGTAATTAAAAATAAAGCATCAGTAAATAGGCTAAGACGTCGGTCGATAATCAAATATTTTATCTAATTAGAAAAATGCTCCTATCGTCAAAATGTAATGAAACTATTAACATCATCACTATTATCAATACTAATACTAATAGGCATACTACAACTACTAATGTTGATAATTGTATTTGTAATTTAATTTATTTATTGTCAGCTCAGCCCGTTAATTCATCGATTTATTCCACATAGGATAAACCTCACAGGCCTCCATACTCTTTGGTTATTTTGTAAATTATAGCAATGTACTGTGTATAATAAACAGCATGTCACACGTAGCATTTTAGGACTAAATACAGCTGCTATCATTTTCCAACGAGGACACAAGCCTTAAAATATTTTTATTTAGTAGAAAAAAAAAACATAAAGTATATAAAATTACTACTTACTGGTATGTTAAATCCTTGCATAACAATAAATTATAAAATCACAAAACACAGGGAGGGAAGGAGCAAGGCCGAGTGCGACGCCCATTTAAAATCAAAATCTGAAATAAACCATGTGGCTAGAGTGAAATCCTACAATATTTCCATCTGAGGCTGAGCTGTAGCCTTCTGGTTCAGTCTATGGAAGCAGTGGGACTGGGGCTTCCGGCCTGGCTGGATCGCGGCTCGGATCTCCGAGCAGCGGTTTCTCTCCCGGTGCAACTGCGTACCTCGCGTCTCGGGGCAGGGTAAACACGCCCTCCCATTGGTCGGAAAGCTGTATGTTAATGAGCTCGTGCCGCCCGCCCGGAGATACGGAAGGTTCTGATTGGCCGGCAGCACGGGCCAATGGTGTGGTGACTGGCAATGCTAAACAGAGCGCAAAGCGCCAGATTTAAAGCACGGGATGGTCGAAATCTCACAATAGAGCTGAGTGCATCCCGAGCACAGCTTGAAATAGACGAGGAAAGGTCTGCAGGCAGTGTTCATAATAATGTAATGTAAAAACAAAAAATGCAAATCAATTCATGCATGTTTTTAAAAACCAAATGGATCTTATGTTACTCAGTGCTCCAAATATACAGCCTATATGACATTTACCAAGAGTGTTCAGTTTGGATGCATGTCAAAAATGTGCAGATGGGCTAAAATAAAAGGTGTTCATAACATCGATAGTTAACGGCCATAACAATGGAAATGGCTAAGGGTGAAACCAAACAAAAATTAAATTGATTTTTAAAGGTGCAGTTCTGTTTATGGAACTAAAAAAAGTGGGTCAAAATAGATAACATCTCAGCCTATGTGACCTGGAGATGTGAGGCTGTCACTGTAGCACTAAAATGTGGAGTGCTGAAAAATAGAAGCACAAATTACATTCATCCAGTAACATTTTAAAAACACCACTTTTGAAATGTTCTCAATATGAATCCAGCTGAATAAATGCAGCATGAAATTGGAGTAGCCTATCTCTGTTACAGGTTAATATGTATTTTTTAGCTGTCACCAAAACTCCCCCTTTCAAGAATTTTGCTAACCATTCAGGGCATTTACACACATCAAACACTCACTGCACTTGTCTACATTTTCTCCTTCTTTAGAGCCACTCAAGGCTTTTTGACAAATGGTTTCAAAGCCAATTTCTTGAAACTACACTGAATCATGCAGACAAGACAGTAATTCCAGCATTTCCCTCATGTTATTACTATGGACTTTGGTTATTACATTATGCTAAATGTTTACAAATGAACCCCCCTATATGAACGCTTCTGATTGGCTGGCACGGCGCCAGAGCATTGTCAGTCACAGAATGTAAACAAGACTCTGATTGGCTGTTGGCCAGTCCGCATTGGGCTGTCTGAAAAAAAAAGGCAATAACTGGCCCTGCGGTTTCAAGGCTTCCCGGGTTAGATGATGAAAGGGGATAAGAAGAGACGGTTTCAAGGCGCTCCAAAGGCGGACCCCTATTGGCCCCGAAGCCATATGAGTCAAGCGTGAATCAAAGGGAATACTGCAGAGAGGGGGAAATTATATGTTGGATATATAAAATAATCGAGGTTAGTTTTCGGATAAATGCGGACCAGCGATGCTTAATCATTCTGAAAAGTTATGAAAACAAGTGAAACTCGAAATTATTCAGGTTAGAGGCTGCACGTGAGGGTGAAAGGAGAGAAAGAGGCTCCGGTTGTGGATCGCCCCGCCAAAGTCCGTTTTAATGGAGAAAATCTGCATGGAGTCTCTCACCATTTTAAAGCGTGGCTGCATGAGGTTTGTCGTAGTGGGGTTAGTGCGGTAAAAATAAAACATAACAGTTTAATTTGTTTGATGTAAAATTTGACGTCGACTTAATCGGATGATAGCGTTGCATGCTGTTTGTAGCCTTAATAGTTGTGGTCTGGCTTTTAGTCGGGAAATTCCGATCAGGGTGTAAAATGTTTACATGGAGGCAAGCGAGACGGCGGATGGCTGCATGAAGACAATGTGGAGGTGACCGTAAATGTGGTGCAGCCAGATAATTTGACATTTTCTTACGGACAGTCCTGCATGAGCCTGTTTTCATTCCAGCCATTTAACAGCATTTTCCATCCCGTTTTTTTTTCTTTTCTTCCCCTGGAAATAGACAGCCCCCCCCCTCCCCCCCCCCGTGATTTTTGGTAAATGAATAGCTGCCACTTCCTGATATACAAAACATTTATTTTGATTTTATTTTTTATTACATTTTGGGCTTTGTAAGAATAATAAAGAAGAGGTCTGTCTTCACTTGCTTTCATTTGGTTATTTCTCTGCACAACTAACTGCATTAAACTGAGTAACCCTTTTTATTCCTCGTTTTTTACTCTTGAGTAAATGTTTTCGTTTAACTGTCAGATCACAGGCAAATAAAATATACAAAGAGGCCATTAATATTGATGACCAAAAAAAAAAAAAAAAAAAGGATTTATGTTAACTTATTACCACATTTTCGTGTGTGTTAGTGACCCCTGACCCACATTCACATTTTAAAAAATATTTTTTAAAGCAGTTTACACGGCCTGACAAAATCACAAATCTCTATTCAGTCATTTTTATTTATTTATTTATTTTTGGGCAGATGAAAACTCAAACAGGCTCGGTGTGATCTGTCAGTGCTCGATGTTTATAGCCTGATGCATTCACCGAACTTAGACCTGCATTGATAAAAGGAAATACAAAATATACTGAAATCGTCTTTCCTTGCACAGATGAATGAATTTAATGGATTTTTTTTTTTTTTTTTTTTTTTTTTTGTTTTCGTTTTTCGGTGGGGCCATAATGTCATTTGCCACAGCGGACACTGTGCTCACTGTGCACTGCCCTGTGTGAGATCTGACAAAAGGTCGCCTGCTATGCTTCAAGACTAACTTGGGTTTTAGCAGAGGGTGTTGGAATTTCATCCCATCATGGGCTCCTCTCAAGTGACTGCATGCAATGAGAAATAGTCAAAGAGGTGGTTTAGGTGCGCGCGCGCACACACACACACACACACACGCACACGCACACACACACACACACACACACACACACTCTCTCTCTCTCTCTCACACACACACACACACACACACACACACACATACACACACACACACACACACCGGGCAGAGTAATAATTAATGCGGAGTGAGTGATTTCTTAAGAAAAAGACCAGTTTTACGACGAGGATTGTCCTTGATCAACGAAGCGTTGATGATTGACAGTGTGTGCCCCCCACCCACGTCTCCAGACGGTGAAAGGGCCTTTTGACATTACCGATAGACAAACTCATTGTCTACATGCGCTTATTTCCATACATAAAATAGTCACCACGAGCCTGCCTCATCACCTGACAGTGATGTCGGATTCATGTTCTGAAAATATCTGCGATTGTTTTAAGTTTGAAACGAAAACGCGTGAGATTGCCTCGTGGTTAAACTTGTATGGGCAGTTTAAAATAGATTTCCTTCTTTATTGATGCAGCTGCTTAAATGCTCAAAAATCTCACTGCAAGGACTTAATATTGAGGACATCGTATTTAAATTAAAAAGCAGCCCAAATGGGTGAATGCGTGGCTTGGGATTGGTGTTATGCGTTTAGTTTGCTCAAATTAAGTCGTGAACGCGCGGTGCCAAATCGTTTGGAGTAGGCTGACAACGGGTAGCCTTTGACCTCTATGTGTGTGCGCGTGTGTGTGTCTGTGAGCATCCGTGCGTGCATGCGTGATCTGATTGAATATCCGTCTATATATTAATTGAGTCATAAGGAATCACATATGCACAGGTGTATCTTTACCGTACGTTAGATACACAACACTTACATTTAATAGATCACATGTTTTGTGTAACCTCAGAAATATACATAACATGAAGCGTTTTTTTTATGTTTATTATAGGTGGATTGGCATAATCTAGGTGTGTGTGTGTGTGTGTGTGTGTGTGTGTGTGTGTGTGTGTGTGTGGTGGGGGTGCTACGAAAGAACTGCTTGAATTGTAGTGGCATATGGCATAACCAGAAGCCTACTGAAGGCTGGCGCTGTTACACAGATCTGTCTTCACTTCAAGGATATGATCTTACCACCCTAATAAAACTGTTCCTTTTATTTTTAGGCAATTCTCGCTGAGATGTAACTCTCCCTAAAGGGCAACTCAGACACATTTCAGTTTTAGCAACAGGCCAAAGAAAATCTGTTTTAAACCAGGTGTCGTTAATTCACATCATATTCCCTCTGACTGAAAACAAAGGATCATTGCGACCATGAGTGTCTACAGAAGACAGTGGACACAGGCGATGCACAGAACTGCGATATGCATCAGAGCCCATAAGTGGAGCACCAAAAACAGATTAATAAATATCTATTGACCCCTCACAAATGAATAAAATAAAATGAATAAAGACAATTTTCCCATTCAAAATATTCTGCTCATGCAGGGCAAAAATGGAAGATCTAATCATTTGCACAAGCCGACAATCCTGTGACTTCCTATGGCACATTTGTCCTTCTTTACCTTCACGCAGCCACCCAGCGACGCTGACATCATATTTTAACCCCGTCATTACCTCACTGGGCATTAGAGGAGGCCAGGAGGCCGTTTCCCCTTGCAGTCCTTCAGGCCCACAATGAAAATGACAACATTTGCAAAGTCCATCAGCAGAGAGAGGCTGTTAGTGGAATCTCTCTGTTTATAGCAAGGAGCAAAAAGTTTTTGAAGGTGAACTCATGTGGTTATACTCATGCATGTGCTAGAAAACCAAATTATTGCAACTTGACCAATACTCATAGATCAGATCAACAAACTGTTTTATTGTTCCAATTTAACCCATTTGGACCGTCTGTATTAGGACGTACAAATAAGCCTTTCTTTGATGGTGGCGTTCAAATACCTGCTCCGCCAGCAGCTCTGTGTACACATTAATAAACATTTATTTGACTCTCCATTCAAATAGTCCAGCTGATCATAGTCTCAGACTCTATCATACACGTTATGTTCCTTGACCAAGTCTTGTGATTGTGGTTGTCAAACACAACCGTCGAAGGCTGAACTGCACAAGAGCAACACTGTGCTTCTATTGTTAACTCATCAGCCATGTTACCCAACATCTACAGTGAGGGGTGCTGGGGGGGGGTGAAGGGGTTGCATGATGCTCCCATGGTCATGTGACCAAGATGGCTGTTGTCACTAAAAAGCTCTTGTTTGAGAGAAGAAAAGGGGGTTTGTGGTGTGATTGATTTCTCCCCCAGCTGCAGGTTGGAGGAGCATTGCATAAGCATCACATGGCTGGACTGATGTAGATCAGTGCAGGGTCCCAGTTCCAGGTCTGTCCATGGCTACGTTAGCTCACAGAGCCCCTGCATTCATTTTACACAACTCATCCTCTTCCTCTCACGGCACCCTAAATGCTTGTTAGGGCTGATGTATTGGCATAGTCTGATTCCTCTTGCCAGTTTGATAGAGACATAACACCACAGGGTTTCTGCTGGCAGTGAAATGGTGCAAATGAAGGCCACTGTATTCGTCCTGCTTATCTAGTGATGTGAGTGAGGTGGTGTTTCAGCTGCAACTTGACTGGTAGCAGACGGCTAAAATCCTCTGCAAGCAGATGAGTTCAGAAACTAAGACCAGATTATCATGAAATTAAGAATGGAGTGTAAAACATGTATAAATTACAGCTCAGATACTCAGTCACAAAGTCAAATTATTTGATATGAAGACAAAAATGCTTCAGAAAAGTATCATAAATGTCCGTATCGCTGGATGGCTTAGAGGAATAAACTATAAATCAGCTGTAAAAACTTGGTTTACACTTGCACAACAAATACTCAAAACTTCAGCTTTGCCACCAAACTTTCATATTGAAACCACCGTGACAAATCTAACAATTAGGCCACTAATGTGAACCTCAGAGTAGACTCGACAGCCAGACATGTTTGATGCCAGAAAATGAAACTAGAGTATCACAATGACAGCACCCTCCAATCATCCACCTCTCTGTAAACTGTTGCTGAATCAAGAAGGTGCTGAGACCGGGCCACCAGTTACTGATGAATGATCAATCGGGAGTCAGTGATTCAGGCCTGGCAGCACAGCAGGCTGCAGCCCCAACTAAGAATGTCTGGCTCACTTAAAAGGTAGTTAAAAGCCTTACATGTTGATGCTTATCTACAGTAACAATGGCAGCAATAACAAGCATGCAAAGGCCTAAAAGGCTCCTGACAACAAACAACTTCTGAACAAATTCAAACTATCTGCTTTTGGTGCAATGATTGTAAAGTAATAAATTAACTAATGCACGACTTTTCTTTTCCTTCTCAGCGTCTCTCTCTTTCCCTCTATGTCGCTTTGCTCCCTGCTATAAATCCAGCTCAGCCCTCCTACCAACGCATTATTTTATATGACATGTATATGCTTTTCACATGAAGCATCCAATTAAAAATGTCCTCTGCAAGGCCTAAAACAGTTTTCCTGGTTGCCATTGTGCCCCTCTATAGCAGATGGCCGCTCTGTCATATTAATTTCACATCCCAATAGCCGATTGTGGTTCTGACATAAAAGTGATGAGCAGTATTTCAGCGTCCCAGCTGATGCGGTTCCCAAAGATATGGGGGCCTTTTTATGGATCTTCAAATATGCAGTTATCACTCTTGCTGTCCACCTGACAAGCCGGCAACGCCTGCCAAAGATAAAAGTTTAACAATGCTAGATCACCGCAACAATGTCTAAGTGGAGAAAAGAAGAAACAGCAGCGGGCGCAGTCAGTTCAACGAGCAACATGTGCTCTGAAACCAAAAGTGTGACCCATTAACACTTACACATAAATGGCTTTTCAACCTCCATTTTTGGGGATAATTTGAATGTTAATTTCTGATTTGCCAAACAAATGGACAAACACAAAGCAAGCGAAGAGAGATCCATCCTTTTTCACTACAGGCTGCAGCAAAATCCAGTGTCTGTCAGCAGGTCAGCCATACAAGTAGGTTGTCACATTCGATTAAACCACCAGATATGCATTGAGATTTATATGCCAACAAACACAAATGCAGTCCAGACACAGGATTATGTTGGCTGATTATTAATCTGTGCCTCCAGTGCATGCAAATATATTTCTCTATGTCCTTTCTTTTTCATTACCATTTATTTTCAGAAATGTAATATCTTTGTGCTTGTTCAGAATGAAGCTGCATGCATGTTTCTGCACTTGCCTGCACGCATTCAACACATGTGCCTGTGCATCACTTGCCCCTCTGACATAGATATTGCAAAAGATATAAGTTGATATTATTGTTTGGCTGAATATGACCAGGGAGCCATGTTCTCCGTTCTCAGGAGGACATGACACATGGCCTAGGCCAGAGGATAGAATAATGTGTGGCAGAGTGAATGGCTGCACATGCTCATTAGTATCATTAATCACATGGGACAGAGATGCCTAATGATAGAGGGAGGAGGGACTTCACAGAGGGAGGATATGACAGAGATGAAATATTCCTCAAGAATATTAACATTTGGAAAATATAAGTCGCTTTCAGATTAATTTAAGTTTATCTATTTTGGGCACTCCTGGGTCTGGCAACATCGCAGGGATTGCTCGAAACAAAAGGAACAGTGTAATTAATAGCAGGCTTAATTGTCACTCTAAATTGTCATATAATTCTAATTTTACTGTGCCGTTCTCACTCAGAGTGTGAGGGAAAATTGGGCTGAACCAGTTCCCTTGTGGGGGAAAAAAAGGGATCTCTGTGGGGGATCAAATGGGGTGTGTGACATTTTCTCACAGACGTTTGATTGTGAACTGAAGGATTCCTCTTATGGGGCTTCCACCGTAGTCTGCAGCTAATGGGAGTAGCTGAGCCTTGAACCAGATCTCGGGGTGGAGAGTGTCAGTTGTAGTTCTGCCGGCTCCTCCGCAGCCTGTTCGGTGGGAGCTAGAGGCCCCAAGCTTGGCCGTCCCTCTGCAGCGGCAGAGGCTCCGGGGATAGTCGTGCATGGCGAGGGCAGGCTGTTTGATCAGCACATATTTTTAATTGGCTCCAGGCACCCTGGAGTGTCAGCATTGCCACGGAGTAGACTCCTATTGCACCTTTCCTAATTAAAATCATTACAAATTCCAGGCGCATCATAAAGGATTAAATGAGACTTGTGTGTGTGTGTGAGAGTGTATGTGTGTATGTGTGTGTGTGTGTGTGTTTCATCCATTGGTGTGCCTGTGCATGGGTGCGTTGTCTCCTTGATAGCTAACATGTATAGCTTAATTGTTTTTCCCCTCAGTAATAGTAAATGAGGGAGGGCTGGCTGTAATCCTGGTCCACTAATCAAATTACATGAGAGAGAGAATCTCTCAATATATTCACACTGAAACACTGCATAGGATTTAAGTTTCTATATGTCTCCTCACGCTAACTGAAATTAAATATGAGCACCAAAAACTTCTACTTTAGGGAGTGTTTAACCTGCGGTGTATTGCCTTTTATTGAATATTCACATCTGTCCTGCTGTGTACAGCGGCTTTAACGAGCGCTGTTTGTCTTATGCGAAATAATTGATGTCAGACAAACTGTGCAACTCCTCGGAGAATTATTTTTGAAAGGCTCGGAAAACAAATGGTCTTAAGAAAACCTGCATGTAACTTAAGCGGATGTTTTATTCATCTCGTCTTTTATGGAAACAGAACTCTTTCTGTGTGCTAAATTAGACATACAGATGATGAGGATATCGTGTTGAAGCTTGGTGATCTTGCTGCTATACTGTGCTTTAGGGGGCTGGAGAGGGAGTGGCTTTAGTCCCCTAAACAAAGGAGGCTTAAATCTCTTAAATATCTACCACTGCCATTTTGCCCCAAGGGAGCATAGAAACAAGGGAGTGTTTCTTTGGTCTGATATTGGAAGCTAGAGTTCATGAAGGCGAACTGCAAGTGATGACTATGGACGTATTTTAAGAGCTGGCTCTGTTGAAAAACATGCGCCTAAAGCCTTAACACACACCCTGACACAAACATTAAAATCATATGACATATGACAGAGAAAATTACTACAATTTATAAAGGTAATAACCATGTCTGACCAAAGTTTAAGATGAATATCTCAGTCATGAGCCATTACGAGAGCCTCTAGCATTCAGGGACAATACATAAGTGTTGGACTGAGGCCTCAGTGTGCAAGTCGTAGCCGATAGTTATGGCAATAGAGAATGATAATGTCTCCCGTGTAACACAGCGAGATTTCTATTCACATCAATAACCAATGAAACTACAGCAACTCATATAATAGTTAATGGATACTATTGTCCAGCAGTGAATGGACATGTTATGGGTAGGCAGACACAACAATGAACAGTGTGCAGACGCCAACTCAAGGTTCACTGTAACTCTTGTGGTTGTGAGGACTAAAGTAGTCGCAGATCAAATTGTGTAAACAGAGAGAGAACTGCAGTGTTTTTGATTGTCAAACTGAAAAAAAAGCAGTGCAGAGATGGGTGAAGTATAAAGATTCCCATGTGAATTAAGTGTATTTAGTGATTTATATCTTTCCCCTATTCAATCAAAGTTTTCAGAAAAAAATTAAATGCAATTTGGGAGTTTCTTCAGTCCAACAGGGCTCAGTACAGAAAAAGTTTGGTCATTCAAAGCCACTGTGGGGTCTCAACTTTCTTGTAGAGAAATGAAAAAAATCCAACCACATACTTTGGAGAGCTATATTTGTGTAACATGATCACTTCGGTCCTATTGGCTCGAGAGAGTTAGACAACAGAGAGACGTGGCAGAGGGAAGAAAGTGAAAAATGGATCGGAAAGATGAGTGAGGGTGGGGTGTCTCTTCAACCATCGCCGTTTCCTGTCCGGAAAAGTCCATAAATCATTTTCACGTCTTCGTGTCATGGCTTACTTTGCCAATAACCAGAAGTGTGGCAATGATGACACAGAGGATTGATGAGGTGCAGGCGGGGGTGGCTAGCGGGGGTTTGGGGTGGAGATGGTCAAACCAGATGTGGTGTGAGGTGGGGCTGGGATGGACTGCAAGGGGGACCCGATGAAGGTCACGATGTTACCCGTTGCCCCCATTAACCATTTCCATTTGCAGATGCACATGAATGAAGCCATATACAAAGCCTGGATTCTGGTGCATATTTAAATAAATCCTCACAACACAAGAGACCATGTGTCATTACCCTCCAGCATACAGGAACACTTTACCCAAGACGAGGACTCCGATCTGCAAGTATTCATGGCACTACAACCGTATCTCAAAGACAACATGCTGCGTTCAAATAATGTAAAAGCTTGAAGAAAGGAATAGTGCTTGGAAATGCACATACTCATTTTCTTGCTGGGAATTGTATGAAAACATCTGCAAGGCAAACATGAGACCATCATCAGCAGCTGGTTAGCTTAGCTTAGCACGAAGACCAGAAACAGGGAAACAAGTAGCCTTGCTCAAAAATCTGCCCTTCATCAGCACCTTCAAAGCTCACTCACTAACACCTTATATCTCAGTGGTGTAAACCCTACAAAAAAAAAAAACAACAATGAATAAAGATTATGTGTTGTGATTTTGCAGTTTCAAGTCTTTGTGCTAAGCTAGCTACCCGGCTGCTGGCTGTAGCTAACATGAGAACAGTACTGATCTTCAAATCAAACACTGCACAAGAAAGTATGTCTTCTGTGACAAAAGAGTCTTTAATAACTTAATAACCATCTGAAACATTGCTGATGCATAATATTTAATTTTCACGCTAATTTTTAGCAAAGTCCATGCTGTTGGTTTCAGCTGTTGGTGCAGTTTGTCAGAGTCGGTCATACAGTGCAGGGAATGAAATGTTCTTTGTTTTTTTTTTCTTGAGGGGTATTTTATTTTATTCATTTCATTCCAGTTGACCAACACGTGCAGACGATCAGGTCCTCCTTGGAGCTGTCTTAGTTGCCAGTTGCCTCACATCACTCTGAAAACTCAAAGGTGTTGATTGTCAGATTTTACTTACTGACAAATGCTGCTAATTAGCCTTCAAACTAATATTCCACACCTTTGTAGCAGTGTGTGAAACGTTAATTAAGCAATTAATTCACTTAATTATTTAATTAGTTGTTAGGTTACAATATTTTGCCAACCCCCTGTGAATGTTTTGTGCGACTGATGTGGTGGCTAGAGTGCATTAATATTCTATCTAACATTAAATCAGAGGAGATGTCATCCTGGAGTCGTATTAATTCTGAATTTTAAAGCTTAACTCTGCTCCTCTCTGTTGTACAGTAGATGAATGCTCCTGGGTCTACATTAGCAGACACACTGCCACTGAGCATGAGTGGGTATTGCTGGACTCCCCCTTGTGGTAAAATATTACACAACCGTAAAATACCACGGCCTGCCAGACAGATAGGAAGACACGGAAATGTGAACGAGTAAGTGAACTCAAACTGAATTAAATTAGAGCCAAGAGTAATATCAAAAGGTGTTCTCTCTTCCCTCTCTCCTCACTGCGCTGTGTAGTGTATCCCCTGCTGGCACTGGGCGTACTCCGAAGAGTGTGGTTCTCCCAACTCGGTAGCTGATCAGAACCAGGTGGGAAGGCCTCCATGTGCTTTCCATTTGTGCAGGATGTAAATGGATTCAATTAGATCCAAATGCACAACCTGTCAGCCAGGGGGAAGTGGCAGACTTTCAAAGGCCATTAGATTATGGACAGGATTTGGAATAAAAACTTCACTGGCCGGGATTGTGCCATTAAATTGGTTGATGTGAAACTATTGAAGTGATTTGAGCTTGCATGCTGACTGTGCGCTATTCATGTGGGTGCAAACTGTGTCACACACGCCCCCTCCCAAATTATCATTAGCAGCCCCCCCCCCTTCCTTTTCCATCGCTCTCTCCCTCCTTCCTTCATGCACACGCACACATACAAATGCAAACACACAAATGGCATACATAAAGCTGTAGCATATCCTCAGACATATTGCCAGTCGCCTCGCAAACTTGCCTGCATTACAGACAGTAGCTCTTACAGCTTTAAAGTCAAATGACTCCATCAGTCATGGCTGTTAAGAAGCCCAGCCATAAAAATTAAAGACTTCCAGCAAACTGACCAACTGTAACATGTCTCCTTTGTTTTGATTGGCTGGAATAATATGATGTCTACTGTTAACATTCGGTTTCACTCATGGGTCTCTGTAAACATGTAAAATATGGCGGAATTTAAGCATGTTGAAGGAAAAACACTGCAAAGGAGTCATTCATCCTCTGAGCGGTAATGCATTTTCACACTTTTGTTCCAGAGATGTGTATTACTGAGCCAAGCAGATGTGTTAACTACAAACCAGTTTCACTCATCATGAATTGGATGCGGGGGAGGGGCGGCTGCATTGAAAACAAAGAACTTGTCACCTAGACATAGGCAATGGATAGGAGAGAGGATTCAGTTGACCCATGATTTTAATGTAGAGAGCCTTTACTTTGCAGGCCTGATATAGAAGTGAATCAATGGGACATTTCTAAGCCATTATTATCAATCACCATTGCTTAAGACACCCTAATGAGCTCATTAGATAAGATGAACAGCAGATTGATTGCAAAATGGGGCAAGTAAAAAGTAAGATGTAGAGAAGTAGAAGGTGATGGAGGAGAAAGGAAATAGGTCTCATGGATCTGCAGAAAGAAGAATGGGAGAGTGAAATTAAATGAGTAAGAGACAGGCCATGTGTCGCGGGCTGTATTTCAAAAATTTTTGCATGTTTTCCATCTATTTTGCCACCTGCACATGCCCTATAAAGATGACAGAGATAGATCTGCTCTACTGAGATGCAGAGGTGGTTTCTGGTGGCAAGATGTTATCAAAAGGGGTCAACAAAATGACCACCAACCCTTGCAGCCATAGAAATTAGAACTTGACGTCTGTCTCCCACACACAGCTGCTGATCTTAGCTGTCTGTTGTCCGAAGAGCTTAGAAGTTCAAGGCGATTCACCAGCTGCCTCGATAATATGCGGACATAAGAAGGAGGGAAAGGAGACAGACAGAAGAGTAGACAGAGAGAGAAACAAGAAAGAAGCAGAAGAACAAAGGAGGAAAGCCAAAGAAAGTCAGTGAAGTCACAGAAGCAAGAACACAAAGGAGGAGGGGGAACGATGTGTATGAGAGTGTAAACGATGTGATTTGGACAGACATTTGTTCCCCTCGGGCGAGCTTGATAGGCCATTCTGTCTGAATTGGGGGGGAACGTAAGAGAACCCCGCTGGTGTTGGATTTTGGCTGCTGTGGTACTACAGCGGATTGAAAAAGTGAAAATATTTAAGGGAAGGTCAGTATTAAAGCAGCAGCAACCCTCTCTGTTTCCACGGAACAGATGTGCTCACAACCCCAGCTGTTGCCAGATGTGGATATGGGACCATCTGCATGAGCTGTTACTGTGTGTGCATGTGTGACTGTGTGTTTAAAAAAAAAGAAGAAGAAGAAGACGCAGACACTGAAAGCTGCAGCTTACATGAGTCAAAGTGAGTAATGTCACTATTTTTGATGATTTGATTCTGACACCCACCTCTCCAATTACCCCCTGTCAGGATTACTGTAGCTCCTGATAGCCTCGAGGTGAATGTTGGCTGTTTTACGGGAGGAAAAACAGCTAAACGTTTAATTACTGGAACATAGTTTGGACCGTGTACACACACTTTCAGCATCTTGTCACAGTTCTGCATTAAAAAGCAGATCATAAAATGTTGCTGCACAAGAACACTTTGATCTCATGTGTGGTCAGTTCTGTCCTGAAGACTGCCTCTATTCATCAGTGGATCCACACTCACACACACAGGAGTCACATAAGGTGAATTTGAGAAGCTAACAATACACCTTTTTGTGTTAAAGCAAGGGTACATATGTGTCTGTCTTTTTTGATTCTTCTCTATGCTCAAATATTTAAGAAGTAAAAAATGTGGCGGCTGAAAAGCCAAAGAGAAGCGTGAAGGAATTAAAAAAAAAAAGCCATTTTTTTGTCTGATCCTAGAATATAAAACCTGATGAGACATATAAAGCTATAAAGTGTTATGAGACCCCGGGAGATAGCAGATTAAAATGTGCAAGGGCGATTTCCACCAATAAAGGTGGAGACAGCGGCTGCTCCACCGCTGTGCTCTGCTCCACCAGGCAAAGAGAATGGTCTGAATAGATTTCAGCAACCTTCATAAAGCCAGGACTAAAGCCACTTCACAAAAGGGAATAGAAACCAAGCCAATCAATTAATGCCCCCCGACAACGACAAGCATAGACAGGGAGAAATGCTTTCAGACCCGGTGTGCGTCTGAAACTTGCTGGGTTCCTACATCCTGTGGCATTGAGCAGGAGAGTCAGGGTCTACTCTCTGCATGTTCACCGCTGCTTTCTTTGTGTGTGTGCACGCGCATGTGTTCTAATGTATCTGTGTGCATGCGCATGTGTGTGTGTGTCGAAAAGCTCACTATTGAATGAATACATTCAACAGAGCACCGAGCTCTTTAAATGCCAATGAAAATAAAGAGAGGGAAATTGTAGGCACTCTGAAGCAACAGGGAAAAAACCAACAGAGCGAGACAGAGAAAGCAAAACCTTACAGTGCCAAGAGAGACTTCATAAGGTTTAGCAGCGGTCCACTCAAATATATGGAGGCCATAAATCCTCCACTTAATGTCCTTTGGGCTCCACTTTTTATGAGTAGTGACAATGACAGTGAGTGACTTCTTTAAAAAAAAAAAAAAAAGTTAATCAACAGAGCAAACTTCAACAAGGCAGTCTGGAGAAACTCCAGGGTTTACTCCTTCAAAACTCCCATTCCAGTAATGAAAGTCGACATTACCCTCTGTCGCACGACACGAGACATTCAAAGGGATGTAAAATATTATGTTTCCACTGAAGTTTGGAAGGAGTAAATCATTAAATAAAATGTGGACAGTCTAATAAATGATACTGTACTGTTAAGGAGGCCACACTTGAAGTAAATTTGTGTTAGGTTTCTTTTCTGGCATTGTTTCAAGGATCTGATTCGGTCTTAAAAACATCATTCGCAGTGACGGTGCCTGCACAATATGACGAAAGAATTTGTGAGGCATAATATATAAAATTTCTCAAACCCAGAGAAATATGCAAGTTTATTCAAGCTGCGTTTCGTTTGGTCATCTGTCACTGATGTCATATCCCCTCTAGTTGCTATCACTTCCAGGGGACCACAGGAAACACCGGATGATTCGACAGTGAGGAGGGATGTTAGCAAACTAGCTAGCTAGCCACTCTATTGTTTTCTATTGTTTGTATAGCTCACTCATGATGGAGCACGATTATTCATTTCCATCTGCAATTTTGGTTGTTTCACAATAAAGATAACAACTCCCATGATCCCACATGCCTTCATGACATCATCAAACTCAGTCTTTTGTTTTGATTGAAAGACCTCTAGTAGCAGAAATTACATATGGTGTATTCAAGTAAAATCTGCTTCCCAATCATCAAAAGTGACCACGATCTCTGTGAAGAAAGCCTTTTTCAGTATTTTAATGTAGAAACTACTTCAAACAGTCTTGGATAATCTCAATTCCGACATGCATCATATCACATAATATCTTTTCAGTGGTTAGATGTAAGTGGCTCCGCTAAAGCAAAAGCTCAGATGAGACGATTAATACCACACTCATAACTGTACGTTAAATATGAAGCTACTGCCAGCAGCTGTTAATCATAGCTCAGCATAAAAGACTGGAAACGAGGGGAACCAGCTAGCCTGGCTCTGTCCAATGGTAACTGAAATTTAACTGTAAGCATCTTTAAAGCTCACTAAGTAATAAGTTTTAAATACAAGTGAAATGTAAAAATTCAAGTCAATTTGATGTTTTACCCCCTGCTGTTTTATGAATTGTCAGCGGAGCCAACACAGAAGTTCTTGTAAAAGCAGCAAACTTTCATTTTTACACTTTTGTACGTTGTAACAAACGAGACAGAAAATGTTGATTCGGGAGATTTACAAGTACTACTGGGCAGCTTTTTATCCCCGCTGGACAGAGCAGACTGTTTCCAGTCTTTTATGCTAAGCTAAACTAACCAACTGCTGGAGAATACAGCGGCAATGTTCTCATATAACTCCCAAATAAAGCCTGAGATATCCTCTAACTTTTTGTTCCTCGTATGGGCCAAGCTCCAAAAGCTCTCCCCTCAGAGCCACAGAAGGCATCATACGACTGTTTTTACAGGCTGAGTCGTACTTCTTCATGACATGAAACCTCTGGTGTAAAATCAGTGGAGTGCTCCGCTTAAGGTGCAATATTTTCCTTTGAAATCTAGTGAAATATGGAAGATGTGATATGGCGCCTTAATTGCCGGTGTACAACACAATTACTGCAAAGTTTTAGAAGAGAGGAGAATCGCTCTCAAAATGTTTTTGATTCTTCTTCTTTAATCGTGTGTGTTATTAAAGACCATCAGTGCTTTGTAGATGAAAAGGCTCGTCTTCGCGCACATAGTGTTCATGGGAACTTGTTTCCCGTCTGGTTTGATGATTACTCCTGTTTTTACACCCCCCACTTTGTAACCGCTCCAGCATAGACAAGTGTGCACCATCATTCACTGTTGCATCGAGGTGTTTCAGCAATCGTGAGCGTGCCCAAACAATACTCTGTCCAAGCATTAGTCACTGTTTTCTTTGGAGAGTCCGTTTGTTTTTCTATTTTGTCCATATATCCATGACTCCATATACCCGAGCTCTGTGATGTCAGCCTTTTCTCTCCATGTTTCTGGTTGTTCACAGTTGGTCTTGATGGCTCATCAAGTTGTCATGGCCTTCCAGCTTTTACAGCATTCCTTTCTTTATGTCTTAAGAGGTGTTTTTTTTCCCTTTTTTTTCCATCAGTGCACACTGTCTGCGCTGTAAAATAAGCCAACGAGTAGACCAAAAGCTTTGAGGTGCACTCAAGGCCAGGTACGTTGTGTTGATGTTGGAGGAGTCCTACCTTCCTTCAGAAAGCGATGCCACTTTGGGCTTGGCCTTTCTTTTGCAGGAACAGTAGGAGGTCACAGTCTTAGAAAGTCTGCCTTGGGTTTTTTGTATGTGCGAAAACAAAGGGACTGCACGAGAGAAAGCTGTGTGGGAGAGAAAAAGAGGGAGAAAGTTTGGTCGCGGCATCCTGGCCTTCATGTTCAACAGAGGAGCGATCATCACCGGGCGAGGGGAGGAGAGAAGGGATGGTGACTTAGTGACGACTAGACCAACAGACATGATAGATGTCTTTAATAACCTCTGGCTGCTTTTTTAGTGTCCTCCAGGATTTGTTGTTATTAAGATCTCGGTCTTATTATGATGGCCACCTCTTTCATCGTCTCCCACATCACGCTGGGCGTGAGTCCAGGCAGTCAAAATAAACACAAAGTCAAAAGCCCCCCTGTACTTGTGCTGATGTGGCACTTGTTGATGGTGCCAGCATGTCTCAGTCCTGACCAAGGAATACGTGGCTTTGCAGCAGTCAGCAGCGAGGAGAAAACAAAACACCCTGCGTGGGGATCACCTGTTGAATCAGTCAGAATCTGCTCCTCAAAGTCTCAAGCTGATCTAACGTCACCACATTACAGGGGGGACTGCGAGAACATGTTTAGGTAAATGGCGTTTGATGGTTTTTAATAAGCATTTTCCATTACTGAAAGGGAAGGAGGAAGAGGAGCTCATTGGGAATACATGTAGGACCACAGGAGCCGTAAGAACTCCTGCTCATCACTGCTGAAAAGCAAAATGAGAACGATTTTATTGTGCTTCCATTTCTTTTGATAATAACAATCACAAACACTCAGTCCTTTAGTGTGTCTAAGTAGCTTCAAGCTCTATCACAAGCATAGATTTGGTGAGGGCCCATGTTTTATTAATTTGCAGATGAGCTCAGCTATTGATGGCGTTGGCCGCCCATGGGTTCAATTAGGATAATACAGGGAGAGGGGCAGATTATGGGCGGCTATTTAAGTGAGGGTATATCTCTTCCTGACAGTTATAGTCCAAATGCAACAAATTGCACCTCGGTGGCTGTGAGCGGCGCCATATCAGTCCTCCGCTGATGAAACATGCCTGTGTGGCAGGTCAGCCGTGTGGAGACGACACCAGGCTGTGTGAGCCATGTAGCCTGTCCTCTCTGAGCTAACAACGCAGGCCTGAGTGCAGCCGATTCCCATTCAGTTAATAGGGGCCATTTAGAAAACAGCGGTCTATACGGTGGTGCGCTGAGTGCAGTCCCACTTAGCACGACTCTCTCTAAACTATTGCACTTCTTCTCGGGGTTGAAAGCCTGTAAGTGTTGACGGCGGAACAGGGCAAAACTGCAGCACGTAAACATCTCGTTTTGCAAATGCAAGACAGGGTGTGGGAATATTCTCACAAGGCACCATAAAAGGAGGAACGTTTGTGGCCTGCATGTGGGACAAGAAACTGCTCACAGCCCCATCGCTCTGTGTTCTGGGGTGAACATTTATTATGATTGATCGGGGCCTCGACTGTAACTTTGCTGTACAATGAAAACACTCTACTGTACATTGTCTCCGGAGCGCATTGTGTGAAATTGAATAGGGAGGCTGTAAAGTGGAACCGGAGACACTGACCCAAGCGTGCCGAGCCTGTCCGTTATCTTACTTCTCTGCTCAGTCCGTTTAAAGCATCAACACTGCAGACAGCTCTATAGAGAGTGGCCACACTGTTTGCTTTCCTTTGCTTAGGGAAATGACGACTGTTTCTCAGCTGCATTGAGGGCAGCATGTTTAGGCTACAGTCACTGAGATAACCCAGTCCTCCTTTCCACACCATGACAGCAACAGTCGGGGAAAGAGTGAGTGCTCACAGGAGTGGTGTAGGCTGGCTCGAAGAGGATAAGGAGGAAGATCCTCCTCAAGTTTTTGTTTCTACCCAAGAGCTGGTCTTTCCAGTCTGAGTGCTGCGCCTTCATAGTCATACATTTTGTATCTTAACAACCTCTGTGCTCAGCTTGAGCTGGTTTGCTCTGCAACCAGGTGGAGCGTCAGAGTTCTTAACTATAATACTGCATGAAATCTGTCAGCATGCCTGTAAAATTGATGACAAAGGCCTGCTGTAGGATGATAAAAGGACTTGCATAAATGCAGTAAACATCCCAATATCACCTGAATATCCATCCATCTTAATTCCTGACCTGTGAAGTACTTTATCATCCTGACCCACTAACCCTTCTCTCTCCTTGTTCGCATGCCACGGCTTTCCCTATTCCCCGCTCCAGCCAAGCCAGGGCAATAGGGCACCGCTAATGTGCTTGGTGGGTCATTAATTCTTCGGATGGCCATGGGGGCAACAGAGCAGGCGAGCTTTGTTGTTTGATGTTGGGCGAAATGGTGGTGGGGAGGCAAAGCAGATGTTTGTGTTGGCTGGCGAGGGAAAGCAGTATACTCGATGCCAACCCAATCACCATCTCATGCTAGGCAACAGCTGCCCAAATACATTTCAGCCAAAGTCTGGCAAAGAGAGGCAAGGGTGACCAGAGCAGCTTTAGCTCACTCTTGCTGATGTTCCTTTAGCCCCAACCAAAGCCACTCACTTGAAGGACTGTCCTGTGGCCGGTTTGTCTTTTTGTCTGTGGACAATAATCTCGGACAAGTGCGATTACTGACAGAGATTTTGTTTTAATTTGCAGCTCTTGAAGGTGACGTGGATGCCGACAGATAAATAAAAGATGTGCAGTAGTTTGTCTGATTGTCTGTGTTTGTTGTGTGTCGCTATGCTTTTGCCTTTGAGGAGAGATGGGAATCAAGAGAGGACACAAAGAAAAGGAGCCACAGAATAACCCAGATTTTTTTCGCTGGCCACGGTAAAAATATAACAATGTATGCGCATACATAGACCCCAGAACAAGGACAGTTCATTTAACTCTCTCCTGCCTCTCCACTCAACTGATATGAGCCATTTATCACCGCCCACCTTCATATCTGTGTGCTGCCCGGAAAGGACAGTGTGTGCGCATGTGTGTGTGTGTGTGTGTCTGCATGTGTGTGAAAACAGATTAAAGATAAAAATCTTCTACTTAGGCCACACATTTTGATGCCGCTGTAGGATTCCACCGCATTTATGAGATTCAGACTGCGAGGAAAAGAGTTTGTGTCCGGCGAACACTCAGAGTGTGCTGCCCTCTACTGCTGTTCACATGAACATCTGGACTCAGAACATCTGCTGTTCAGAAATAAATACACTACGCAAGTATTTATTCTTAACAAAACTGCTTGTATGAGTAACGCTTTAGTTCTTCTCCTGCGTAAATACCCATCATCCCATCACCCCTGAATGACATGCAATCAAATGGTGTCGGCACATGCGTCCAAACGTTTTTCTAGCAAAATGTTGATCTTTTAAACCCCCAAAAAAGAAGCAATTTTACAAAAGAAGCAGTTTTGTTGTCCTTTGATTACACTCCTTGCATTTTAAATACACTTACTTTTTCATGTCTTATCCAGACTGTTTTTACAGCATTATAACTTAACATCCACACTTCAAAAAGCATAATGGAGGCTTTATTTAATTGGTATTTTTTGGGAGTAAATATGAATGAATATGCAGTAATGTTGTTCTCAAAGAGAAATTTGGATTATCACCCCAAAAATATTTGTCCAAGCTGCTGCTAATTGCATCCTCACCACCTTAATTACAGAGAGCTTGCCCGGCTCTAAACTGATGTTTGCTTCAAGATACAAAAGGCCGTCCAGAATTCAGATGCCGAGATGAAAAGTTCACTTACGACTCACTAATTGTCCCTCTCTGTACGTTGCTATGTTTGGTAGCTGCTTTTCTGAATAATGAGAGGGAATGCACCTGAGAGGAGACAGAGCTACGTTGCCACGTCGCAGGGAAATTTCTAATCCTGAATTGTCATTGGCTCATTCGTCTTCTCTAACTTAGTAGAGGTGGAGCGAGGGAATCAGAGGCAGCAAGTAATGAGGACCCACAGTAGCCAGCAAAGTAACCGTGGTTCCGTGTGGTGCATTAATGTATGTAATCTGTTACTGTGTCTGTGACAAGACAAGGACATGTAGTGTGCTAATTAAAGAAACCTTTCACTGCTCCTCACTTAGATACAGGTCATATCTCATTAATGATGGTCTCAATGCATGGGCAGTCATTCATTATCAGACATTTGGAGGAAAAAAAGGAGGATGTGGGGATTCTGGGAATTCCTGTTTGCACATAGTGTACATAGTGTGCAAAGCTTATGGGTATTTCCCCACAGAAGTAGCATTTTAACAGGTCCAGATCATCCCAGCATCACATTGTTGAGAAAAAAAAAAAAAAAAAAAAAAAAAAAAAAAGAGTGATGAATGTCTTTGTTCAAAAACAATTTTTATTTTTGAAATGACGGGATATTTACAAGAAAATAAAAGTCAATGTCAGGTTAATGTCATGTACATTACTGAATACAAAAAATATATCATTGAAAAAAAAATAAAATAAAGCACATCTTCAAAATGCTTTCCTTTCTGACACGCCAGTCTGAAAAAGAAAATAAAACCGAACAGCTGAGCTTACTCCTGGGATGAGGATTCAGCAGCAAAACCGATCCCGCTCTAAGGAAAAGGAGCGTCGCACAGCCTCACGGTCAGTGCTTGTACCTGGATGTTCAGTGCACAGGGACACATATACAGCAACCATTGAGCGGTAGTGCACAGGCAGAAAGGCTCGTCCGCAATTAAAACAGCATTTTAGTGGCTCCAGTAATATTGCAAACAAAGCCTGGGGAATGTCTTTTGTTCCTAAAAGGTTGTACTGTCACCCCGCCCCCTGGACAGAGAGAACTACGTTTTCCTACATGCTCAAACGCAATGTCAAACAGCTCTACACACACACACACGCACACGCGCACGCACGCACGCACGCGCACACACACACACACACACACTTGAGAGAGTCTGAGTATGGAAGGTTGTAGAGTTCATGGGTGTAACTATCATTCTGTTTGTCTCTTTGTGGTGATGAGAAGCTGGTTATGATCACTTCATTTTTCTGTGATCACAAAAATGAGATTAACTTGTCTACCCTAATCTCATAATAAAAGAATTCCAAATGATTCTCTCATGATCTTGACCTAATGCGCTCTGTCATCTCATGATTGATTTGATGTTATTCTAGAAAAGACATGCCAGATGAGATCATCTGTAGTCCATACGCATAAAGCGACTTTGTGTCCAAAGTCAAATATCGTTAAATAACTTACAGGTGCACCATCACTCCCTACAGGAGAATATCATAGTGTTATTAGGTGGATTCTTCCTTTGGTTGTTGCTGCATCAGTTTCCAGTAATATTGGTGTTAAATTTTGATGTCAAACATGACATTAATCGTGACATTTAGCAGTGCTGCAGACTATAGATGACTATTAGTATGTCAGAATCTACGGTGTCATTTTAGGATCATGAAAAGACAGGATGGGCTAGGTCAAGATCACGAAAAACCAAGAGATGCTTGCGTCAAGATCACAAAGTAATTTTGACCATGAGAAAATAAAACATACAAATTATAGCTGATGACAGGCTGCAAGTTATTTTAATAATCAACTATGTTTCTAAAATTTTAATCCGCACCAGGAACAACAGTTCCACAACAACTGGCAGTTAAAAACAGAATAAATGTGCCACTTTTTTTTATACCCAAGTAAGTGCAGTTACTGATGGAAAGTTAAATGTTCAAAATTCCCTGTTTGACTCTCCACTACATTTAACTGAAGTCTCTGGAAAATATCTTTTAAATACTCTTTTAACAGAAAACATTACCTCCTTGGTCAAGTTAACACCCATGGCACCTGCATGTCCCTGTAAAGGAGTCCCTGTCTGAATATGAAAGTAAATGAGCAGTCCAAGACAAGTGCAAATCCTCCCTGAGACTGGTCCATGTACTTACACAGACATCAGATTCAGCATTATACAACCCACGTACCCTACTAAGAGACTAAACGAGTCACACTGACCGGCCTAAACTTGTGTTTGCTGCCATCTCTGCAGCTACAGTAGCATTGTTTTCATACAACATTTAAGACAAAACACAGGGATTCATCATCGTCACTCAGTCACAATAACGCTCCGAGAGCAGCATGTAAACCAGACTGGTCAGAAATCAAGTGGATCACAGAAAATGTTTAAGTTGATCACACAGTTATTATTGCTAAAATGATTATCATTTTTATTTTTTTTGAATGATGAACCCCCTCCAGATACCTGACCAGGAGCTGGTCTCCATCCACAGTTATGTAGAACTGCAAGATATCACAGTAACTGGAGATGGGTGGGAAGAGCTGAGTGAAGTGAATCAGCATGTGATGCTCTGAAGGGCCTCAGGGACTCAGTCCTCTGGTGGCTGACAAAGACACATACCACGTCATCATGTGTCTCTGAGGTGGCCTCGGCTCTGCAGGCTCTGGAAGTGGGCCTGCTTCAGGATGCGGTTGATCTGCAGGTAGGACACCAGGTTTGTGGGGCCCGCAAGTTCTGAGGAGTCGCCAGAGCTGCGGGGACTGCAGGGGCCCACAACACACTGACTGGTGCAGGTCCCAGCTGCATGTTCTGGACTGCTGATGCTGCTCTCGCTGTTGGATGACTGAAAAGCAGATGTCAACATTAGCGATGCGCTATCTAGATATGCAAATACAGACTTCAATTTTAAAGTAACTATCAATAGAAATTCAAAGCCTTACATCTGACATGTTTTGGGACAATGCATGACAATGCTTTAATTAAGGGTTCTTTCAAACCCAACCTGTTTGGTGCAGTTCAGACAAACCATTATGCTGGTGTGAGAGCAGTTTGACATTAAGCCTTCGCTTGATCATTATTATCACGGACTGAACTACAGGCATCAACATAACATCTACCAAAAACTGATGCTACTGAAAAGTCAGTGTGAGACAAGGATTCATCCAGCTGTTATGGATTCTTCTGTATTGTGATTTCATTTCCCTGATTGTGTACCTCAGAGTCCCAGGCATCCCGGCCTGGCTCAGGAGACAGAGGATGGCCTCTGCTCTGCCTTTTGGCTTGGGGCACCAGGTGGCCGCTCTCCTCATCACCACCACTGCGCTGCCGTTTCCTGTTTGAGTGCAGGCATATACAGACATTAAATCACAGACGCATATATACCATCAGATATACAGTTACTGTAACCCTTTCACGACCTGCTGCTGCTCGCATGTGTGAACCCCGATTGTTTGTTAGCAAAGCTCAACATTTTTTAATGGCAGCTGCAAGGGGTTAATGTAGGCCACAATAACGTTACTCCACCATTTGCTTCAGGCAGTATTTCAACAGTTAGCGTTACATTAAGTATTGTAGCTCACCTGTTTTCAGTCAACATATGATGACACTGAATCAGTCTTGGCAAGTTTCTTTTGTGTTTGTTCGGACAAGGCTGGAGGACGCGGCTGGTTGGCGTTATCCACTTGTTAACGGAACGTTAGCTTGTATCCTGTCAGTCGATGGCCTATCACCTGAGTTAGCAAACTTCCCCGGCTAGCTAATTATGTTGAATATTGATGGGATACTATTAGCCATTTTGGCAACACTAAAAAAATATCATTAACCACTGCAACACTTTCGATAATTGGCTAATAAATTACATAAAGATCGGGCGTCAACAGGCTAGCGTTAAGATAGCTAACGTTAGGTTACTTAACAAGCTAGTCCCAAACGCTTTAGCGTAACAGTAACAAGCTAACGTCACTGCTAGCTATCGTCCCTGGCTGATGCTCTTAATTAGATGACTAGATGACACGCTACAAAATATCGCTTCGTTTCTTTGATAACAATCTCAGCAGCAAAGCCCGAGTAAAATTACACCTCTTTTAGTTCAAGCTAGCTAGCTGCAAGAGTCACTTCTGCACCCTCAGTCAACCGCGGTAGTTGTGTTTACATGGTACTGCGGCTGCGCAAAGACCTTAGTGATGCTTTCATGTGCTGTCGGAAAACTTATATACTAGTTGAATTACTGAATACAGAGTACAGTTTGCTACGGCTTCAGGTAAGTGAAGAGTAGTGAACACGATAGTCACGCTGACACTGATGGTACCTGAAGAGAGTAATTCTTTGTCGGAAGTTACATGTGTGTTATACAGGTATGCTAATTTCGGAATTGAATTAGCTTTGAGTTTACGGTTAGCACGTAAAGGCAGCAGAAAAGAACGCTGGCGCACATTCAAGCCTCACCATACAGCGCAACGACGAGCGCAATACAAGAAAGCTTTTAATTACCTTAATGATTCATTGAGTTTCGCTAAGCATAGTATTTATCTATTGTTTCTGCTATAAAAATGTAATTGGTTTTAATAAGAAATACTAATCGATAAATATTTGCCTATATGGCTTGACAAAAGGTTAATTTCCCCAAAAGATGTCGCTGTTTTCAATTGAACGGTTCTCTTCGACACACCGTAACTGAATGCAATTATCGCTTTAAGGGTTGAAAAATACTGTACTGTCTCTTCAATAAAACACAAATATACAATGTAACAGACAGTGAGTGCAGTCCATGTCCTCATAAAACCATTATGGTTACTCTACACTAAAGTATGGTGCGATTTCTAGTCAATCATTACAAAAAAAAATAATGTTCTGTATACAGCAAAATGTTGGAAATAAATCATCCAATCTCATCTGTAACCCGGAAGTTACACCCTGTAGTGCAGCAGGTCCAGCCAGCCAATGGTATAAAAAAGAAGGGGGGAAAAAAAGAAAAAAAAAACGCCTCCGCCAATGACTCAAGCGACGGACGGAGGTGAGATTAACAGGGATTCTCAGCAGCAGCGGTCCTGTTATAAAGGGAAATAATCGCAATGGGCAGCACCGACTCAAAACTGAACTTCAGGAAAGCAGTGATTCAGCTGACAACCAAAACACAGGTATATGCGCCTCCGTACGGCTCGATAAAGGCTGCCATAAGGAGATGTTGTGCCGACGAACAGCATCACCGAGGAGATGAGATAACGCGAATGATGTGGGAGCAGAAAACAAACTGCCTCATGTTGCATGCGGTCTCTTCTACTCAAATTCATTTATTTTGCATCATCGAGGTGTTGTAAGACCTGTGCAGAAAGATTGCGCGCACCGTACTAAAAATATGTCGCATTTGTCATGAACCGCTGGATTAAATGGTGGTCGGTTCTGCGATGCTGAATTCATCACCATGAAGCTTTATTCAGGATGTGCGTGTTCAATTTTGACGACAAGACAAACGATGGCGTAGTTAAATCAAAAATGGTGACGTAGGTCTGGAAATGACCACGTTTGCAGATGCGGCAGGTGGACTGTGCTTAGATCAGTGTGCCAGATAATGCTCACTGTTGTCAGAATAAAGGTTGTGTTTACATTGCCATTAGGTAGGCCTCTGGTGAGCTATATTATGTAAACCCAAACAACCATGTATGCATAATGATGAAAAGGACAACGTGATATTTTAATGCACTGCAAGATCAATTATAGTATTTGTATTTAAAAAAAAAAAAAACTCACTAACATAAAATGCTTCATTTGGCTCAGACATATGAGAATTAAAATGGAAACATGTTTTTACAGCCAGTGGAAGCCACAGATGACGCCTTCTGGGACCAGTTCTGGGCAGACACCACCACCACAGTCCAGGATGTTTTTGCACTGGTGCCAGCAGCAGAGATAAGAGCCGTTCGAGAGGAGTCCCCCTCGAATTTAGCAACCCTCTGCTATAAGGTATACGCCGTGTGAGAGGCTCGTGCATCTGTGTAAGGCAAACGTGTTCATGAGATGAGATTGCATGGGGACGTGATGGGTTTGAGGCGGCATCATGGAATGAAACAGGATTTTGTTTGTCAGAGCCCAGCACAGTCTGTCAGCCTCATGCTCTCAGATGTGGAAATAAGTGAGTCAACTCCCCTTCCTTTCCCTTTGCTTCCCGTCTCTTGGTTCCAGCTTCCGTTTGAAGCTGCCTATCAGAAACAAAACAGACGTACTGAGGTACTTAGAGCCTAATTAAATGAAGAGGAGATGAGAGCTCTTGAAGCTGGCCTCATTCAAAGGGGCTTGTTACCTATTTTAGACACAGGCTGATGATGAATCATTTTCTGAAGTATATCTTGGTGAAAGGCCCAAAACAACAACATATGTCCCCAACTCGCAGGCCAAATATTTTCATTGTCAAATGAAAGAACCTGCAGATATCTAGAGCATCTTCCCAGTGTAAACGTTTGTTTGAGTGTACGCACAGACTTTGATGAACAATTGATGAGATGCTGCAGTTTGTTGGTAAAACTGTTGTATCTTTGTTCTCCAGAAACATAATCAGTAGTGCCCAGTAGATGGCATAGTTAAAGAGAAATATTACATAAGCATATGCTCACTGCAAAAGGTTTTCTTCACTGTACATGAAATTTTTCTAGCAAATTTGGATTATTGAAATTGAATTTTAAAAAAATGAAGCTCTGTCAAGCCTTTTTCTATGACAGGTAAAATCAAATGTTTCCATACCCCGCTTACTCTCATATTCCCCATGGTCATATTTCTGGGCTCCTCAGGCCGTGGAGAAGCTGGTGCAGGGTGCAGAGTCCGGTTGTCCCACAGAGAGGGAGAAGCAGGTGATCCTGAACTGCACTCGCATCCTGAGCCGCATCCTTCCCTACATCTTTGAGGACCAGGACTGGAGGGGATTCTTCTGGTCAACGGTGCCTGGCGCTGGCCGGGCTGGGGTGAGTGGGCACAGGGAGGGAGAATCTATGTGCAGAAAGATGCACTCTTAACATTTTTCATGAGACTGTGTCACTTTGGACGTAAGATGTTGCTGTTTATTATTAGAAATATGAGTGATCATTTCCAAAAATACAGTGTTCTCATCACATTCTTGCTCAATCCACCGAGGCAGCACAGAGGTTTTAAACCTCGTCTCATCTTTTGGTAGTTAGGAGGTATATGTTACTTTTTTTTCCTTGTAGAGCAGGAAATCTAACGCTGCAAGGTCATTTCAGCTGCACTGAACCATTTCTGCCAAGCCCTGAACACTTTTTCCATTTCACCATTTACATAATTTATTTTAATGATTGGGAGAGAATAATGTTCATCGTCTGGATCTCGTCTCATGGATGTCCATCTTTTCCAGACGGATGAGCTGGACGATGACGACGGAGCTCGACCGCTGGCCGAGTCGCTGCTCCTGGCCATCGCTGACCTGCTCTTCTGCCCTGACTTCACCGTGCACAGCCATAAGAGAGGCCCTGTGAGTGCCCAGTTTGTCATTTCATCTCCATCCAGCAAAATCAATAATTGCTGACACATTGTGACACGAGCTGGAAAATGGTTAATGTGATCTATGTGGATCGTTTTTAAGGTTATAGATGTTTTATTTTCAGCACCATTTCCTTCTTCCTGGTCTGAGGTTGCCGAAGGAACCTGTCGATCAGGTTTCTCAGACCAGAGAGCACAGAAAGACATCATGATTGATGAAACTATGTCAGTCTCACCACAAAGAATTCCTCATCCTTCATGAGCGAGGGAGGAATGTTGCACGTCAGACTGCTTTGCATCTCACGGTGATCTCTTTAGGGCTTTTAACTTCCCTGTTTGTGAAATATCTGGAAAATGTGCTCACATACAGCTCCAAACGGCAGCTCTGAAAAAAGCCAGACTGTCCTCTTCAGAGAAGTTTGCATAGGTCGTTTGTCTCTGAAGACAAACGGTATACTGATAGTGACAAAGCAGGAAAAAGAGTGTGCACGTCCCATTTTTTACCAACAGCAATCTTTCCATAACCTCAAAGGATGATTTAGTTGCTTAATCTTAACCAAACCCTCACAAAAGTTATGTGCTGGGACCAAAACATCACTATTTCTTAAGTAGAAAGAACTGAAAATGCTCACATGTCATGTTAGAACGCAACATTAAACAACTCAAACTCTGGAGAAAGTATAGACAATAACTTGCAGAGTCATATGGGAAATGTTAATCCTACACTTTGAATTAGATAAGTTGATTTCTGATCACATCCAGGACTCGGCCGAGAGCATGCAGTCTATAGACAGCTGTGAATATATCTGGGAGGCAGGGGTGGGCTTCGCACAGTCGCCGCCTCTCAACTACATCCATGACCTGAACAGGTGAGTCGGCCAGCTGTGTTTGGCAACATCTTTATCACAAACAGTCTCTTGGTTTCACCGGCAACTCACTTTTATTTTTCTGTTCACCTGTGTGCTTTTATCGCCGATCCTCTTCAGGACAGAGTTGCTGAGGTTGTTACTAACCTGCTTCTCGGAGGCCATGTACCTGCCTCCGTCATCGGACAACAATGTCCTCAACCCCTGGGTGACATTCTTCTGCTCCACAGAGAATAGGTAACGGACGAATGTTGGCACAGCCACAAATGTATGGACAAACTTGTGTGAAGATTTCCATCCATCCAACTGTTAAGGGAATTTTTACAAAACATTTAAAATGCAACAAGAAGTGAATAAAAAGACAACTTGTAAGCAGAATGTAACCACAGAGGACGCAAGAGCAGTTGTTTGACAAAGATATATCAGGTCCAAGGTCCTCTTATAAGGCTTTTTTCAGGCCTTTCAACCACCTGTCATGGCCTTCATCACAAGTGAAGTTTGCTCAGTTATCATGGAGATGGCTCTTGGCTCTCTTGTGAGTGAGATGTGGATGAAATTTCCAAAATAAAAGCATGTAAGTGGACCTTGAGTCTTTTTTTGCTCTTTGTGCTTCCACATTATTTTATATTTATGTAGATATTATGAACAAGTGCATTTTCATTTCCCTTGTGGACTGACTGAAAGGTGATTCATTACAAACTACAATGAAATATAGTCTTCATCAAAAAAAAAAAAACCCCACACAGATGCACATTGCTAACATGGCCTTCGTGTCTTTGTCTCTAGACATGCTCTGCCTCTGTTCACCTCTCTGCTGAATGTGGTGTGTGCCTACGATCCAGTGGGCTACGGCATCCCATACAACCACCTGCTCTTCTCTGACTACCGGGAGCAGCTGGTGGAGCAGGCTGTACAGATCCTCATTGTGACGCTGGAGCATGACGGAGGGGTTCCCCACCGCCCCGCCTCCCCGTCCAGCATGGAGGAACAAGAGGTGCAACACCAAGACCGCCACAAACAAATCAATCCGATGAGTATGCGTCATGTGTTTCATGCCATTTGAACAAATCTCCTTATCTTTGCGCAGTCTACAGGCCCTGAAAACCTGTTTGTGAATTACTTGTCAAGGATTCACAGAGAGGAGGTAAGACGATTATCATTTCTATAAAATGCATGAAGATCTTCCCTGTAAACATGTCCGAAGCTCGACCTACTGTCTCACCCTTGGCAGGACTTCGACTTCGTATTGAAGGGCCTTGCTCGTCTGCTGACCAACCCCTTGACTCAGACTTACCTGCCTAACTCTACCAAGAAGATCCAGTTCCATCAAGAACTTTTGGTGCTTTTCTGGAAGCTGTGCGACTTCAATAAGGTTGGAATAAAGAACTAAAGTGAAGCCACAAGATGTAGAATTAAGAGTCCGCATTTCATTCAACAAAATCCCCTTTGTGTTCCATTTACAGAAGTTCCTGTTTTTTGTCCTGAAGAGTAGTGATGTGCTGGATATTCTGGTTCCTATACTCTACTACCTGAATGATGCCAGGGCCGACCAGTGTGAGTCTCGTCCCAGTGCTATCCCTGCACCCAGCAAGGCTCCACCAGACACGTTGATTAACTTCTGATGTGTTTTATCCTTGGCTGCAGCCCGTGTTGGACTCATGCACATTGGTGTGTTCATTTTGCTGCTGCTGAGCGGGGAGAGGAACTTTGGTGTGCGCTTGAATAAGCCCTACTCCATCCATGTGCCTATGGACATCCCAGTGTTCACAGGGACTCACGCTGACCTGCTTATTGTGGTGAGATGTCTGCTTCATTACATCATCCAAAATGGCCACGTTCTTTATCTGTATTGTCTTCCTTGTTAATACAGTTAATGCTCACAGCTGTCACTGTGTTTGGTAGGTGTTTCACAAGATTATCACCACAGGCCACCAACGTCTCCAGCCTCTCTTTGACTGCCTTCTCACTATTGTTGTAAATGGTGAGTTGCTTTGTCGCCATCTGTCTGGTGATGCACAGATTTTAGTTGCAATTATTTAAAGGTTGTAGCATCTAAAAGAAACAGATTCCACGTAATCAAATAAAACTGGCTGTTGTAGTTTTCTTTATCGAATTACACAATCATCTTCAAAACATTTCTTCCCCTTCTTCTGCAGTGTCTCCCTACTTGAAGAGCCTGTCCATGGTGGCAGCTAATAAACTGCTCCACCTGCTGGAGGCTTTCTCCACCAGCTGGTTCCTGTTCTCTGCAGCCCAGAACCATCACCTTGTATTCTTCCTTCTCGAGGCTTTCAACAATATTATCCAGTACCAGTTTGATGGTAAGACAAATCTGACACGTAACAGAATTCTTAGTTTGCTCGGAAAATCTGTCTTTTTGTCATGTTGTTGATATCAGGGTCATAGAAGGAACTTTGTTATACATCTGCTCAGATAGTAAAGCTGCCCCTCTTCCTCTCACCTCCAGGGAACTGCAACCTGGTGTACGCCATCATCCGCAAACGTAATGTGTTCCACCAGTTGGCGAACCTGCCCTCAGATCCTGCTACCATCCAGAAGGCTTTGCAGAGGAAGAGGAAGTCCCCAGATGTCATTTCCCGTACCAGCTCTCAGGAGACTGTATCCATGGAGGGCTCCCACCCTGCTGTGCCGGCAGAGCCCGGTACACTGAAGACCAGTCTGGTCGCTATACCAGGTACTGACTCTGTTATCTGCTATGTGGATGTTCACTCATGAAAAAACAACTAAAAAACAAGGTCACAAATATACACTTAAATTTGTAAAACAAATAAAAATTTCACTCTCAGCAAATGTTAGTTGAAATAATAAATTGAGTATTTATTTGGGTCTATATCCATCAGCAGGTTTGTCGCTCTAGCGCATATTTACAGCAGCAAGAAGGTGTATGCAGAATTAAGTCAAAATAAACTACAGTGCCCACGTTCATGGGAAAGAAGAAACATGTCATGTAATAGATTTTGGACAAAAATGGAGCTCAGGCTTTGGATTAACAAACAATACTCAGAATCAGTTAGAAAAATATAGAATATCATTAGACTTTAAGTAGTGATTGGGTTGCTGTGGTCCATGGTTTCCTGCAGGCATTGATAAACTGACCGAGAAGTCCCAGGTATCAGAAGATGGCACCATGGTGTCAGTCCCAAAGACAGACTCCCCACACACAGTCCACACAGACCAAAGCACAGTGGCCGGGACCAGTGACACAGAGTCCAACTCGGGCCGAGATAATGAAGTGAGTGTGGGTGAATGTGTGTGCGTGCATGTGTTGTGTTTAAAGGCCGGTACATGTTAGTAAATCTACCTCTTCGTGTTATCAGGACGTTTTCTACACTGAAGCAGAAATGGAGAGAAGACGTTTGTCTAGTGCGTCTTCGACATCGTTCTGGGCTCCCACACCAGACTGGGTCAGTAACTAACATTATAGATGCAGTCTTTCTGCTATTGGGGTATGAGGATGCCATCTTTCCTCAAATAACCTACTCATCCTGGATATTTGGCAGAATGTGTAACTGATCTGGATTTGCCTTGTCCCAGGTCCTCTCCTGGAAGTGTAAACTACCCCTGCAGACTATCATGCGACTTCTGCAAGTGCTAGTTCCACAGGTGGAGAAGATCTGCATCGACAAGTACGTGAAGACATCTGTCTCCCTCTGGTCAGCCTGTAAATGTCGCATATTGGCTGAAATTCTTTTGAAATATGACTATATCAAATTGTGTTTCACTGCAGGGGTCTGACAGATGAATCAGAGATCCTGAAGTTTCTCCAGCATGGCACGTTAGTGGGCCTGCTGCCAGTCCCTCACCCCATCCTCATCAGAAAGTATCAGGCCAACGCAGGCACTGCCATGTGGTTTCGCACCTACATGTGGGGTGTCGTCTATTTGCGGTGAGTCAGCCATGAGAGTTGAGAATTATGGAAGCAGCTGTCTTTGCACACTCACCGAACACTAACATCTCATTCTGTTTTTCTAGTAATGTGGACCCTCCTATCTGGTACGACACAGACGTTCGCCTTTTTGAGATTCAGAGGATGTAGACAGAAGACTAAAAATGAGACTGTTCAACCCCAGAGCTCCTCTTCCCTTCAGTATCTGCTGGTTTCCCAGTAAACCTCACTGTGTTTAACTTGCCTCCGTAATCACCATCGTAAAGCTTACACCATCGATTTGGGTGTTAGAATCATTCAGACGAGTGAGGTAGAGACACCCTTCAGATTGAGATGGGAGATGACTGAATTATCAATACCATCCATAAACAACTGTGTACATTTCTTTAGACTTCAAGACCACAGAATGTCAGTCAGAGCACTGAGATGTTTCCTGAAGGCTGAGGCTCTTTTCTTGACAGCATAGAAGTGAAAAAGGAAATGCTGTTTCTCAGACTTACGATAGAAGACGTGGTGCTTTCCTGCAGAAACTTGTAACATATCTCGGAAGGCACAATATTGATGTTTCACGTTATTCGTCATATTTGCCATGCTTTAAAGTGAACTTGCACTCTTTGAGTTGTCTGTTATTATGGTTGTAGTTTATGTGACAATGTAACTCAGCAGGATTTTGGAGACAAGAATACAGATTGTAATGTTTTTATGTATATGGCCAGGTTCATGCTTTGATCTGGCTGGCTATGCTTACAGTGCTTGATGTTGAAAATTGTATTTTCCTGAAATTATCTTGAAAATATATATTAATATGCATCTGTGAATGGTGTGCTGGTCACGACTCTTTGCATGTCGATCCTCAGGTAAACTCACAGTCACGTTATCATCCTGATTAACGGCACAGCTATTGTAAATCTTTACTTCGGCCACCCTCTGGATGCAGCTTGGCCTCATTATGCTGTGTGAAGTGAAAGCTCATGATCACTAGATGGCACCATGTCCCTCTCCAGCAGTAAGTCAGACTTAAAAGGAGCACATTTATGCTTCTACAGCTCAGAAAGTCCCAGAAGTCTCTGTCCTGCTATACAGTATGTAGCCTGTACTTGGTGCATTACACAAACAAATAAACAACAACAAACAAACCTCAAGGACCAGATGATTCACAGGAAAGGATACGATCAAAAACATGCTCTACAAGACAAAACTTTTCTATAATTATTCCCCTTTCCCAATGAAATACTGGGTGGTTTAATCCTTTACAAGCTATTAAATTTTACTAAATTAAGATTCACAAATAATTAAACCTGTGACAAACGCTCAAATGATTACTTTGCTTTAAGATCGTTAATTATGACATCAACATGTAATCACCTGTAATGTTCAGCACATCACCAAACATTAAACCCTTTTAAGTAAATTTAAATGTATCTGGACATTTATAAGTGTTAGGTCAGCAAATGGAAGAGATAATGACAATACAATTATTTTTAAAGTTAAAATTTATTAAATGATTCAATTAAAACATTTAATTAAAAACAGACCATAAAATTCTCTCCATTTTTAAAAACAAGTGCAGTAAATAAATCCATCTAAGAGATTAAGTACACCTCAAAGAGACTAGCGACAGAGTGCATGCGGTAGAAGATGCCAAAGGGAAGTCCAATGTTCACAATGGCGGCCCACATTGTGAATTTGTAGAATCTTATCTCGACGGGATGATCAAACTGAGGACGAGCACCGAAGGCAGGGATGATCCACAGCTGTCAGTGCAGAGAGATTGATTGAGAGGGACACATCAACAGGAAAACACACTGACTTCTTGCAATTTAGCGAAGATGCATTAAAAGAACTTACAATGACGTTAGCAAGCAACAGAAAGGCGCAGACCTCCTTCAACACTCGTCTCTTCCAGCTTGGCTCATCAGGACATGAAGTCAGGAAGTAGCTGGACTTGTTGCTCTCCATAACAACGCTCATCTCGACGTGTTCTTGGAAGACGTGAGCGTTTGTGTGCAGGGCTGCCTCCTGCATCACGTGGAAGGGCTCCCGATGGAGACCTTCGATGATGAAGTAGTTCTGCAGGCCGAGCTGGAGCACCGTCAGCACAGCCCAGGACAGGTTGAGGGCATTCAGGTACCCTCTGGCTCCTGTCGCCACCACAGCCACGATGGTGAAATAGCTGATGATGAACTGTCCCATGGAGGCTCCCACCAGCAGCCCCACATCCAGGCTGCGCGTGGGGTTCTTCTCCGATACGTGCTCCCTGTGGTCCAGCCTGTAGACGATGCAGCCAATCATGGTGGAGAGGGACATCAGGCCCACTATCACTATATTCATGATGAAATGAATCAGCAGGGCCTTGTTCCTCTTCTCCTCGTCCTCTTTCAGTACATCCACCTCGTACATTATGAAGGTCACCAGCCCTGCCACTACCAGGAGTATTCCCATTAAAGGTCCCAAACACACCTCCTTTGGGCGGAACTTCACGCTGTGGTGGCTGTGATCCTCCACAAGGCGACCGACATTTTTCCACATGACGTAGGCCATAGCTGAAGCAAAGAGGCTGTATTCTATGTTAAACGGGTACAGGTAGTAAAAGGCTTCTTTGAAGGTGTCGCATGCTGAGTGACTGCATTTACACTTTTTATCTCCATAGCTGGCTGAAATGGAAAGAACAGCTTTGAATTATATTTACCTTAATTAGTCTGGTTAAAGCTGAACACAAACTGTGTCTAAATACCTCTGTACATCTTGTATGAGACATTGATGTTTAGATCAGGAACCTCTGTCTGGTGAATCGATTCCTCAGTCACGGCTGCCATCCACACCACCAGGTTTGTTGAGAGCGTAAGAGTAAGCCCACACCTGAAAGAGTGAAAACATGAGTGTCCTGCAAGATTAAATGGAAATTTTCTTCTAAGTAAAGAATTTACCGTGTAAAATTTGTATGTAGCTGCACACAGTCCTTTGCATGAATCCACAGGAAGTAGGTCTAAAAGCAGAACAGGTTTTGTTAAGTTTTCCAAACTCAATCCAATGTGCAGCTGAGACTGTGTGTTCTTGCAATGCATAGCATGATGTTCTGAAAATACAACAACCTGGACAAGCAAAAACACAGCCTGCACAACAGGGAAGGCAACTTTAACAGCAGAATCACAGTGAAGGTAGCCCACGTAGTTGCCAATCTTGAAGATGTCCATGAGGAGACTGAGAAGCCCAAACAGCACAAGTCCAGCTGAAAAAGAAACATTTAAGTGGTTAAACCTTGAACTGACTCTTATCTCAAACAGAAACCCTGGATAAGAGTTCTCACCTCGGAGCCACACAGGCCCCGCATGGCTGTCTTTAAACAAGATTGCTTGATCCTTTCGAGAGGTGACGGCTGCATAAAACAGCATCCACAACATTGTGAGGAGGAGGAGAATGATGAGGAAGATTTGCCTGTGCACGGCAGTGATGGCCACGCTGTTGAAGGCACTGCCGCTGACCAGAGCACAGCCCAGGATCAGGATGTTGATGCAGATGATGCCAGACAGGAGCCATCCACCACCATGGTGGGCCCTCTCCATGACTGCCTCCAAGTGGTGAATGCTCTCTTGAACCTCCTCCACAGTGGGAAGATGGGAAGGACTGGGCAAATGTTGGATGTTTTCCATCTGCGCCGCTGTCTCGATGTTGGATGGATGGACCTCCACGACATCATTTGGTGTTTTTCTACAAAAGGACGAGTCATGACCATGTGCATGTCTCAGAAACACAGCATACAGTTTAGATTACTGCCTTTCTATTTTGATTTCTTCAAATAAAGAGCACCTGGAATGGTTGTAAAAAACAAGAGGAGGCATGTTTGCCACAAAATTTGGCAAATTTACTTATTCTAATGCGTCTTTCCAATCAATGCAATCCACTACAACACCACCACTGACTATGACCTCAACAATAAACATATAGTCGAATCAACACCGCTCTGAAAGGGTCAACAAAACGAATCATTAAATCTTCCAAAGTGTAGAATTTGTGGCAGTTCTGCTCTGTACCTGATTGCATTAAATCGAACAAGTACCAATAAAGTGGACAGCTAAGTACCTTTAAGTAGTCAAGAGCTGCATTTTTAACAGTTAATAGTGGATTTAAAGCAATAATTTATCTATTGATATTGTAATATTTATCAATGATAGATCTGAACCGCCTCTGCATTATAGTAAATAACAGCTCTGCAGAGTTGACTTGAGAAACTCTCAGGAGTGAAAACGCATCAGCACAATTTTACCGAGAGAAAAGTTTGTTGCAGGTCCGGAACATCTGTTGAGCGACAGTTTTCATGATGTCCTGCACGCCACAAAAACAGACACGGATCAGGGGACAGCTGGGCGAGTCTATATCGTGTTAAAGATAAAATGCAGTCAGAGATTAAAGGAAACTAAGCGGTGCAGCGTTCCTCTGTCTACAGGTCGGATTGCACAGAAAGCTGGCGCGCTGCACAAGGTGGCCTAAATAAATACAAACAGGTGTAATTGGTTGGAGCTGATTAGCTCCTCAAAGTGCTTCAGACTCACTTCAGAGGCAGTTCCTCTTCCGTTTGGCCGCGCATTTAATTGTCATTCTATGTAAACAACATACTTATCTCTACCAGCATGCAACCGCGGCCCAGGTGAGCCACCACCTGCAGAGAGGCTCAGGTTCATGGAGGTGCGTGTGCATGTACGTATTTGTTATGCATATAGAGTCCCGCTGCCTGTTCCCAGAAGCAGGATTATCCTCCTGCCTTATGTGGAGATCTTTGCTGAGTAAAGTTTTGGTCCTGCTGACTTGACACATTTGAAAATCCAATAAATGACTTACAAAAGCAGTTTGCCTCCTGATTATGAGCCGCTGTCATAAAACCAATAGCAAAGGCAAATTATTCAAATTCAGGCAATGTAATTTATATTTTAAACTATATTTTCACTGCTTTAATGACAAACAATGGACATAATCTTGACCTTGAGCGCTTTGGGCCTGATAGACATTTTAGAGTTGTTAAAATTCATATTTAATTCCTTTTTATATCTGTAAATGAACTGGATTTCATGTTCATTTTAATAGGCCAAGAGCTGAATTATTACATAAAGGCATCTGGATGTCATTGTGCAAAACTTGAATAAAAGTTTAAGATTTTAACGGTTACTTTAATAGTATTCCTGATGCATGGTTATAGATGACAGTTGTCCAGTTCAGGCAGACTCCAAAGCACCTGAGGGGCAAAAAAAAGCTCACACATCTGTCCAGAAATTGTCCTTTTAGAAACTTTGCCCCTCCAAATTTGCAGTGAATGTCTGATCATTCATTTAGACTTATTTATAAAATATTCAGTTGTCATCTCTGTTAGTTTAGCTATGGCTAGAAAAGATAGGAGAATGAGGAAGCCCACATTTGGATAACCACTGAACTCTTAAAAAACAGAGAAAATGTGTTCAAGATATGCTGATGACAGACAAAAAAATGTGGAAACAACACAAAAGTATGATCTGTTATTGCAGAAAATGTCAATCTTTTACAGGTCACCTGGTTGAGCAGGTTAATGTGGTTCATAGCTCATCAATTTTACTGGTTAGGTGCACTTGTTAGTCACAAGGTTGGAAGCAAAGTTCAGCTAATGTTCTGCCAGTCTGTCAGAAATATTCAGGATGCTGAAAACACCAGACGTGCTCCTTCTCATCTGTCTTGTTGGGGCAGCGAGCGCTCTGTACAAGCAGTGGGTTCCTGACACCAACTATGAGAATAAGACCAACTGGGACAAAAAGGCTGTTCCATGTGGAAATGACATAGTCGAGTTTTCAGCCCAGAGAGAAGTATCTGTGTTTGTGGACACCACACATGCTGTGCAGGAGATGAGGCTGCCACTTGATGGAGAGTTCATCCTGAATTCAGGAGCAGGATTTTATGCCGTGAGCGGAAAAGACCCAAGCTGTGGAGCAGGTGTCACTACCCAGTTCAAAGATTCAGAGTCTCTTCAATGGTTTGACCCTGCTCTGTGGCAGGCGGCTGCAACTCTGGATGACCTGCAATGTGGAAACTTCTTATTCTCAGTCCACGAGGAGAGTGTCCCTTGCCAGTATGATGATGTGGTTTTCAAAGCCCGCTCCTCTTTCAGGGTGGACACCAGCTCCAGTCAGTCTAGTATTCCTGTCAAATCTGTGTCTGTGCTGGGGAAGATGTTTGACAGCAGATCTGAGTTCTCCCAGTATCTCAGCTCGCGCTCAGGCCGACTGCAGTTTCACGGATCCTCTTCTGTGGCTGTTGGAGAACCGGGCTGTGGGGATCCTTCTGGCTGTGACTGTGGGAACTCTGCGCACCATCAGCAGATCTGTGGCACCGTAACATGTGCCTCTCCGAGCTGTGACAAGCCTCTCCTCCCTACAGGACACTGCTGTAATATTTGCGGTGCCATTGTCACCATCCATAGTGCTGCTGGCTTCAACCTGCAAACTTACAGGCAAAGAATCTATCACCTATTTCTCATCCTGCCACAATACAAATCCATTCAGCTGGGCATGAATAAAGTCTTCAAACCACAGCGGTTGATGGGGATCATCCCTTTTGGTACCACACCTGAGATCCAGGTGGTCATTCTGGATGGAGAGAAGGGAACACAGTCAGAGGCTCTGGCCCAGGACATTGTGAGGGATGCCCGCTCACACGGCTCTAACTTGGGGATCACTGGAGCTGAAGTTCAAGCCTCCTCTGGGAGCAGCAGTGATCAGCCCGGGGGCACTGCTGGGATGGTGGTTGGAGTTGTGTTTGGAGTTTTAAGCATGATTGCACTCGTTATCGTTGTGGTCGCCCTGATTCGTAAGGGGGTCATTCAAATGCCATCACTGCCTCCGCTGCCGTCTCTTAGCAGCTGGAAGAGAAGCAGTGATGTTGGAGAGCTCAGTGGGCCTCTTGACCATGGCTATGATAATCCCATGTTTGACAAGCCCACCATGCTGCCTGATATTCCTGGTCTGTATGGGACTGAAATAAACAATTCAATCTCCTTGACTCAGACAGGTGTGCACTTTGTAAATCCAGTTTATGATGAGAATGAAACTGATTTTAATGCCTGACTGCAGTGGACTTTGATGATTTTACAGACCCATCACAACCAATAAATCCTCCTTCTAGCTTTACAATAATTCAGCAATGTAAATAAACTCTAAAAATACTGACAGACACTGAAGCTTTGATAACCAAATGGACTTGTAAAACAAATAAAGGAATTGTTGGCAGACATATGTGTGCTTTTTCCCTCTTTCACATCATGTTCAAGAGCAGTAAAGATGCAATAAAGCTGCAGTAAATTCCAACATACCTGCTGCGGACGTTCATGCTGCACAGCTACCACTAGATGGCACTAAATTTAACCTTCAATGACATGAAAAAATCCTGCATATGTACCATAACTTTATTTATCTTGTCAGATAACTTCAATACACATTTACAATGCACTATTTTTTCTTCTAGATCATAATTTGTTAGTAAAACACGCAAAGAGGCATCATTTTGCATCAACCAGAGAGACTACGTTGTCCTTCTTTGACAGCCAGGCTGTAACATATAACGGCTCTATGAAACCAGTCGTGTACTTGTGGAGCAGCCTCATAGCACCGGTTACATCGTAGAAAGACACAGAGCCCTGCTGAAAATCAACATATAAGCCAACTCTGGTGATATCAGCGACCTCCAAGGGCAGCTCCGCGCCAGCATGCCAGGCGAAGAAACCTCGGCTGTTCCTTCCCACGCACCAGGAAAAGTCGTTCCCAGTGATGCAGCTGGTGCTCTGCTCTCCTTTACGATCGATACTCTTGTAGGTGACCCCTACATGTGCACCCTCCCCACTCAGCTCGGCCTCGATATAGTGCCTCCCCTGGTAAAGGCTCTCCACAGTCATTGCCTGACGCCAGTATTCGAAGCGACCAGGGTGGTCCGGGTAGCTGTGCTGCCAGGGGCTGGTGTTGGTCAGCCTTCTGTTGTTCTCCATCACACGTAGGAAATGATGGGTGGTGTCTGGGTCAAAGGTCAAACTCCTTGTGTCTATAAACAGGATGAAATATGATTCTGATTCCAAAAAAGTTGTGATGCTGTGTAAAACCTAAATAAAAACAGAATGCAATCATTTGCAAGCAAACTGTGTTTATGATGAAGAAGTATCCTTTATCCAATCATGTGTTCACAAAGTGGTAAACCTCGCTCCATCCTTGCTTGTGAATGAATGAGCCGGATGCCCCTTTCATACCCAATCATGATACTATCACCAACACAGAAGAAAATATGTTGAAAATCATATTTACATTTCAAAAAGTCCTCTCGCGTCTCAGGATCAGGCTGGGATGAGGGGTGAGATTCTGGCATCGGTGATTTAGCACCTAGTTTAGCATTTAGCAGAGAGATTATTCTGTATTTTAGTAAGACACAAGGATTTCTACAATGCACTGAATATAATAGAGAAGTTGAAAAAGGTTAGGAAAGAAGGCTTGAATAACAAGACAATAACAAAAGTGGACAGCAGTGATACTCAACTTGTGGCTTGCTGGCCAGGGTGCTGTGCGACCCATCGGCCATTCTAATAATGATTAATGCTGAATAAACTCTTTCAAATATCGCCAAAGCATTTATAGTAAAAATGCAGTTAATGCAGCTGTTAAATTCAGCAAAATATCTGATTTATCTTTCATTTAGGCCTAATATTACTCCTTGTATCAAATTAATTTAGTTAATAAGTTAATGAGTACATTTGAAAAGAAAGGATTTCAAAGAAAGCCATTTAATGTTTATTCATTTTATCTGATAAATATTATTAATGTTTGCTTATTAACTGGCCCCCAGGCAAAGCAAGGTGCGTGTCCCTGGTCTCCAGCCATGTTAGCAGCTATTTGAGGCCATACTACAGCAGCGCTAACAACAGACTCACAATGACAATGCTAACGTACTGATGTTAAGTAGGTATCATATTTACTTTGTTCGTCATCTGAGTTTAGCATGTTAGCATGCTAACATTTTCTAAATAGCATAAAACACAAAGGCGAGGCTGGGAATGTTGTTAGTTTTGTCAGTACTTGGTCATGAACCAGATTTCATGACAGTCCACCCAACAGTTTTTGAGCAATTTCTCTCAAAACCACAAACGTCAACCTCACGGTGGTTCAGGTAGAAGAAAAATCAGATCACTAAAGTCATTAGGATTCATCATCTGGGAACCATGAAGGCCTGTACAAAATTTCATGGCAGTCTGTGCAACTGCTGTTGAAATATTTCAGATATTCCCTCCATGAGGAGCCAGAAGGGTGTAAGGTAAAGTGCACGATATGATATACACTCACTGCTTTTCCAGGTCAGGTTCAGTTTTTCCGTGTAGGAGCGGAGGATCAGGTCACACAGCTCCTGTGTGGCATCTGTCACTATTTGGACAAAGGAGGTTAGATGGTTCATGCGGTTGATATTTGCAGTAGGCAGACACACATCTGCATTTCCTTTCTTCCACTCTGAGTACTCCTGGAACAAGTAAAACAAAAGCAACATGTATCAAGGATTATGATGTAAATAAAGCTGTTAAATATCGTGCGACTTCTTTTCTCTGACCCATAACTTTTCTCAATGAAATTGCTAAAATGCCTTAATGCCTGTTCTGTATACTGTGTCAACACACCGGTATCCAAAATAAACTCTTGGTCTCAGAGAACATCCTGTGCTAATCCCAGATCATAGGAGACATTTGAACGAAATGGGTTCACACCTTTGTGGTCATTTCTCTACTTATTAATCTTTTTTTTGTTTGTCATATATTTTGTACCTGCAGGAAGTCAACATCAGACTTGCTCTTGGAAAGTTTGTTCATTTGAGCCAAAGTTTTCATCAGCTCTGTTCTCCTCTGCTCCAGATGTGCCTGGATGCCCTCTGCCTGTCTGAGGGCCTGTCTCCGCTCCCCTTCCAGCAACTCCACCGCCCCTTTTCTGGCCTCCTCTACGGCTGTCTGCAGCCTGGCGAACTGCTGTTCAACAACAACACAAACCTCCTGCACTGAAGACTGAAGCGCCAGAGAGGGAGGAGAAAAACTGAGGGGTAATTAAATCAGAAAAACACTGAAACCGTTGTCCATTAAAATAACGCACAAACTATGTGATACGGCTTAATATTTGCATACCTTAATTAAGTCATTGTTGCTCTGCAGCTTTCCGATCACTTTCTCAGCAGCTGATGCACTCTGACTGATCTCCTCTTGGTTCTTCTGCAGTTCAGCCTACAAACAATCATCACAAACAGAACTACGACAGATGCTGCATAAGGCCATTACTGACATATCCTAAATGAATACTTTGTCCATGATAGCAAAGACATAGTTTGAAACAATTAAAGCACATACATTCTAAGAATACATTCACTTCATAACAATAAATGTGTTGTGTTCTTAGACCTCCATCTGTGCGCGTGCCTCCCCCACAGAGGCAGTCGCGTGTCCTTCGTGCTCCTCGTTCTCACAGTCCAGACACACACAGCAGTCGTCCGTCAGACAGAAGCGTTCGAGAGGAAGATGATGAACTTCGCAGGTCCAACAGTCGATGTTGTGGCGGGGATCCACCAGACGGTGGTTTTGAAACTTGGCGTTCTCCAGGTGGGGCCTGAGATGGGCCTCGCAGTAAGAAACCAGGCAGGTCAGGCAGGATTTCAGGGCCTTGCTGGGGCCGTCTATGCAGGAGTCACATAACACATCCTGTGGGAGCAGGGTCTCAGTGGAGGGATCCCTCTGCTCCTCCTTTATGTCTGAGCTGAGCTGACTCTCCTTTAAATTCTCCTCATTGTTACTGCTGGTAGCTGCCATGTTTGAGTCTTCCTCTAGTCACCTGAAACCTGATTTGGTTGAGCCTTAAGCAGTAACAAATCCTACTCCGCACTCACGGCTGCCTTTCCCTGTCTTTTCTAAGACCCTCAGAGTGCATAAGGGAGGAATTGAAAACCACGCCTAAAGTATTTTGTACGCAGGCTGCTGAAGAATTCTCATTCTTCTCCCCTCCCCTGGTTGACTCCTTCCTCTGTATCCAACGTTGCAAAGCTTAAGGCACAGCAGATTACACAAATGAGGGAAGGAAATGACGAGTGTATCAAGCCAGGGAGAGCCATGGACATCCTCCTCTTCATTCTGTCAAAGTTAATGACCTGGAGTGTTTACTGATTACATTCTCGAACAAAGTTGGGTTTTTTCAGCAACGATGAAAAGAAAAGTTGTGCTTGCACTATTTCACCAATAAGGCAAATTAATTAATCAAAACGTCAGTGCAGTGTACAGTACCAGTATGTGGACACTTCAGTGCTGCTTAAAGTCTGACCGTGTTTCCTTCTGATAACAATGTTATGTAACAGCATGGAGCTTCCAGACAGCGGCATTTATCTACGGTACAACTTCCTGACTTCATGTCATGCGGCACAGAGGAAAGGATGATGCCTGTGTTTTGTGCGTGAGCAGCATGAGAGGATTATCACAATGGCTGAAGATGGCAAAACAAGTGTTTTCCACACACACAAATGATGTCTTTGTAAACAGGTAGTGACTGAGACGGGATGTTCATTGATCTGTAAAAACTGTATCATAAAACATGACTATAACAGTGCATTGTAGTCACACATTGCGTTAGCAGGAATTCATTTATATTTTTGGTACACTGATGAGAGAGTATTCATCTACTTTATACTTATTTTTTAGTATTTAAAGAATAGATTACATACATTTAACTTCATATTTAGGTTCTTAATGTTGTTTTAAAGCCGTCTGTGCACATCTTTACACTCATATCAATCGTTCTAGTGGAAATTATGAAATCTACTTTTAATTTAATCGATGTTTTGGCCAAAAAAGTAGGCCACAATTTAAACATATTAAGTTTAAGAAACATCAAAATCAGCCCCAAATCCGAAATGTGCATACTTACAATGTAAATGTTTCATCATGTCATGAAATATAACTGAGGACATGACCACGGTGTGACCCTGCTTTATAAAAACACATCTTACACTACACACTCCAAATCCAAGTCTCCAATCTGAAAAATAGCCAGTGGAGTGCAGCAAGGAGAGCAAAGTACATGGATCCATCAGTTAAGTAATTCACAGCATTAAAACATTAGTATTTTTATTTAAAAGGCACCTAAAATACCTTAAATAGTAAGTGAGATAGTAAACATGTGCAGATACACTATTATTACACTGACATGAGTGATATATAAAGGTTTAGAAACTTCCTAGTGTAATGATTGAACATGCAAAATACAGAACTATTGTGAATAGATATCATAAATTACTATCTAAAGATACTGTGTTGTCACATACTTTACAATACTACAGTAAATCAGAGCAGTAATCTCAGTGAACTATTGGCCTGCATTGCCAGTGAGCCACACTTGGACTGACACGGCTTGCTGAATGTAAACATGTACAGGTAAAATACGAGGAGGGGAACAGCTCAGTGGTTGAAACAGTTTGTAATAAAGTCACAATGAAGTTAATGTCAAAGGTATTGATGACAAAAAGACACTTTTAAGCAAATGCACAGGCACGATCAATGCAGGCACATGAGGCGGTAGGATTTACCCCACAGGGGCAAACATTCAGGAGACACGTACCCCACAATCAACTCTCTGTTAACTATGCCACATGGCATGCAATGACACTGCACCGCACTGCACACTGATAACCGTCTTTCAGTTTGTTAAACCATGCAGTGCAGAGGACTCCAACCAATCAAAGGACAGAGATATTTTCAACGATCCTCCTGAGGCTAATGAGACACTGTAAAAGAATCCTGTTATGAATTTATCTCACACGCGTCTCTCCTTGCTTGACATATTCATCTTGACAGTGTCCTTTCTGCTTTGTTGCCACTGAGGTACCAGGAGAGGTAAATCGTTAAGTCCTCTCTGTCCGTACGTGACATTCACTCCACAACGCTCCACTGACCTTTAAGGCTGGATGAACACACAGCAGGAGGGCCGGAGACAAAGACTTCTATTATCTGCAGGACAGAGTGAAGACAAGAGAAGACGCTGTGTTTGGAACTGAAGATGACACAACAAACAATATATCCAAATACTTCCTACCACACCAGCTACTTTTATGCACATTCTGAAAAATGGCATCAGAAAAGGTTGATGGGAAGGGCAAAAAAAACCTGTCGTCACATTAATACATGAAACAAACAGAAATCTCATATTTCTATGATGTTTTCTGCATTTTTTTTCACCATCTGAGGTTCAACTGGTGGTCTTTTAACCCTCTGCTCTGACTCATCGTCTTGTTGTGTCCTCTTCTTCTGCTATGGTATTATGGTTTTCCATTGCATTGGCGCCCCCTTTGCCTACGTCATAATAATCGCATAACCGTAGTGGATGGAAACAAGCATTCATTTGCATTTTCTCAAAATTCAGTTACTGAAAATCTCATCACTCACAGTTCTGTGTCCTCGATGCAGTCTGGATCATCTATGGTCTCCAGTCGTCTCTTACAGGCATCTAAGATCTTCTTCCTTGGTCCTAAGGGGATATGAATGCTCTTAAGGTCATGGTCAGAGCACAGCAACAGTGCGTCAAGGTCGATCTTCTCCCTCTTGAAGATGGAGAAAAACTCGCTCATGCTCTGTGTGGCAAGGAAGACCTCCAGAGGGCTCGTGTCAGGCTCATCATCATCATCCAGCCCTAACTCGACTTCTTCCCAGGGCAGCTCCTCCATGTTCCTCTGCTGCAGGCTGCGCGCACTGCCGATGCTGTCTTCATCTACACTGGGGTATTGCTGCAGCCGACTGCGTAAACGCACATTATTGCCTGACCGGTCCACACTGGCCTCATCCCGACCCCCGAGGTCAAACATCCCCCCACTCACATAGTTCCTCCTAAAGACCATGGTGCCAAGACCGGGACGGTTGAACAGGGAATCATGTCCTGAGTCAGTGCTGATCTCAGAATAGTCCACATCGGGCCCGTGGAGGTCTGGCTCGCTCATGGCACGTGAAATGGCATCGTAATTGTCTGCGGGGAACATGTCACGAACGTTTCTGCGGCCACGATCCTTCGGGTTGACATAAGTCCCCTGTTTGACAAACATGACATCGTTGCCCAGCTGGAGGCCAGAGAGGGAGCGGACACTCTTCCTCCCATCCTCGTAGATTTTAAAGGTCCCATCTCCTTGTTTCCTCTTCTCCAGCTTCTTCTGAATCTTTGTCTTCCCTCGGTTTGTGGCATGAAGAGTAGCCTAGCAGAAGGTGAATAATACAGCAATTAGGCACAATCACAGCTGAAAGGGTTCAATTTTCCAAAACATTTCTAGTGACCTCTTAAACGCTTTGAGATGGATTAACATTTGCCTGATAGTTTTCACATACAAACTGGTTTGAGTTCATGTCATGTTCTCCTCACACTATTATCAGGCCAAAATTTCCTTTTGTCCAGTACTTTGGTTTGTTGTTGTAACCTGTGGTTAGTGCTAAATAGCAAACGTTAGTATGCTAACACGCTAAACTTTGCATTATCACTGTCCCTTAGCATTTAGCTTAGTCTTGATACGTTATGCAGTTTTGACCTTACAAAAATGGTCAAACGAACAGACAAATAAACTCTCCTGACCTGAGAATATGGCACGCTGACATTGGCTGCATTTAAGTTGCGCAGCTTGTGGCTGAGAGAGCTGCTGCTGTAACTGGAAAAGCTCATGACGTCTGACGCAGACGCCTCAGAGGCACCCTTCTGAAACTTCCGCTCCATGCGTTTGTGGTGTTTCTTCTGCAACTTCAAACACTCCTTGATTCGCCGCTCAGCATTGCGAAACGCCCGGTCCTTTAGCTTGCTGACCAGCTTGGTGTTGAGGGCTGTCTGCTTGGCAGCGATGGAATCCAGGTAGCGGACGCAATCCATGTGATTCTTTGTGGCAGCCATGTCCAACGGTGTGTGGTAGTCGTTGTCCAGGCACCATATGTTGGCACCGAAAGACACCAGAAAGAAAAGGCAGTTGTGGTGACCATTGGCAGCTGCCAAGTGGAGCGGCGTGTTCCCCCATATGTCACACTTGTCAGGGTCTCCTCTGCGGACCATAAGAAAGATGTTAGATACAACCTTCAGATCTCGTACGAGATAATCAAAATAAATATTTTCGTTTCTCGCTCAGACTGTTAGAAGGGTTATAGATACAGGTTGCCTCTTTGGTCTTCTGTTTAGGTGACTCACTCATGAGTAAGCATGTGATTTTTTGATTATGTTTTCAGCACTGACTTGCATCCGTGGGTTGTTAATGGGGCCTTATTTAATAATTTACAGTCTAAACACCATATTGCTCTTTCAGAAAACTAAACCACAGATCTTCTATAGGCAACATGTCTTTTTTAAATAGGATTTATTTAACAGGATCTATTTAACCTTCGGGACCATAACTAACAACATAAGCAACATTTACCCTTGGCTGACAGTCCACGACCTGAGGGTTACCTCTACATGTGCTGCTCTGTTGCTGTTGGTTTGTAATATGACCACAGGCTTGCCAGCACCACTGCTACACTACCTGTATCCAGTTTCAGGGGAGGCCAAAAAGATAGCGGCTGACTCAAAAAGCACTATTGTGCATGGCTGGTGATGTCACGCTGAATTCCTCAAGTCAAAGCATACAGTATTACAGCTGTTTGGTGGACAGATGCGTGTGGACCTCTCTTGCTTTCCTTTCCCATCATACGCCTGGTATCGAAATATATGAAAGCCTGTTTGTTTGCTCATTTTTCAGATATTGTTCAAACTAGCATTCTGTTAAGCATCTCACATATAATCAATAATGTCAAAAGAAAACCTTATTTATTCATGATATACAGCTTGTTTGCAGCCACCAGATCTACATAGTGGTGAAACAATTTTAATTTAAATTCCTGCCTTTATTTTTTCAGTTTGGGGTCCTCTGATTGGTGTCAGACCCCCTGAATTTACATGTTTACTGAACTATCTTGTCCCCGTCTTCCAACACAGCCACGCACAGACTGCTGAATATTTGATGCCATGGACGTGAAGCCACTGTCGAAGTGCAAATGTATTATTGATGGATTGTGTTGTAAGGTTTTCACAGGGAATGTGTGTCAGATCTGCCAGACCCAACCTGGGCAGCGATTAGCAAAGTCCCACCCTGATTGCAGCCTCCTGTCTCTTTCAGTGTGGACAGGATTGGGTTTAAAACAGCGAGAAAAGGCTGTTTAAGGATCACAGGTTGCTTGAGTTCAAACATCATCATGATGGACAGTATGTGGCAAACACATCACAAATAAAAGAATGATCAAACAAAGGAACAACATCGTCACTGGACATGAAATGCAATGAACTGAAGTCAAAAGATAAACAGTTAGCTGCGCTGTTTTTATTTTGGGGATGAAATCTTTATCACCTTCAGATTATACAATATGCTTGGTCGAGGAAGAGAACTTCCAACGCGATAGCTTTACGTGTCATAATTTATGTCTGTCCTAATAAAATGCTGACTGCAGCGGGGATAGGTCTGCCCACTTATCCTTCCACTGTTGTTTATCACATTATGGGCTGTTTGTGTCTTCTCTTCCTATGACAGCTTTATGCTACAGCAGGCTGCCCGGTGCATCTTTCCCATGAAACTGTCGAGCAGTATTAAACGTCCCTTCATTACATCCCCGGGGTCTCACGAGTTTGGTGCCTCTGTGAAACGTTATGGCTGCTATTAATGTTTAATTTTAGTATCTCATGTCAATCAGGGGTTTATGTCTGTTTATGTCTATCGATAGAGGAATATGTCCTTGGCAGCTGAACGCCTCCAAAGCTTTGTTTACACTTATTCCGTGGGAAATAGTGAATTTTGTGTCATCACGTAGCACTGGGAGGCATCACTGCTCTGTTGTCAACGTGTTCTCAGAAAACTGTTCCTCAGTTTTTGCACTGAACACATCGCTTTTACAGTAAAATCTCTCACAACCTTTGCTCAATTAAGCACATTCATAATGGGTCCGCATTTTTCTGGCTGACAAGCAAACCAGGTCAGCCAGGAAAGATGAGGAATGGGCTCTTGTGTGCTTCCATGGCCCAATGGTCCATGAATACCAATCACATTTGCTCACTTTGCTGAAGCAAGGCCAGCTTTTATACCATGATGCAGCTTCATTAAAAGATTTTATCTACTGCTAATTTGACAAAGAGTTTGGTAACGCCTAATATTAGGACCATTAACTCATTGTTTATTAGCATGCACATTAGTACCACAATGGCTCTTTGTTATTCACTTGTTAATGCTTTATTCGCCATGACCATATTCTACAACTGCTTGGCCGTTGACTAGGAATTGTGGAAATGAAGTTGTTTTACATGAATTACAATCTGAATACCTTAACCCTAACTTTTAATAACCTGCAGAATAAGGCATTAAGAAATGGTTTATAATGACCAATAAAGAGCAAATATGCTACTAATATGAATGCTAATAAACATTAACAGCCTTAATATTAAGTATTACCAATAAGTTTCCTTTTCTTGTGACGATAGGATGAAATAGGTAATTAATGGTAGGCTATAGTGGCTCTCCATAATGAAATGCTCCCTTTAACATTAGCCTTCATGATTTGGGAATGAGCTATAATTTGTGCATAACATGTCTTTACAGTCTTTTTTATGGCCAACTCTATCTCCGTGACTCTTCCCATGTTTGTGTGCTTTCAGGAGAGGTGCACCTGACATCAGTTGACCTTGAACAGGCATAGCATCTGTCTCCTGCTATGACATATTGGTCACAATCATGGGATGTGACTTTCAGATGACACTCAGAGTTAAAAAGTTCAGGAAATGTTTGGTGGATTTTTAATCATTTTAAAAGCTTTAATGAATTTATCTCACAAAGCTTCATGTCATTCTAAAACATAGAATATATGCTGCAAATAAATACCTCATCCCAAATAAATGTGGACATGGCCCTGCTAGTGTCATGTCGGTCTCCAGCTCAACATGGGATTTGTCAGATGTGGCCAAAAATAAGTAAATAATTATCTGACAGGTTGTTTGGTTAAGGTGCTCTTGTTAGCCAGGAGCAAATTGTGAGGTTATTTTGCTGATACCAGGCCATGGCCTGTCCTCTCCCCTGGATATGTTAAAACTCAAATACTGCACTCTCTATTTAGTGACCTACATTGTCAGTGGTGTATTGTTACTTTAGTAGCTGGTTCAACCTGCCTTTAAGTACTTCAACTATTGAAATAATATTTTCTTTTAGTGTTTCTAATTGCATTTTGCGTAAACTGACCCTGAAACTGCGAGGATAGCAAGAGAAATTTGTGAAATAGTTCACCTTTGCTCTGAAAAAAGTTTCTTTACCCCACATAAATGACTGCAGATAGATATATTAAAGTGCATTTTCTGGCTGTCACAAGCGACACAGTCATTTTACAGCTCACTGTCTGTACGCACCCCCTCGCCACGATGAGCCGCAGAGCCTCCAGGTTGCCGTGATAAGCGGCCCATAACGTCGGTGTCATGCCATCCTCATCCGGCGCGTTCAGCTCCCTCCGGGTTGCCTCCTTCAGCAGGTCCAGGTAGCCGTCCCGGGCCGCCTTGTGGTACCTGTCATTCATGCTGCAGAATTAATCCACCCTGCTCTTCTCCATTCCGTTTCAACACCACCACCACCACCATCATCGTCGACATGCGGCGATGAAGCGGGAGCAACGCCGGCTGATGCGCCACTTTGTCCGGCCGTTCCCCCCACAGCCAGTCGCTCCTGGTCAGTGGCGGAGAGACAGGCAGAGCGCGGCGGTGGTATCCAGGGACGCCGAGACGCGCACCGTGTGCGTAACAGTGCTCCCGGTGGCCGAGGTGGTCCATCACAGGCCGGTGACCCTTCTCTGGTCTCGAAACGACAAATCCCACCTAAGTCCGGGAAGCCCAAACTACATGTGACAAATTAAAACATTAAGGCTATTTAATGACGTCCTTATTCATATAACACAATGGTATTTAAGGGAGTGAGTGAATTTGTCTTACCTGGACTATCCATGTTTGAGCTCTCGACTGGTGTGACTGGGGCTGTCATAATAACTTGGTATGCACTCATTAGCCAGTTTAGTAGGTACACCTAACTAAAACTAATGCGGTCACCCCTGCAATAAATCCTCAATCATCCAGGACTGAACATCGTGACCTTCATGAATGTAGGGTTTATTGCCGTGCTGATGTATTAGGTTGCATCAGTTTTAGCTAGGTGTACCTAATAAACTGGCAACTGAGTGCAGGCTGCTACGCGTGCAAATACTCTACCCTTCATGGTTGCAGGCAATACAAAAGACCAACAGCATGATTTGTGTCTCACTAAACTGATGTGTGCATATGCTGCTGTAGTGAAGTCAAATATGGAGCAAGCAAAGGTATTTTGTACATTAAGTCAATGCACACTTTAAATATTATTTCCATGCAGTTCAGTTAGGATGACATGGTGGAAGAAATTTCTAAAAAACTTTCCATTACCTTTTCAAGTTCATGACAGAAATAAAATCATCCGCTGCACTACAGTTACAGTTGTATAAACTAATAGGAAATGATAAGCACAGACAGCTGACAGTAAGACTGGAGATGTCCCTGTGATTGACACACAGGGAAATGACTGTTCCATGTTCTTTTGAGTAAACCATTGTTCTCTCTTTAAACTCTCCATTACCAGCAGGATGTGTGAAGTGCAGACAAAGGAGGATTTCATGAGCAATGGAGTTTTGCAATAAAAAAGCACCTCTGCTCTCAACCCCACCCTGATGAAATGAATATAAATTAGCCTAAGTATAGATCCAACATAAGCATAGTTGAGACTGAAGTTCTCAGACACACTACCCAATTGAAACTTCCATAACAATAGGCACAGACAGTGGCCAGGCTTTTCATGTACTGCACCTCGGGCGCTTTGCAGAGATGCACATCTATTCACTGAACCATGAATGGCATTAAAGAACTGAAAGCATTCCCTTCAAGCACAGAATCAATAAGATAGGCGAGTAACGCATGCTACGCCTATTTGGAGAATTTAGATGATGTTTAATTTGAGGCGTAGCTGCATGTGGTCAGCTGCAGCAAAAATGGGATCAAGTTGAACAAAACAAGGACAACAAAGCCCATAAAACCTCAAAAGTAATTATAAATACAAAAAGATAAAGATGATGATTAATGTCACATGCAATTTTGCTTTTCCTATACTTAAGCATTTGCTTTATGCATGATGTTAAGAATGAATTGCATACTATCAACAAAATTGCTGTTAATCAGAAAAGAAACCGGTTTCTTGTATTTTGGAATTTGCAAGAAAAAGTTTTTCCTGGAAACATCTTTTGAACTTTGCATGAATATTTTGTGCATAACACGCTGTGTTTGGTAATAATATGGTATTGTTCATAACAGATTTATTGACATTTATGACCTTTTGGGCAGTAAACTACCGTGTTTTTGAAGGCATATAAAAGCCTTGACGGCTCAGCCTGCTTCTCAGGATCACACTGCATCAGGTAGGCTTACAGGTATCCTGAAACCTCTCCTTCAGTTTTAGAAGGTCACTGCTTTGTCCAGTTGCCAAAAGATTTTTGTAATCGGCAAAAGCTATTTTTTTTTTACACGATTATATCGCTGTTTCACCTGTCCTCATTCCTGATTTAATTGGACATGGAGAGGGATAATAGTGCAGATGATTTCCCTCAAGAAAACAACCTAAATAATCTGTGTAAACATATTTGTGGATTCTCACACAGCATTGTTTACATACATTGCTTGCCAAAACTAGGAAATTAAATCCCACTTGTTGATTTGAAGCTGCTCTTTTGTGTAGACCCAACAGGGCGACAATTATGCTGATGTTGTGCCCACGGAAAGTTTCCACTTGGGCGGGATCTGTCTTTAAAAGGAGCCTCTGAGTGGGTGTAGCTGTTAAACCTGTAGCGTCTCATATGGAACCAGATACAGGAAACTACTCATTTGTGAACAGCTCTCAGAGATAGGAACCATGTGTTTGAACACTGGCTATCCATGCAACTGTTTGACTGACGGTGATCCCTGTGAACCATGCAGGATGACGGCCAAAGACAGGGAGACGGAGGAGGCCCACCTGTCCAACAACATCAGCGTGCCGGGGCAAGAGGCGAGCCCATGTGAACCCGACCTGAACGCCTCTTCCGTTGGGGTCACGAGGGAGCGGGGTCGAAACTGGGGATGGATGCTGTCTGGGATCATTTGTGTCAACATTTTGATCCTGGGCTGCGCCCTGGTCAGCGGCAGCGCCTACAACAATGTAGACATCAGCACCCCTGACCTACAGGTTTTCCTCATCATCATCATCCTCCTCACCGCCATCTGGATGATTTATTATGCCATCTACATGGCCAGGAAAGAAAATGCTGTTGTTTACAAGGATGGCCATGCTGGACCTGTATGGCTCAGGGGTAAGTTAATGTCGAGTTTCATTTAGAATGAATTTTGTTTTTTTAATTTACCAAGCAATTTTGAACACTTTTATGTTTTCCCCTCTGTTCTGCGTGTCCTTTGCTCCCTCAGGAGGACTTGTGCTATTTGGACTCCTCAGTATTATCATGGACATTTTCAAGATAGCCAGCTATGTGGGCTACCTCCACTGCGACTCTGCTGTTAAGGTTGCATTCCCTGTGGTGCAACTTATTTTCATACTTGTGCAGGTAAAATGCCTAAAAATGCCAATTACAAAGACATAAGAAATGTACTCAAGTCTTTATCATCGCACGATATCAACACCATGGTGCAATCCATTTGCAGACGTGGTTTTTGTGGAGCCACGCCAAGGACTGTGCGCAGATACAAAAGAACATTACACGGTAGGTGATTCTTGTATTTCCTTTTTGCTTTTTTCCATCACTTACTGTCTTTGTAAACATGTTATCACTGAGGGAATCTATTTTAAAACTAAACCCATCTCCTCTAACACTAAAACTGAGAGGAACCTGGACAACCGGGAGCAATTTTATACTGAAGTTTCTGCCATAACACTGAATTGTTTCAGTCTGAAAACCAAATTAAATGAAAAGCAAGACTCTTATTACTTGGCGCTGACACTATTTTTGTCTCTGATCATTAATCCCTTGTCTTTTTATTTAGCTGTGGGCTGATGCTCACCCTCTCCACAAATCTTGTTGTGTGGATGACTGCAGTCACTGAAGAGTCTCTTCATCAAACAACAGTTCCTGAATATCCGAGCAACGGCACTAAAATCTCGGGACGGAGCATGTACATCAATAAAGGTAATTAAAGCTGAGAAAACAATCAGCAGTTGTTACATCAATCACAGAAACACCACAACATAACACTTTTCTCCACCTGTTTGTTGTCATGTCTTACAGCGGGTTATGGAGACGATAAGTGCAAGTGCAGCCACACTTCATGTAGCATCTTCAAGCAGGCCTACTACTACCTGTACCCCTTCAACATTGAGTACAGTCTCTTCGCCTCCGCCATGGCCTACGTCTTGTGGAAAAATGTCGGTAGAGTAGTGGACGAACACGGCCACCATCACATCAAATTCCGCCTGAAGGATGTGTTTCTGGGTCCTGTGGCAGGAGTTCTCCTGGTGGTGGCAGGTCTGGCAACCTTCATCGTGTATGAGATGGAAATGCAAAGAGAAGAGAGCGATGATGACGACAAAGACAAAGCAGTGATGATGCACTTTGTCATGAATATAGTGATACTGACCCTGATGTCTGTGTCCACTGTGATCGGCAGTGCCATCTTCAAAGTGGACCACAGGGAGCACGTATCGGACAAAAACCCCACACGCAGCCTGGATGTGGGGCTGCTGGTGGGAGCCTCGCTGGGACAGTTCATCATCAGCTATTTCACCATCGTAGCGATGGTTGCAACTGGAGCCAAAGGCCACCTGAACAGGCTCAACTTGACTGGGGCTATCCTGATGGTGATCCAGCTTGGCCTGCAGAACTTCTTCATCATCGAGGGTCTACACCGGGAGCCCTTCCACGAGGTGCACCCGGTGGTCACTGTGGTTGCAAATCCATATGTGCTGCAGCCAAGCAAAGAGCTGAACAGCACTGAAGGATCAGACATGGACACAAAGCCCAGCCCAGTGCTGACAGCACACAGCCTGCACAGCCACACAGCCGAGCACAGACCCAAACTGTTGTGGAAGAGACGCGTGTTGAAGGAGGTCTGTGCTTTTCTGCTGCTGGGCAACATCATAGTGAGTACCGTTCTCTCTCAAACTCACAAATTCACTCTTTTCCAATTCACCAAATACTAAACCTGTTCTCATGTTTCTTTCTTTGACAGCTGTGGATCATGCCGGCATTCGGCGCCCGTCCCCAGTTTGACCACGACACTGAAACTGAATTCTACAAATTCAACATGTGGGCTGCGATTGTGAATGTCGGACTTCCTTTTGGCATCTTTTACCGCATGCATTCAGTCGCCAGTCTGTTTGAGGTTTTTCTGACCTCATAACACTGCAGGATTATACCATGTGTACAACCAACTGTTCTGACATTATAAAGCTGTTTTGTATAAATTGTACTTTGTTTTGACAATGCTTTGTTAGTTCTCTAAAAATTTGTGAAGCAGACATCGACTGACAAATATCTCCTCAATGCCTCTCATGATGGCCTGTATATGTGATGATGTAAATGTATTAAATGTGTTATTTTCTGAAGTTAAACAATTGTGAAGCTAATCTTTATGCTTTAGCCTCTGTACGCACAAAATAAAGGCAAGCAATGCAATAAGCTGAGTAACAAAGAATGACTCATCAATGACTCATCAATTATTCTCATTATAAGCTAGGATTTACTTCACAGGTGCTCAATTTTACTGTTTTTCTTTCTCCAATTTGCTCTTTAGGAAAATCTTATGGTCTTCTTTAACAATTGGCTGACATTTAGATGAAATGATTAATTAATGCAATCAAGAAAATAATCTGTAGTTCAATCTATAATGAAAATAATTGTTAGTTGAAGCCCTAATTGTCTTTTTGGAGACTTTGCTAGGCAACATCTAAACGAATCATTTCACCAAACCTTTAGAAGAGATTAAACAAAATAATTAATCGCTTAACAAGCTTGAAATAAAAGGATATATCCACGTTTGAACTGCTATTTGTTTGAGCTGGCTGGCGTAGGCTTACCTTTCAGTCAGGCACATTTAAAGTCAGACTTCCATGGGGTCCTTAGCACAAGGGTTTGTTTACAACACGTCACCAGGAAATACACTCCGAGGTGTCAAAATGCGGACACAGGTAATCGATTTTTTGTTTTCGTGTTTTTTTATATACTGCGGAACATTATTTCTTTTTGAATCGAGTGTAACTCGTCTGAATAGATATTTCAAACTTTAATTTAAAGACTTTTCAGGTTTAAATAAACTAAGGCGTGTTTCATGTTTTCATGTTTTTGGTGAAGATGACGATAACATCAGGCCAACAAAGTCCAAAATTAGGTGAGATGCTTTTGTGGTAACAGATACTTGTCCCAAAAAGTGGTGGAATGCAGCTCAGTACATTTACTCAAGTACTCTACCGAAGTACAAATTCGAGGTACTTTATACTTTCAGACATCCGCTGGTCTCATTCTTCCACCTGTTCTTCCGAACGAGCGCCATCCTGGTCTACTTGCTGTGTGATATCTTCAGCAGTCGTTTCATTGCCTGCATGGTCACCATCATCCTCCTGCTGTCATGTGACTTCTGGACTGTCAAGGTGAGCAGGTCAGGTGATGTTTAACCAATCGTGCCGCGTCCTTTGATTGTTCCACATGTAGGGCTGCAACTAGTCATTATTTTCACGAAACTGCAAATTCCTGATTAATCCATGAATCATTTTGTTTATAAAATCTCAGAAAATGGTGTAAAGTTCAGTTTCTGTTGACATATGACAAAGGAAAACATCAAATCCTCACATTAAAGACAGAACGTTTGGCAGTTTTGCTTGAAAAATGACTGAAATGATGAATTGAGTATAGAAACTGTTGCTATTTAATTTGGTAACTCTAGTTCTATGCTCTTTGTTATTTGTTTTCTTTGATATGTTCTGTCTTTGCAATGCCCATGTCTCTTGGTAGATTGAATCGGTGGTTTTATTTGTCATTATTTTCTTTTCTGAATATTTGTGTGTTATGTGTAGGCTGTTTATGTCTGAAAGAACCAGGCTTTCATTCATGGATCCCTCTTTTTCCCTCCCAGAATGTATCGGGCAGGTTGTTGGTGGGCCTTCGGTGGTGGAATCAAGTGGATGAAGATGGAAAGAGTCACTGGATATTTGAGTCAAGGAAGGTAAGCAGAAGCTCATCAGGTACATGCGACAACAACAACACAAAAAAGGTAAACAAAGCAGGTTTCTCACGTGGAAGATTTGGAATAAAACATCCTTTCTAAGCTAAAGAGCTTCATCACGTTTCCTTTTCGCACTTGAATGTGACCCTGTTGTAGAAAGTAATAGAGATCTCAGTAAAACAGGGATATTCAAGTAACACAGAGCCGACTGCATTCCAGAAAATATGGTACATCTACAGTTTCACAGCCTAAGTAGAGCTCGCAGCGATTTTTTTTAAGTGCTAGTGTAACCTTTGCTAAGCCTTTTTACAGTGTAATGAAGCTGCATGACCTTATTGGACAATTGATAGTGTAACATAGAACAGCTGCATTGTCCTCTCTTAGAAATATCATACGGCACAACTGGAACATCAGACATGAGTTTCCAAAGACTTGTAACAGTTCTAGTGGATTTTTATTGAATAGCTTGAATAGAAACCTTCTTCACATTTCTTAACAGACACACAATCTGAACTCGGCATCCAGCGCAGAGTCACGGATCTTCTGGCTCGGACTCATCGTCTGCCCCGTCTTCTGGGTCATTTTCATGTTCAGCACCATCTTCTCTTTCAAGATTAAATGGCTGGTCAGTTTTCAGTTGTTTTTGGAAGATTAGCTGGTAGCTTATCAGCTGATAATTGTTGGTTGTTGGTCTCATTGGTCCCCGCAGGCTGTAGTAATCATGGGCTTGGTTTTGCAATGGGCCAACCTGTATGGCTACGTCAGATGCAGAGTGGGTGGAAAGTCTGACCTTAGGAACATGGCAAAGAACTATCTCGGGGTCCAGATCTTTAAACAGGTTTGTGAAAGGTTATCATGCTTCCCCTCCTTATGCTTTTGCCTTAATGACCTGATGCATTAACTTCTCCATTTTCATTTTGTTCACTGAAGGCGATGAAGGAAACGGAGACACGTTGAAGTTGAAGAAGTCGAGTAACGGCCGCCATGAATACAAAGGTGGATGGACACGTTACATTTACTTGATTCTTGTTGAAAATGGCGATCTTTTCTCAGGGTGTAAGGGTTTTTGTAATTTTTGGTAAAATGGATTTTGTATGAGCTGTTTCCTCTGAATTAGTTGACTGATGTATTCTAACTTTTCCAACGATTCAAATAAAATACAAGATAGTTGCTTTTGAGAACATATTTTACGCAGTGGTTTTGGCTGTGCAGAGTGCAGGGAGAGTTATATTTTCAACGATGTGAGGTAGCTGTGAAATGTAAGTCACTATCAGACCCTTATTTTTTTGCCACAAGATTGGCATTTATTTACCCTAAACCAGGAGTTAAAGGTCCAGTGTTTGGGATTTAGTGGCATCTAGCAGATTGCACTGCCTCATGTCACTCTCTGCTGTGGTGGCCTGCGTGAACTATAATCAGTGTTTGGTTTGTCTAAGAAGGTGATGTTAAAATGCCTGATTCCTGGTGGGATGTGGATTAAGACAGTGGCCTAAATGCAGGGCGGATTTGCTGTAAAAATGAAAGCATTAAATGTGTTTCACGTTTTGAGACAGCTCAGACCTGCAGACAGCATCTATGAATGTACTGTATCATGTTGTGAAAAGGACTTTTGGGGTAATATATAGATGGATTTGTTATCTCACTGTGTCTATTTATACCCGGGTTTGTGGTCATTGAAGTTACACTACTGCTTTATAACTGTTGTTTTCAATACAGTTTTATCTTATGATCAAATTTATTTTGTTAATAAACACATTTTGTCATAACTGACATTGGAGCGGGAGGAGAGGAAAATCAAGTTTATGAAGTTGAAAATGTTTTGAAATCAATGCTGGTGTGTATTTTTTCTATAAAAACTGGTGGTTTCTGTGGGAAATTGTGATTGTGAACAAACAATAAACTTAAAACTTGAGTAAAATCTTCCTAATGAGTCACTGCAAACGCCTTAATTGAGAAACTATATTCATCCTACATATAATAGTGTAACAAAGGAGTATTCGAGTGGTTTCACAGGATATTAGAAGAGTAAATTTCACTTTAAAGACACATCCATCAGCTGTATTCACATGTCATTATCTGTCCTTCAGTAGCTTTGTCTTCAGAGACGGTGAGTGCAGCAGGTTGCAGGTCCGTCTGCAGTGAATGACTCAGCCACTAGGTGGCAACAAAAGAACACCGGTGTTGAGAAGTGATGGAGGAAATATTCAAATCTTTAGGTGAAAGTACTACTTCAGCGAAAGTATATAAGTATAATCAGGGAAATGTACTTAGAGCTGATTGATTGGTTTGTACAAATCCTGAAAATAGTGAGAAATGTCATCACAATTACCCAGAGCCCAAAGTGACGCCTTCACAATGCTTGTTTTGTACAACCAACAATCAAAACCTCAACATTAAAAACAAAATAATTACAAGGAAAAGCAGCAAAGAAGAAGCTGGAACCAGAAGCTGGTGTTTTGGGATATTGGAACATCCACTATAATAAGATTTAGCTTTGTCATGTGTGCAGACATGCCAGTTTTTAATAGTTATTTCACACACTTGCTTACATTTTGTGACTCAGTTGGGCTGAAAGATGAAGTTCCTTTATTTCTCTAATTCCCAGAAAAGTGTTAACACACATATTTACAGACAAACTATAAGTACAAATCACCACCAAGATACATGACATGTTATGATGAATGTGTACTTAAACACATGTAACAAATCAGTCTCTGACTGTTTGCATTTGAGCTCATGAGATCTTAGAAAAGTAGTTTAAAATTTCATAGAGAACAACTCAGTTTAGCTGTTTCATAAAACAACGGCATGCAATGAAATGCAGTTAGAAGGTCTATTAGTACCAGAAATCAAAATGGTTAACTGAACATCTATAATTTACCATCACATAACTCATGGCAGAAAAGTATATAGTGCCAAAAATGAAGTAGGACCAGAAAAATATCTTGTCCAAGATGTTGGCAAACCTCTGATGTCTCTCACTTTCCTTCTCCTTTGCGTCAAGATCTTGCAGGAAGTTGACCACCTTTCTGAGCATTCGACTGTGCTCCTCTGAGGCATTTGGAGGAACGACACTAATGCCGGCTTTGGCTTCTGTAGGCAGAGCACATTGTGGTGTTTAAACTTTTTAAGTGTTACAGCACAGACTCAACACGTGCAGTATCTGTGTCAGTCCTCACCCTCATCCTCTTTCTCCTCCTTATTTGCTGTGTTTTCTGGGGTCGACTCTTTGCGGCAGCAGCACAAAATGAGGCTGCCATCTTTGGCCACTCGTGTCAGCACCAGCGACACCAACATGCTGAACACCATGAGAACCAGACAAATACAGAAGTGGGTTCCTGCAGCACAGACAGACCGTTACCGTGACTCAAAGTGTGGAACTGTTCAGTTCACATACTTGATTTGTGCAACGAGTGTGTTTGTGTGTGTGTGCGAGCTGACTGACGGATGATGGGGCTGCACTGGCTGTCTCCGGGGAGCTCATTGTTCAGGATGATGAGGAACATAGTGAAGCTGAGCACCAGAGTGACCTTGAAAGAGTTGCGTTCGCCGCCTCCCAGCGGGAGAGCGAAGCTGACCACGTCTGCCAGGACGATCAGAATACTGGGCAGCATTAATGTTATGAAAGGGTTCAGATACTTGATACTCAAGGCCACCTGAGGAGAATGGCAGACACAGTTTCACAGCACAAAGATGACAATTATTTGAATCATTACCTGTATTAACTATAAATGACTGTTTGACATGTGCATGAAGTTACCATGATGTAATTGCGGTCATCTCTCTGTTTCTGGAAGACCACATGGTCAGTTTTCCAGTCTCCATGTGTCCCATCGACCATCTTCAGGTCACCCAGTATCAGCTCTGTTCCACACCCTGAAAGAAATGAAGCCACCAGTTTAGCACCGCACTCCCATAACATGGCCAGACCCACGATGGACGCTTAAAAAAGATTCAAAATTAATGCGGCAGAACTACAGAAAACCTCTTATTTTATGTTGCACTTCCCATAATGTGATGCGAGGTGAAGCTTTTAGTGCAAATCAAGCAGGAAGACAACTGTCAGCCAGACTATTTCATCGTCACACTGACGCGCCATGTCCCACCTATTATCCAATTATTGTTCTGGGTTCTGTGCGTGGGCTTTCCCATCATCCAATGCTCAAAAAAAAAAAAAAAAAATCAACCTAAGGAAAGCTAGAAACTGGAAAAACAAAAACGACCCACCGTCTGCGGACCAGGTTTGGATCGCGACGGGGCAATCATCAGCAGCGAAGGGATAGTTGAACAGGTTGACCTCACAGTTGACCTCTGCATTTATGATCACAGTGTGCACCAGTGTGCCGTTACTGTACGCCAGCAGATCACGGGAGCTGTGCTTCATGGTCGTTACTATTCTACACAGGTGAGAGACAACAGGTGCGTCAGACAGACTTCAAGAAGTCACATAGGCTAATAGCTGAAGCTCTGACTGACCCGTTTGTCACATGGAGCTCCGGGGTCCAGACTTTATTTACCGGCAGGATCACTTCGTCATATTGGTAAACTGACGTGTTCCAGCCCAACTCAAGATCGCTCCAAATCTGTGGTTTAAAATCAAAATTAACGCGACTGAAACACACTCTTCGCTTCTTTTTGTCCATTTATAAATGTCTTGAAACTTACGAGTGAGGCTTGCAGGCGACTAATCAGGCGGAGATTCTTTGTGTCCTGTTAAAAAAACAAATAAATAAGAGTGGTTATGCAGCATAGTCCTGGAGTGATGGAGAATGTTTTATCAATTATTCTGTGTCTTTGTGTCTCAAATTAATAGTCAGATGAATAAGGTTTGGCATGTTTTAAGACTTCCTGTATGCATTCTCAACATATCTTCAGCAGGCTAACAAAGCTCAGGAGTAACAACACCAATAAGTACATCTACTGCAGTACTTAACTTGAGTATTTCCATTTTATGCCACTTTATACTTTGCAATCACTTACATTATTATACTTTGTACTTCTACTCCACTACATTTCAGAGGTAAATACTTTCTACGTCACTACATTTATGTCACAGCTTGAGCGACGAGTTACTTCATGTATACATCATATTATAATTTTTCATACCCTTCCTGTCCAGTGAAAACCATGTATCTCCAGATTTGGTGATTCTGAATATGAATGTTTCAGATAAACTGAAGGATTATGTGTTCCATCAGGAAATTCTCCTACTTCTTCAAGCTAAATAAAGAACGCAGGACTATTTTCACAGTGTGGTCTTACTACTTTTAGTTTGAGGGAAACTAAGTTTTTTTCCCCGTGTTTTTGTGTCTAGGTGACTAATGGGGACAATGACTTTTGAAACTGGTTCAGTATTGAGCAAGAGCACTACTGACGCAAAAAGGGCTGCAATGTAATCCACTGGGGCAACTGTGCCAAGTGTGTTTGTTTGACAACATTATAGAAAGGATCCTGACAGATAGAGAGGTAGAGGATTGTTGTGTTGAAGAGTAAGATACTTTTTTGATGAACCAGAAACAGCTGTTTTATCGCTAAAGCCTCAAATCCTCAAAGCAACCAGACTCCATTTACAAAAACAGTGATTTTACCTTGGAGGTCAGTGGGGGAAAGCAGCATGTAAAGCCAGAATATTTTCACATCTAATGGTGAATTGAAGGTTTACTTCTACCAAACCAACAAGACTAAACAAAACTGTTTGGGTGAGTTCTATTTTGTTTCTGTCGAGTTTGAATGAAGAGTTTTTTAACTTGATAAAATGACTCTCTCTGTAAATGGAATCTGCTGGCTTTGGCAAATCTGTTTCTGGTCAAACAAAAAGGATGTTACTCTTTAACAAAAAGGTCCATCTCTGCAGGGATCCTTGTAATAATAACAAGTTGTATCTGTCGGTGGCAAAAACAAACACTTTTAGTGGACATACATTGATTGTGCATGGTTATATTGCAGCCCGTTTACAAGCTGCTGAGTGCAGATGGTCTCAATACTGGACCAGTTTTAATAACTGTTGTCTCCATTAGTCACTTAAGCACAAAATAAGATGGGAAAATAAGATCCAGGTTGAAAAATACTGATGTTTGAAGAGGATCTGAGTACTTTGTCCACCACTGTAAATAACAGCCACACGCAGAATAATCGAAAATTGAATAATTCAAATGATCAAGTTCTCATCAGGTTATGAGAGGTCGACCAGAAGAAGCAAAAATGAAATTCAGTTAGCTCAGCTATATAAATGCATGAGACAATACTTACCACTGACAGGGTCTGGTACTCAATGAGCGGCACGTAAATCATTTGGGTGCAGTTTTCATACTGTGGCTGAGATGTATAACTTTTGTTGATCAACATTTCAGCCAGACACCGGCGAGTTTTGCAGCTGGGGTCAGCACGTCCACATGCTGAAATTAGAGACACATGTGAACTAGAGCGTTGAATATTTTTAGAAAATACTTGGCCCGGTCCACTACTTCTGAAAGCACTGTGAGACAAAAGTTACACTTACCTACTGTGAGTAGGCTCAGGAAGAAGCCTGCCTTCCACAGACTCTGGATCAGAAATCTCAACATTTCTGACTCCATCGCAGCAGGACAGGCACAATCAGTTAATGTATGACTAATACTGCACACTGACTGACACCTGTGTGTTTTTTACATCCCTGTCTTCACTCCTCTCTTCAGGTTTCAGCCAGACACAACACTTAAATAGGCCTTAAATAGGTCTGTGACGTTTAACCACATATTTGCAATGTACAAGACAATGTAATATCAGTGATCCTCTGTAAATACTCAGAACATGAACGTGATTATTCCCACTGTTTGTTTACCCATCAGCAGATTCAGGCAGCTCCAGCTGCTATTTGTCATTATGGCTGGCCATGCTACTCTGCATTACAATGGCGCTGTAGCATACAGGAGACTGAGCTGAAGCAGCCAATAATGGAGACGAGAGTTTACCTGAAAGAGCCAAGTCACCCAGTCATGGATGCTGGACAAAGACTGAGACCGCTTTGGTTTCAGTGCAGTCAAGGGAAGGCGCCTGCTCTCACAGAATGGCCATTAAGAACATTTTGTTTTGACAGCTGGATGGTGAGATCAGGTCTTACTTTTGACAATATGGCTCCAAAACTCATTAGGTTACGTAACGCTAATTAGAATTTTCATATGACTTAGATTGCATTACCACAATATTTATTTTTATATATCAGTTATATGATGTGACAATGGGGTAACATCACAGCATATTTCTAAAACAGAGAATAATGAGTTCAGTGTCTCAGGTAAAAAATTGATAGTAACCAAAGGTAATTTAAATATGTTTGATTAATTTAGAATTAATTAAAAGTGTTGATGTGCAGTATCAGCATCTCAATTAGTGTGTCTGTGGACCATAAAACATTTGACTGTCACTAAATAGTTGGATATTCTGTGCAGGCGTTGGTCATTTTTGGGTGTATATTTTGAGTTTCTGCAGTTTTATATCTGTTAAATTGACAAAATGAAAAGTCAGATTTATAGCAGTATGGACTTATAGCTGAGTTTGTGCTGGAAAAAAAAAGGTACTGTGCATGTAGGGTGTAGCTTAAAATGTGCTAATCAAAGACAAAAATCGATTCATAAAAAGCTGGCAAAAAATAATCAAAATGCAGCTGAACAGTAGAGAATTAAAACGAATATTTACTACTTCTAACTGGAGCTACTGGTGTGTCCTATCTTATTAAGTACCTCTGAAAAAGGGATTTTGACATCATCAGTTTTCCCTGGACTATTGAACCATTGAGAAACAGGTGCTTTATCTTGAATATGTCACATTTGTTTCATATCTGATCGACCTGATTTTTATCAGTCAGCGCTGAGGTTATCACTTTCTGGTCTCAAATATGTCAGATATGAAACTCCCTCCATCGTCTCTACAGCTCCCCATGCTGCCCAGGCTGCCTCTGTTGTCTCTAACTCACCACTGGCACCCTGTGCATGCTGGGAAAAAAAGGTGTGTGGTTCTTTTCCTATCTGTGTCAGGTTTTATGAAGATAGTTTGGGAACACTTTATAACACAGTCTGTGATTTAGAGTAATCCCATTGTAAGAATCAAAAGCAAATAAAGTGATACTACTAAGTGCTAACAAGACTATGGGGAACAATCACAAGTATCTTATTGTCTTATTGCACAGCTTACAGCTCAGTAGCAATGTAAACTGCAGGCACTGTACTGTTTTCTGAAGTGTTATCAAGAATACTACAAAACACATCTTTGCTTCCCTGACACCCCCCCCCCCCCCCCCCCACACACACACACACACACCTGCATGACTCTGTAATCCAGGCTTGTATACTGTGTAAACCTATATCTATAAGCACACAGACTTTGAGCATGTTGTTGCTGTTTTATGGTGTTTTTTCTGCTGACAGCATGCATGTTTTTGCTTTCATTTTCTTGACAAATATTGTGGCACTTGTATCGTTTATAGAGCTAATAATTAACTGTTTATCTTTAAAGCATACATGAGAAATATCTCCTTATGCTATGTCTGGTCAATATTTTGTGCTAAATACTTTACATTTTCAATTTTGACTCATGACCTACATTATGTGTCATCGTACATCGACCTATTTGGCTCACTGATCCTGTTCTGCCACGTCTGACATTGTACATTGCAATTTGTCACATGATCATGCTGGACATTACTGTAGCTTCACACGGTGCAGGGTACTTAAATCAATAAATGAATCGATCCATTTGTTCTGTACATTTATTGGTATTATGATGTAAAGGAAGTAATACTGTTTTCCTTCTGTGTTTTAACTCATTCATTATGGAGTTTCTGCCAGTAAATGACAGACTCATGAACTGTTCTTCCTGGGTTATCTCTGGGAGGAATGTGTCTTATCTCTGTCGTCACACATCATCTATAAAAACCAATACACGATGAATCAGGTAGGCTGCAGAGGGCTGAAGGTGGTGTTCTATTGTCAAAAACACAACAAGGTTGTTTTGATCTTTGTAACAGCTTTGGATGCTCTTAATTACTGCAATAAACGTGGTTTAAAAGTCCCGGCAGTTCAGCTGTGATCTCTTATCAGAACCAGATTGAGGACAACAGAGACAAAGAAAATCTCTGTGCCCGTCTGATGGGGCAAAGGTTAACTTTCTGTCTAATGAATCACGGAAATCTGAAGGGAAATGACTGAAATATACATAGCTGGACAATAACCTGCCATAAATAATCAGTATTTATCTGCCTTTACCATGTTATAGAAAACTATTGCACAATTTCTATTTCATCATCCAGAAACAGTGAAGAGGACATTTGGTGTTTTCGGCCGGAGGAAGCTCTGAAATATTCCATAGGTCATAAATTCTTCCACATTGTCCAATAAGGTTTTAGAGGGAAGCAATTGCTGTGATATCAGGACAAAATGGGACTTTGCCTCAGGACCAGGACGGCCCACAACGGTCCGCAACCACCTTAACTCAGAGGTTACCTCCACTGTGGCAACACATCGTTTCGTGAACTGATGGGCTTTTGTGACAACTAAGAAACTCTAATTTCAACTCAGCAGGTAAGCTGAATATTGAAATATACTATGTGTGCTTCTTATGAGATCTGTAGGTTTACTGAAGACTTACTCGATGTCATAACAAACAATTGTGACATAAACAAAGTTTTTAATTTTCTGTACTGAGGATAAAAATGAAAATTGGCTTTATGTTCCTACAAAACTTGGTGGTGGTAAATTAACTCATTGACAAACAAATGTAATATTAATTATTAAGTAAAACACCATGAAAGATGTTATTTAATGAGAACAAGTGGTTTTCCTTTTCCTATATTCCGTTTTGTATGTTAATATGGAGGAAAATCAGCATGTTTTGACACATTAGCTGCATTATTAAACCCCCATACTAAAACACATAGAATAATTCCTGGAGCTGGGAAGTTCAGGGAGAAACATGCAAAACAACAAACAAACATGGCAGTGTAGATATCACAATGTTAAATTCAGATTCCAGCTTATTGGATCAATGTGTGGTCACATACAGCACAGACTGCAGCAGCTCTCAGTGTCTGACAGAAGGATTCACAACAAGTATGGCTAAGATAAGTACAGGCATGTATGTAAAAAAGATGAGAGAGTACAGACGAGCAATCACACATGAAGGTCAAGTTGAGATACATAACCAGAATAAAATTAAAGGCACCATACCTTAACAATTCAGGCTTATTTTGTGACCCTGTGTCACACAAGTGCCGGAGGGTCAGCACGTCGGCCCCACTGACCTCTTTCCTTCCTAATTGTCCCGTTCTTGTCCTTGTCCAATGGCCTCGGTGATTGCTGTGTGTAAATCATGGCGCGACTGTCTGAAACCTGCTGTGTTCACCTACTTATAAATGAACTCTGTCTTAGTAACTTGCTTTGTTTCTCCGCTCCTCACCACTTCCTGCAAAATTACTCTGTCATGGCAAAAGAGACCTTGATTGAAACACAAAACTGCTGTAACTAGAAGTTAGTTTGGGTCTCACGCGTGATGGTGCATATTTCCACAATCTTTGACCATTTCAGTATTTTTGCTTACTTATGTGTTCAGTTACTGTTTACCTGCCAACAGGAGCCCATTCAAACCAGAGTGAAATGAGGATTCTTCTGACTGGGAGGGACACTGTGCTGTCACTACTGCACAAACGCTATAAACAGCTAACAGTTACAGATTAATTGGCAACACATTTAAGCCACTGGAGGTGTAAAATTAGGAGTCATTCATCATAAACTCAGATAAATATCAGCTACGTGCTCTCAGGAGACTCAATTAAGCAATAAAAACTCTACAGATAAAACTGTAGCAGACTCCTTTCAAGTAAGTACACGGCTTAATAACACTTGTTGATCAATGACCGGGTCTAGTCAGCATAATGTTTAATGCTGGCATAAACTCGATAGCGTCCCTTTCATCAGTGACAACTAAAGACGCTGTCAGATTACCGAAGTACAGCGTAAGAAAGTGATAAAAATGTCCCGACTGTTGTATTTTATGCGTTACTGAAAAGATGGTGAATTGGTTAAAGTTTGACATTTGAGAAGGTGAAAGCTGTTAGAGGTGGTTAGGGGCTAATAATTTACTCTCATGAGGACAAAAAGAGATTAACAAATGCACCACACTGAGGTCAAGGTTTTGCTTAATTAAGTGAGACACCCTTTCGTAGGACTTGTGGAGTATAGACACAGATTATAGAAACACTAGTTTTTCTTTTACTTTTATATTTTTGGCTGCAAAATTGGGCCAAAAACATTGAGGTATTTTATGGATACTGTATGATATAAACACATGATGTACCATACATCATGGTTTTGATTTCATCAGGTCACATCTGGAAAGCAACAGAAAAAACTAGAAGAGATAAGCCAAACTGATTAAACTGTAGGAAATAGATTGATTTCCCCGACCCGAAGCCTTAGTTAATCTTGTCAGATGGTCAAATCTCTCTACCTGATCAAGGCCAAGATTGAAGGACTTTTGTCTTGGAGCATTTACTGTATGAAATAAAGCTTGCACATGCATGCATATTTTTCTTTTGCATGTTATGTAAAAGTCTACAAATACTAACAGACCCTCAATTATTCGTTACTGAGGATTGACGACACCAAAATCCTTTATTTTAACCCAAAGAGCACGCGCAGTGAAGGGTAGAAAGGCTTTTTTTTTTTTAAACTTAAATGGGTCCAGTGACTAAAATAAATATTAAAATGATTCACTTTGACATGAAGCTCACTAAAGTGCAGCATCATGTGGCATACACACAAACTAAATATTAAATTAGACATTATGAAACACAGTAGACTATATACTCAAACATGTCAAAAGTAGCAAACCTGTCCTGGATGAAGCTTTGTGTAAAACAGACAAAGACAAAAATGATCAAAAGGATGCAAAAAAGGAGGTAGAGCTAAAAGTAAAACATGATCATAACTGTAATTTATGGATTAAATCAAATACTTCTGCACTGAATCTAACTGTTAAATTGCTCTTATTGGATGCTCCTCTGCATGATAACATTCAGCTGTATTGTAGACCTTAAAGTGTTTATGAAGAACTTTTAGCACGAGTGTTTTGGACAATGTCCAGGCTGTCATGGAACTCCTGGTGAATGATCAACTGGTAAGAAACTCGCACCTGGAGCCGGGCATTAGCTGCTGACAGCCCGAGGCTCCGACTGACCTCGGCTGCTTGCTCAAACATGAAGGGTTCAGCTTAACAAACAAGTCTGAAAGCCTTTTACATTTCACGCACATGTAATGAGTAAAATGCTGTGCTTCCTCCACTTTTTCAACTTTAACTTGAAAATGTCCAAACGTCCATCTCACCTCTGTCCTTCTACAGGAGACTGAAAGGCAGCCTTGGTCACCATGAGTACAGAAAGGAGCGAGCAGGTCATCATTGATACCCACTGCACTACAGTCCACACGCTGAGCAGGCAAAATGAGGGCAGGCGGCTACGCTATATGCAGAAAGATGGCAAGTTCCCCGTGGTTTTCCAGAAGGCCCCTGGAGAGTGGAGCCCGTACCTGATGGACATCTTCACCACTCTTGTGGAGATCCGCTGGAGGGTGATGTTCCTCATCTTTTCCCTCTCTTACATTATCTCTTGGCTCTTTTTTGGCCTCTGTTATTGGCTCATTGCACACGTAAACGGAGACGTTGACAATGTTGACAGTGAACTCTGTGTGGCAAACGTGCGTGGCTTTACTGGAGCCTTCATGTACTCAATGGAGACCCAAGCAACTATTGGCTATGGCTTCAGGGTGATGACTGAGAACTGTATGGTGGCCATTATACTGGTGACAGTTCAAAGTATATTCAGCTGCCTCCTTAACACAATTATCATTGGTATCGTTGTTGCTAAAATGGCATCTGCTCGCAAGAGAGCTCAGACGGTTGGCTTTAGCAGGTGTGCAGTGGTCAACCAGCGAGATGGGGTTCTGTGTCTGTCATGGCGACTCGGGGACTTTAGAGGCAATCACATCCTGGAAGGTGTCGCCAAGGCCCAGTTAGTCCACTACGTGAAGCAGCCAGTGGGATCTATACTGATGTCATATCAGGACCTGGACATCCAGGATCGAGACATCGTCCTTGCCACGCCAGCCACCATCGTTCACAAGCTGGAGCCTGGCAGTCCCCTCTACAGTCTGGGCCCTGAAGACCTCCTGGAGGACACTTTTGAGCTGGTGGTGTCTTTCACGTACACTGGAGACTCCACAGGTATGCTCCACCAGACACGAACCTCCTACACGTCAGCAGACATCCGCTGGGGTCAGTGCTTCCAGGACATGCTGAAAGTGGGCAAGAAGCGCTACAAGGTGGACTATGCTCTGTTCAACGAGACCACGTGGGTGCCGCTGCCCCTGCTCAGTGCAGAGGAGATTGACATGAGGAGACATCCTGTACAGGGTGGTCAGACCCGCTGTCCACGCATCCCATCAGTCCAGAGAAATGGACACACCCGCCAGACGAACCCTAACATCACAGGAGAGGTGATGCAGCAAACCTGCTTGTAGCTTAGACAGAAAAATATACATTATAATACAGAGTGGACTCATAATCCCATAATGCTAGATTTTAGGGATGAAAGAGTGAAATAAGATGTGCTCCTGTAAATATATTTATATGTGACATTATATGTGCAGTGTTGATGCCTTTTTATGTTAGTGAATAAAATCCAGCACCACAAATGTGAATCAAATAGAAGTCGCATTGTCTTTGTGAAACATGCATTACAGCAATAACACCAACCACGAGACGAGTTGCAGCTCTACAGCGCCACCTTGTGTTCACTGAGCACACTCACCATCACTCAAGTAGTGGTGATTGTTATGGAAAGTCTCAAATTTCTCAATCAAAGTAGGTCTACTCCACCACACTTTCCAGTTTGCTTTGTGGCATATTAACTCCATAATAGAATTAATTCTGGTTGTTTCACTAATTGCACAAATCACATGCTGTGCAACGAAATGTTTTGCACTCAAACTGAAGCCCATTTCTAGTTTTGACGTGAAGTTTCCAGCGTCCCATTAAGAAAATTGGGCTTGACTCCTCTCGGACAGATGATATAAACCCCCCGCGGGGGCTCAGACCCTCAAACGGGCGCTGCAGCTTTCTATTGGTCGCCAGTTTGACGGGGGCGGGGATGGGCACACGTGTTTTTAAAGTCTGTCATTGCATCGGCAAACATCTTCTTCAGTGCCGCTGGAGAGGGTTATGGCCGAATTTGCCGCTCAGGATGGGAAACTAAGTGAGCGCAATAAAAGAGCAGCAAGAATAAAAGGGGACGCAGTGCGCATACCTGGCGCATGTGGGACTTATTACAACAAGAGCACGGCAGATTTGCGCTGCAAAGACCAACAGGTAGGCGCAATAAGCGGGGAAGATTTATCTTTAATTATGAGGGTGATGTGGAGTGGGAAATACAGCTACTTCCTGGACTAACTGATGTATAAAAATGCTAAAATTGATGCCCTGTAAGAAGAAGAATTTGAGAAAAACTGTTTCATGAGTTATATCTGAGTATATCACAATTCTTAGTACTATATTGTTGTTGTTGTTGTTGTTGTTGTTATTATTATTACATGCTGCTTTTTCATGCACCTGTCATTGGGGATTGCAGGATGTAACTGCTGCAAACATATATACAAGCTTCTATTTTGAAAAAACAAATGTTGTAAGAGCTTGTAACAAAAGATACCATCTGCTGAAGGATTAGCCATAGTTATTGATTTGTGTAATGATAAATAGAGCAGCTTTATGTAACCAGTTTCCATCTGCCTCAGCAGTTGGCTCTAATTGAGACCACATGCAAAGCAAACAATCACAGGTCGTGCTGCCTCTGGGAGCCTTGGTTTGTCACCGTGTACTGTACCAACCTGCAGTAACAAGTGATGCGATACAGTGGGCAGATGAAAACTCAGCGAGAAAGAGCCCAGTGAACAGTGGCAGAGGAGGGAGAGGGTGCTCACTTTGTGTCAGTGCATCAACATCACAAAAGTTTCAAGAATGTACGCTGTGTTAAATGTAGGCTGCTTTAGATATCACACAGATGTCCCGTCACATGTCCACTTTACTTCTCTCCAGCCATGTAGCCTGAACTAGGCCTCTGTGCAGCCAAAATACACAGCTAAACAAATAACTGACTGAACGGTCAGCATACGCATGAGCTAAACTGCATATTGTGCTTGTAATAAGAAGGTTGACACCTGTGGCAAGTCTTTCTCATGAAGAATGTGTAAATAATAAAAAAAAATGCAGCACTTAAGAGACTATGTCATTATCGTATATAAAATCACGCAATGTTGATAAGCAGAATTCTTATGGCAGGCTCTGAGCTGTGAATGAATGGCGGCCCATATTCCCAATCGTGTGCGTGACAGGTTGCTATTTCTAGTTGACCCAGCAGTGACATCATTAGTTGAGAAAAACAAAGATGATGCACGGGGATTTAGGACCACGTCCTGCACATCTCATCCCACATGACTGTTGATCACTTTCAGAACAGTGTAGCACACACACGCGCACACACACACACACACACATGGCGAGAAGACGGAATAAAAATGACATTCACTGGCCAAAAGGTTTCTTTTTTAACATCTACGCTGTGCTGGATTTTATTTCAAACTTTGTCAACGTCTTTTTGGATCGTTTCACTTGACCGTCATATGAGATCCAGTCAGAAGTGGAGGTGGAGGGTTATTTTGGCACAAGCAGAGAATGTCTGGCTGACCATGGCCTTTTGTAGCCTGTGGTGGTGTTGCATTTTAATGGACCTTTCAGGCCACACACACCAAGTCAATAGCTTTTCTAATTTAGCTGTCCTTGTTGTTCTATTACATATGACGCAAGGTTACTGTTGCTTTCAGAGAAAGAGACTCATCCTCTCTGAAAAGCTGCAAGGCTCATTAACCTTTGGTACATGATGAACTGCAGTTGTGAATTAGTTTGGGCAGTGCATATGCAAATGTCTCACTGAAACTGTGCACTCAGCAACTGACATTAAATAGCATTAAATGTAATTATTAGTATTATCAAATGCTCACTTATGTCTGTGCAGAGTTAAGAGGCACATCTGCACAGAGATACTTGTATCTTTGTTCCAGTGGCTTCTATGAACTTGATCTGTAATTTGACTCAGCTCCCATGGACTGACCTGCATAATGAAAACTTACATTAAGCGGGATAAAGAACCTTTCCTAATGTGTGAGCCATCTAGTGCTTCAATAATATTTTTAATCTGATAATTGTAATTGAAACTGATAATGCTTCTGACAGCACTGTGTTTTCATATTGTCTGAGTATGCAAGAATAATGCCACTAACTTTGAGTGTACAATGCATTATTTAGACAGCAGGTAACCACATACCCCCACACACTGATCTTTGCTTTGCTTCCTGCTAATTACTTTAAAACTGTTATTCTCTCTGTCTGTAATTTCCACAGCCCACTTCACTGATGAGGTCCAAAGCAGCTGTCAGAGAGGAGTGACCTTACCTCACCAACGGTTCACGGCACGCCTGCAGAAGCACAGGCCCCCTGTTCCCTGCAGGATCTCGTCCTGTTGTCCACATTTTCTGCCTGAGTTTGTCCCCGGGATCATTCAAAACTGTTTCTCCAACGCTTCTACCAGAAACTCAGACTGTTTTCCAAAGCAGAATCGGCCCAGCCCTCCCAGGTGGAAGTAATGGGGAGTGTGCGAAGCCACCGTTACAGCATTGTGTCCTCTGAGGAAGATGGCATGAAGCTGGCTGCTATTGCCGTCCCGAATGGCTACGGAAACGGCAATGTGAACAAGGTGCACACAGAGCACCAACATCAGAGCCGCTTCGTCAGGAAGGACGGCCACTGCAATGTGCAGTTTATCAATATGAGTGAGAAGGGCCAGCGGTACCTGGCAGATATCTTCACCACCTGTGTGGACATCCGCTGGCGCTGGATGCTGCTCATATTCTGCCTTTCTTTCCTGCTGTCATGGTTGTTTTTTGGCTTAGTCTTTTGGGTAGTTGCCCTCTCTTATGGGGACTTAGAGAATGAGACTCAAATGTGTGTTTCCAATGTGGACAGCTTCACCGCTGCCTTCTTGTTCTCAGTGGAGACCCAAACCACTATTGGGTATGGTTATCGCTATGTGACAGAGGAGTGCCCTATTGCCGTCTTTATGGTCGTCTTTCAAAGCATTGTGGGCTGCATCATCGATGCTTTCATCATCGGTGCTGTCATGGCCAAGATGGCCAAGCCCAAAAAGAGGAATGAGACCCTGGTGTTCAGCCACTATGCTACAGTGGCCATGAGAGACGGTAAACTTTGCCTGATGTGGCGTGTGGGGAACCTGAGGAAGAGTCACCTGGTGGAGGCTCACGTCAGGGCCCAGCTACTCAAGTCCCGCACCACTGCTGAGGGCGAGTTCATCCCTCTGGATCAGGTAGACATTGACGTAGGTTTCGACAGTGGCATCGACAGAATCTTCCTGGTGTCTCCAATCACCATTGTGCATGAGATCGATGAGGACAGCCCGTTCTATGAGATGAACAAACAGGAGTTAGAGACGTCAGAATTTGAGATTGTAGTGATCCTGGAGGGCATGGTCGAGGCTACAGCCATGACCACGCAGTGTCGGAGCTCCTATGTGGCTAGCGAGATCCTCTGGGGCCACCGCTTTGAGCCGGTGCTCTTTGAGGAAAAGAACTACTACAAAGTGGACTACTCTCGCTTTGACAACACGTACGAGGTGCCCAGCACGCCCGACTGTAGTGCCAGAGAACTAGCCGAGAAGAAGTCCAACGCCTCCAGCTCAAGGAACTCCTTTTGTTACGAGAACGAGGTGGCCCTCGAAAAAGTCGAGATGGAGGAGGAGTTTGAGGAAGAGGAAAACAGGGAGATGAGGGGTGTTGAGGTTGGTGCACTTGAGGACGCAAACGCAGATGTTGTGTCAGACTCTGAATGCAATCTGGACTCATTGCCTTTAGAATCAAGGCCTTTGACAGCAGAATCAGAAATATGACTGCAGAGAGAAAAAAGGGTGAAATACTACCACAGGGTACGTTAAAACTAGCTTGAATTTGGTCCTGATTGCTGTTGTTTGTAATGCATGACAGTTTGTAAAGACTGTGATTTGAGTATGAAGTTCTCTATGCAGAAGCTTAAGCACAAGAACACTATGGACATCTGGACATGTTACGTTGTTTATGGTGGAAGTGAAAATAAATGAACAGGTTGCATGGGGCTAGAGGGATAAATGACACCTTCACCTAAAGACTGTGCAGTCTGCCCTTCTTAATATGTTTCAGTAGACTAGCCAATTTGGTTCAGAAGTTTTTAATTTATTCAAGTGCATATTCCCAGTATGCACATTTTGCATTTTGCAACCCTGATTCCAAAAAAGTTGGATGCAGAAAACAGAATACAATCATTTGCAAATTAACTGTGTTTACCGACAATGGTTTTATAAAGTGTACCTGAGCCCATGTATTAATATCCTTTATACAGCCATGTAGTCACAAAGTGGTGAACCTCACTCCATCATTGACTGAGCCTTTCCAGGATGCCCCTTTTATACTCAATCATGATACTCACCTGTTACCAATCAACCTGTTTACCTGTGGAATGTTCCAAACAGGTGTTTATGGAGCATTCCACAACTCTCCCAGTCTTTTGTTGCTCCTGTCTCCTGTTTGAACTGTGCTGCTGGTATCAAATTCAGACTAAGCATATATTTACACAAATCAATGAAGCTGATGAATTATTTTCAATTGAGTATATGTCAAAAAGAATAAGCAAGTTATCACATCCATGTTTTACACGACTTTTTGGAATCAGGGTTGTAATATGTCTTTTTGTGGCCTAAATGTCACATAAGGTTGTGACTGAAATAATTGAATATATTTATTAATTACAATTAAAAAGATTCAAACTAAGATTTGAGATTTATTTTCAAATGCCAACCTGAATTTATATATTTATAATAATTTCAACAATCTTGTTTTAAATGCTACTTTAAAACCATTTTAAACCAGTTAAACCACCTGCACAAAGGCTACTGTTTGTTAATGAGCTGGTCTCATAGCAAAGTATATTTACAGTCTTCTTCCTTCTGATAGGCTTAGTGTCGCTCTTGTAGCGTGAGGCAGGAAAGAGATTTCTTGCACAGATTACGAGCACAAGTACACCATGTTCCTCAACCTATCATCGTGTCTCAGTATAGCATCTTTTGTAATGGGTGCCTTAGTGAAAGTCTCAGTCCTGCTGGAGGCACTCAGAAGGTTTGGCTTCAACTGAGCACGCACTGCAATAGATGTTACAGGGAGAAAAAGAAGAAGCATTCAGAGGTGATTCACTGTGCAGTATACTGCCACTCCTTGCAGGTCTTCATGTTCTAATGTGCAATACAGATCAGTGGTAGAACGTGACAGGAAACTCAACCCTGAGCCGAGGTGATGAATGTTGACGATAAGTGCTGCTAAGTTACATATTGTACGCTGAGATAGAAATCTAGGAGCCAAAATGTATTATTTGTCATTTAAAGTATCCGTTTTGAAGATTGCAGATGCAGCCTATGATGTTATTTCTAGATGTAGACAAGCATGATTCTGTCAGTGTGTTTTCCAAAGCGTTAGTGCACCCCCACACCCCCCCCCCATCCCCCCAATAACAGCAGAAACTGTTTTATTACCCAAAGCCAAATGTGTACATATATAAGAGACAACCGTAACTTATCTGTTAGTTGATGTTGATTTTTAAACCTGAGCTTTTCCTCATCTAACAGTGGTTGGCTGTCGAAACATTGAATTATTTGAGTTGCTCTTGACGTAGTCTGCTTTATATTAATCAGTGTTCTTGGCGTGGCAGACGTGCAGAATTTGGACACATCCTTAGTGAACCCTCACACCTCACCACCGTGGGTCTTGTGAAGTTATTTGTCATTTCTGAATGGGCCCTCGCTTTGTCTTTAGAAAGGTCAGGTCTGCTGATAAACATTTCAGTTACGATTGCAAATCCTGAACGGATGTAGCACGCTCGACTCCAGTCTTACACAAGATTGAGCTTTAATGTTTTTTAACTACGACTCTAGGTGTTTAATTAATGCTTGGATAGTGGAAACCAGAATACTGTACCACTTCTCTGGTGAGGATATCTATTAAAACATTTGGTCTGCTCTCACATCAACACTCCTGTCTTAGGTGTTTATTTTTCTACCAGGGTCTTCCCATCTTCCTGCACAAACCAGAGACTGTACAGATTTTTTTTTATCTTTTGTAAATTATAAGGCAAATACTGTATATTGATATTGCAGTTGTTGAAAACTGTTTATGTCCTTTTTTCAATAAAAGTGCAAAAAAATCACGATGAAGTTGATGCATTGATTGGAAGCAACAATTTCAGTGGATGACATGGACTCGTATGCACTTGTTAGCTATCCTTCTATGTTTGCATCTGCAGCCCACTGTGCAATAATTTTCAAAGGATTTGCATTTTGACCCAAAATGTGTGACATCTGGAGCTGGTGAGCTGAGGTCTGCTTGACTCTTTTAGCTGTGGATACGCATGCTGCTCCTCTAATTTGGAGCTGTGGCCCAAATTCCAGGCTGCGAGCTGTCAGAGCTCACACCGTCATTTACTATAATTCACCAAACTGACTCACTCCAGTTCCGCGAAAACCCGCAGAGATCCCATGCTATATCAGTCAGCTCCACTGGAAGTCATTTTCAATGACAGCGAGGGAAAGAACACCTCATTCGTGTTTTCCAATCTATTTCAGAAAACTGTGGAAAGTAAGTGTATTCTGCACCTTTGAGTGTCTTAAGCGATGGTGCTAATGTGCACAATTAGCAGGAGGACACACTGTAGAATTCATATTTCTCAAAGGTTTCTCTATCATGAACAACATGATAGAAATATTGCATATATTTAAGGTGATTTGCCTATAAAACCACATGGACACACAGATTACATAACACACCGATACTCCAGAGAGGATCCAACCACCCAGCAGCTCCTCTAATCCGGCATAAACATGCATAAAACACTATTAAGCAGTAGAACTGATCAATATGGTTGTATCAGAGGTGAACGTGGGTCTGCAGCACGACACATCTGTCAGCAAATTTAGTTAGTTTCCATCCACAGCTGTATCCTGCCAGCATGAGACGTAGTCGGGGTTCTATTGATCAGACACGTCCGCAGGAAGGCAGTGAGCCGATGTGATTTGGTTCTGCATATAGGAAGTGGGTGCTGCCTCGGGGCTTTTTCCACATTAGCCAATGAAACTGCCACAAAGCTCCGGTTTGGAGTGAAAATGTGGACTCTCCCTTTTCCTTTTAGCTTCCTTTCAAAACGTCAGTCACACCTAAACTCTTGAAACCTCTTCGATGACATTTAACTGAATGACATGGTGGCTGTTCAGTCTGTGCCGGTCGCACTGTTTGAAAGAAATCGACAGCCAGCGTTGGCCAGAGAGCTACTGTCGATGATGCTGATGACGTCTCTCTGGCGGATTCCCCTGAACTGGCTCATTAACAACAGGCTGATCAGCATGACCTTCAGATGAGATGAGTGAATTAAACATAAACAACTCATGGAAGCATGACATGTAATACTTGATTTGTCTGTTTAATGTTGAATAAGGTAATAGCTTTTGACATATTCCATGCTCCAGACCTCAGCATGAACTGATAAAACAAAGATATAACCAGGGGAAATGTAGCATTTGTACTCTTGTTACCCCCTAGAATCACTCCTGCTTTATCTCAGTGGCTGTCACTTAGAGACGGTTTATACACACATAATTTTGGAGAATGTTAAAATCACAGGCATATTTATCGCTCAGGAGGAAGTATGTATAGTCTGGACAAAGTCCTTCCTGAACATATTTAGAAATGGTGTTATATCAAAAAAAGTACCTGGCCCTGATCTTATGTGGGCCACATCCACAGCCTGCAACTTGATAAATCGTTGGAACTGAATGTGTTTGCCTAAATCAGGCGTCACCAACATTAATACTGTCAGCCAGACTAATAAAGAAGAAAAGGTGTTTCCCAGAATGAAGACTCCATTTCTTATGCATTTCGCATGACCACCTTGTTTTGTAAAGCTCTAGATCTGGATAGTGTGTGTATTGTTTTGCTATAACATATTTGTTTGCAGGATACATAGCGAAGAAGTGACTGTGTAAGATTATAAACTGAAATGTGACGATAGTGAAACAAAGTAAATTTTACTACTTTTTAGTACCGCTCACACCTTGGTTACACAGAAACCAATAAGCGACCCGAGATTTCCACAGGGCGTGTATCGGTGACGTTGCGTATGCAATGCGTATTTGTCTCTAATCCCCACTGGTTGCGTTTCAGAAGCAATTGATTTCTTGATCATGTTTATTTGTTTATTTTCCCTTGATTTTTGTGTTTCTTCCATGAGTAAGTAGGCTTCCTGCTCTCTTTTTTTGTCTGTTTTAATGGTGTTTAGTGTTGATGTACGGCCAGGAGTCTGCACAGGGTGTTTCATTTTGACCATTGTCTGGATTCTCTACGCCGTTCCTGTGTTTGACTTACTGTCTGGACTAGATGTGTAATCTCCTCAAAGCAGAGGGTAGATACGCTTCTGGGTCGCTTCTGAAACGGACATGCTACTTGGCTGGAGGAATTGCACTCATTGATTAGAACGGCAGCGATCAACTCCGTCATACATGGCAGAATGTGGATGTTAAGCGCCTGGTGGAAATCTTATATCACAGGGGATTCAGACCCAGTGACAGTCCTTCACGCTGATGGTCTTGTTTGCTTCTGTATGTCATATGGAGGCATCAGTATTCAATTAAGACTGTTTCATAATCAGTTAAGAAATCCTTGTAGCTGCTTTAATTTGGAACAAAGAGTGCGACAACAGAAAGAAACATGCCCATCCAGCTAAAAACGTTGCATAGCAGATAAAAAGAGTGTAATATCTCTGTCTGTGGAGGTTCTCAGTCATGAGATAACAAGTACAAGTAAGTCAAAGGCAGCTGGACTTGGATTGTTATCTTAAAGTCATAAAGTCATATTTTCGGTTTGTCCCGTCACCTTTCGGGAAAGGAAGAGGGAAGTGTTCAGTGATGACGATGCACTGTCTGCAGTGCCAAAAATTAAAAAGGGTAATCGATCTTCAGTATGCAACTAAGCCGAAGCACACACAGGTTTATCTCGTCATCTGACTTTGTTTCCAGCCATCTGACAGTCGTGACGTCTCTGTTACACTCAGCTACTCCATTTTGTGTTACTTCCGAGAAGGTGCGATAATGTTGACCGTAAAGTGAAGCTGTAGTATAGCAGTGATGTTCACACATTGTAACCATTCAGTCAAAATGAGTTATTGCCTCAGTAAGCCTGGAAGTGGGACAGAACCTGCAGACGGCAAACTTTTCTCAGCGAATGAAAGCCAATACAAGTTTGAGGGATGTGCTTGAGGGGCTTTGACCTCAGTTTTGACAAGCATATAACTCATGCTCTCATGTTCTCTCCATAGCAAGGTCTTAATTAACAGCCTGCTGAAGCCTGAGATCTACCGTCAGGTCTCTTAAACTGGGAATGGCACAATAACAACTTAAAATGCCATTATAAGTTTGTGGATTTTCAGCTTTCTCATCTGCAGCCTTGTAGGACGCCTTGCCCCTAAACTGGCATGAAAAAAAAAAAAAAAAAAAAACTAACACCATGACACACCTTCCCAGAGTGCAATGGGATTAAATTAGGTAATTATATAATTCTGATGACATTGCAATTGCATAAGGCTTCTGGTAGGTCTGACAGTGCAGCAGAGGCCTGCTGCCTCATGCAGCCAGCTAGTCAGTCAATGCTGGCAGAGAGTTGACCTCTGAGGACTTGTGGCACAGGGTCGCAACCACTGACACTCACCCTCAAAGTTCAGCTGGAGTTTTACAGGAGTTAATATGGTCAGGGTGTTTGCAAACATTTTCTTGCATGTAAAAGCCTTCAATGGAGAAATACATCCAACTACCTTTTCCTGTAAACCTACAAAATTGATGCATTCGGCTAACTCAAATGAGCAGAGGGGAGCTGATTTGAGTGTCTGAGACATTAGAATACACTAATACATTAGACCCATAAAGGTTTACAGTTAAGTCTGCACAGCACTGGAGTGTCAGATCACAGATAAATGTGTTTCACCAAACAGCCAACAGCTGACACCCTTGCCAGAACCTTCTGCTGCCGTGTGTATGTGTGTGTCTGTCAGTGTGTGTGTGTGTGTGTGTGTGTGTGTGTGTGTGAAGGGGATTCCTGGCCAGTGACAGTGAAACCCCTGTAGTGATCTGTCTCCCTTCCTCGTGCTGGGGTATTCCAACTCTTCTTAGTGTCACTTTCAACACTTTCATATTTGACCAAAAAATGTCTGATGGTGAAAAGTGACATGGACATCACCCGTCTTTGAACAGGTCATGATCTCTATCTCGCATAGTTTTGCTTACTTCTTTTCCCCTGCTTACATTTAATTATAATTTCAAGAATTTTTGAACTATAATAACCTTCCACATGCACACAAACACAGACTCTCTCTCACACACACACACAACTGCTGACACTCATTTTGGCTCTAACTTTAACAGCTGAGTGTCTCATGACACTCAGGGGAGGAATAGGAGAATCCAGCAGGTACAATATGTTGGACGAGATTCAGGCTTTTTCCATTCCCCGAGCCTGCTGAAAGACAATATGTATATTTATTCACAGTGGGTGTGTCTGGTCACACAAGCAGAAACAAAAAGGCATTGGGCACACAGAAGCTTACAATGCAACCGTCTGTGTTTGAGTTAGGTTATTGCTTTACTTTCCTGCTCACGCTTTGCTTTCCCTTTTCATGCAAATATATCTATGCTTATGTCATTGTCTGGGATTATGTTGTCTGCACGTTATCTTTGGGGCAGAATACATTTACAGACTTGCAGTCATGTCTCTCATCTATTCATGCTGCTGACCTTTATCGTATTGGCTCAGGCTCCTCTGACCTTGACAAATACATGTAGAGCCAGGAAACAAAAGTAATACCTACTTTATGGCCATTGTTGGCTCTTGACCAGTGGCACCTTGTACTGAGGGGACTTGGCTCAGTGTGATGGAGGTTCATCAGCGAATGAGCCACAGCAGTAAACACAAAGCCTCACCTCCATTTATGATGCATGGTGCCAGTGTTGGATGCCAGGTAGGTGTCAAGAGGGGGCAATTGCTGTAAAAGTGTCCTCTTGGATGCCCCTGAGGTAGGTAACAACATGATAAAATGGCCTCTAGGGTGCCCTTCTACTGGAGAAAATGTGATGAAGTGGCCTCTAGGGTGCCCCTCTAGTGTAGACAACATGATGACGTGCTTTTGAGGGTGCCCTTCTATGGGAGAAAACTTGATAAACATGACCCTTGAGGGTTCCCTCTCTTTTTTTTCTGCCCAATGTGGATTGGGCTGCAGAAGACAGCTGAAGCTCTTATGGAGTTGAAAGTGATCTATCTCTCTCTTCCATTGCTTTTGGAGACTTGTTCCTTTATTCTTGATATGGCGGTGGTTTTCCTGCCGGGGTCTTCGGCAAATCTTACCACAAAAATAAAAAAACTCTTAAGTTCTGTGAATGAGGCCTAGAGAGTAACACTGAAATCAAACATGAATATAAAAAAGCATGCATGATTTCAAGGATGGAGAATTTAAAGGACAGGGGATACTTGAGAGGGGTTTGTTTACAAGGACAGCTGAGGAGAGATGGATACCTCTGAACTGGGTCCAGCCCTTGACTGATAAAGGTTATTACCAAACTGGTCTTGTCAGCCAGCCGCTGTAAGTTCCAGACAGGACATTGCTTATTTATGTCTGTTGATGTCTGCTAAATAGCAATATTGGCTGCAACATAATGAAAGACTACTTCCTTATTCACTACAACAATCCTTTAAAACTTCCGACATTCAGGCAAGGTCAGGCTCAAGGTTCTTCTCCAGGAATACCGTGCTTCACATTCACACAGTTAAACACATTCACACCTGGTAGTTTGGGCACTAGTGCGATAGTTATCAGGCCAGAGGAGAGATACTCATTCACTCTTCCTTCCCACATATTCCCGACCATCCCTGAAGATTCACTTCAACTACAAGCCTGTTTCTGTAACCTGCTCTGCTGCTGGCTCCATGTTCAAAGAACCCTCTGATCACTCGAAGTTGTAAGGGTTTTTTTGTGAATGGAGCTAACATCTTTCTACTGAATGCATTGCATATTAGCCCCCTCAGGGCAAAGCAGCTTCCGCACATAAAAGAGCCAAGAAAGGCTGACAGCCAGGGTTACTATAACGATATCTGGGCAACCAGCAACATCAGCTTCAGTGTGGATCCCTCTGGAGGATAGACAGAGACGGAGAGAAAGAAACTTGGAATCAAACTCCTGCTGTTTGTTCAGTGTCCAAAGATAGAGGAGTCTGATGATTGTATGACGTCTTTGATTATTTTTAGGGCTCAGATTGAAATGCACAGCCTTCATTACTGCATCTACACACCTTAATATTTGTCTGTTACCTGACTGTGACAGTGACAGCATTTATTTGTAATGAATCATGCATCATTTAATATAGAAAAGTTGTTCTTTGATGTATTGGGCCATAATCACAATGGAACTGATTTTCATCTGCAGGACAAATTTAAATTACGAAAATCCTGATAATGGCATAAGGGTTACCTCAGCTTTGGCTCGTGATGAGAGCCTGAGAGACTGTGTTAGAAACTGGAGGAATTTTAAAGATTTAAGCTTACCAGGATTTTAGAGTGATAGTGAAAAATGCTACTGAGTTTGGAGAAGTTATTTTTTACCTGTACAAGAGATCAAGAATCAAGATATGTCGACCTCTGCTGCTTTGAAGTTGACCATTTTTAGCCATGCTAGCAGCATGGTTCTAGCTGTGTTAACACATCACAAAATGTATTTGCACCAACACGCTAGCATTGTCACAGTGAGCATGTTAGCATGCTGGTGTTAGCATGTAGTTCAAAGCACTGCTGTGCCTCTGTATAGCCTCACAGAGATGGCTGAATGGCTGTTGTCTTGTTTATCAAGTGCAATGCTGGAGAACTGCCTGCACATCACTATTCATTAACATTCATTTTCAACTTAAACCTTAAATTTATGTATTTCTAAATTAAATTACAACTTCTATCCAACTTGATCGATCAAGGTCTTGGGGTCAATTTATGTGCACATATTTTTTATGCATTAATTTGCTCAATCTTTCATTAGCACAATGCTAATTCCTTGCTCATCATCAAGTTTCCCCACATGTATTGTTACCACAGACAAAATATTCCCCTCATTACTAGGTTTGTGTGCTTGGATCTTTGATACAGCTTGAGAGCTGCATTTGCAATTCACAATTTAGGATGGACACCCGTTAACGTCAGCTAGAAATGGTGTCAATGATACAGGTCCCTGTCCAGAGCTAGGATAGCTGTCTCATACTGTATCTGTTAATCATGGGAGAGAGGAAGTTAGTTACAGCAACGCACGCACACAGAATCGGAGCACAAGGCAAAGCGAATAGGATCATCCTCCTCCCCACTTTAGATTTAATTCACACAGAACAAGATTAGAGGATCCAATCAGTGGTGACATTGAGCCGGCATCCAGTGGAATGGGACACCAGGGAGGCCTAATCATCCCCACTGCTCCACTCTGCTGCGGCAAGCCAATCAAATCCCCTCCAGACGAAGCAGATGGTCGATATCATCTTCTCCCTAGGTGAGATTATCTCTTCGGCTTCAGACCTCATGGGTGGATGTTTACTGTGACTGTGGCCTTTCTGCCATCCGGCTGTGGGATGCTGAGGGTGAGTTTCCCATGGTGTCAAGCTACTTGAGACCCAAAACATACCAGCTGGGATGGGGTTCTTGATTGCCCCGGTGTGGTGCAGTAAAATTCACATCCTGTATATGACCTTCAAATCCTTTTCAAAATTTTTTCTTGTGTTGAGAAAACACATAAAACGTTGGAAAGTCTATGTGGCTGCATTATCTTATTCAATTTTAACTGTTAATAAGCAAACAGCTACTCTATTCTAAAAATAACAAGCGATTTCTTTATTCTGCTCAGAATGCAATTGCTCCCAACAAGAAGATTATTCCTTACGTCACAGCACAATTTTCTTTCCTGTCCTGCCTGTCCTGAGATTATGGAGGTGGCTTATGTTTGGTTTAAGCAGGTCTGTCATAAGGAAAACAATGCTGCAGAAGCTCTGCAGGAGATGACGTGACTTCTGATTAGAAACTCCTCAGGGGAAAGAGAGAGAGTGAGAGAGCGAGAGAGAGTGGGCAAAGGTTGACACCATGGGCAATTTTCCTCTGTGGGCAGTGATCACAATCAGGCAGACACCACATTACTATTAGCAGCCTTATCATCTTAAAAGCAATCTGCAACATACAACTAAATCTGTGCCTAAAATAGCAACTACTGTAAAACAATTGTAATATACAACACTGACACGTGTTTGTGCTCTTCTGGAACAGCAAACACACACAGTATCTCAACTGGCATGGTGCCAAAGACAGGCCCAATGCTCCAGTGTGGTCTAATTAATGCAATGTACAAGAACGACAAGTGTAATGGAAGCCACCTCCACTCTAGTAGAGCACTGAATACACGGCGAGTTTTCCATGTCCATCAAGAGGAACAGGTAACAGGAGAGGAGTGGCACACCACTTAAGGACGTCTTTGCACCAGAGAGAGGGCTCAGCGTTACACCCGTGGGCTCAGGTAATCAATGTTGTGTTCTGATCTCTTGACTTTCCTTATCACTTACAACACCAGATGAGCAGCATGAGGACCTGCCGATTAAAAGTCAAGCTGCTGATATCAAGGATGGGAAGAACTGCCAGTGGAATAAAGGAGGGGTCAAGCCTGAATTTTAGTTTAAATCATGTTCTCACCATACTGTGGCTCTGTGTGCATGTGCATGTGATGCTCTGTTTTGCCAACTTGAAAGATTACTTTGAAAAAGAGACACAGCACATACGACATCATCCCTTTCCCAGAAGACAGGATTATTTGTGTCATTTAAATATTGGCAGACTTGGAAATAATCTGGACAAAAGTCAAACGCTTCGCCAAGTCTATTTCAGGAACAATACATCATCCCATTCATGAGGGACGATTACTCTCCATCACTAATAATAAAAAAAAAGACCGTGAATAGGGCATGTTGGGGGTTATGGACACTAATTACTTCATAGCGGATTTTGTAAGACCCGGGAGCATGACCAGCTGGCTGGCTTTGTTCCTGCAAGTGAATCATATGATTGGAAAGAAAGACCTTCCACTTTTCCAGTGTGGAACTTAATCCTCAATATACTGTACACCTGCCCCGGTCACCGTGACACTCTATAGTCCACACACTTGCGCATCCTTTTTATTTTCTTGTTGTTCCTCTCTCTAGTTGCAGATGCCTGTATCTCATCAGGTCAATTTTAAAGTGTCCAGAAGTGTTAAAACAAACCATCAATGCAATGTAGTTGACCATCTGTCCTGGCCGCACTCTTTCAGCATCTCTTGCTACAGTATGATGCAAATGTTGGTAAGAGTGGCGATATAAAAAGACATAATCCTCAGCTTCATCATCAGATCGAGCTTCATGACATTTAGAAGAGTGGAAGAGGTTTATATATAAAATGAATTCTCAGTGGTCTGCTTCTTTTTTAGTCCTGGTTGTTTTGCATTGACAGGCACAGACTTGCACAGAGACAGCCTTGATGAGAAGCATCTCTCTACACTCACTCTCACTGGGGACGAGGATGTTTCCATTAGACCAGCTGGCCTCTAAACACATCACCTCTCCTTCAGGAAAACAGCCTGGGTTAGGGGGACAGCGCACTTCACTTGTCCTGTCCCTTGCTGCCAGCTTCACTCTCCACCAAGAGAGACCAGGATCCATGTGATGGCAACAAAGAAAACAAACCATTTGCTGACCTCACTCAAGTGGTGACAGTAACAGGTGTAAAGAGGCTGAAGAAATACTGTTTGTACTTAATGTAGTCGGTCCTGGGGAAAGATTTGAATGTGACGTTAGCCATCTGCAGGCAATTAGGCCAGATCCATTACACTATATTTTTGGCTGAAATCCATTTCCATAAATCTGAACACCTGCATGTTTTGGCCTCTGCAGAGGTGGCAAAAGCGGTTTGATTTGGACATTAGGCTGTTTTTTTTTTTTTTTTTAATGTGGTGTAGAAATTCAGAAACTCAGCTTGAGGTTCAAAGTGTCTCAGTTGATGAGTCTTTGTTACTGACTACAAAGTTACAAGATAAGAGTCTCAGGTACTCCCTGTTACAAAAGGTGACTTGTAAAGGCCTGAACGTACTCCCAAACAGATAAGTGAATGGATAGCTGCCAGACATGTAGTAGTTCAGTTTATACTACTTTCTGGAGTCCTCAGTACATGGATACCCGCATACAGCCTATCCTTGCACACTAACAGATGCGGAAATTTTGGCACAAGACTGTGTGGCTCCCTAAGCACAGTGGTGGCTTGAGCTAAATGCTGCTTACAATAACAATGCTAACATGTTTGTCATGGTTAAAATATAAGCATGCTAACATTTGCTACGCATTTGCTAAATATAATGCATGCTAACATACCTATAAAAATGTCAGCAGAGACTGTTGACAATGCTAACATGTTGATGTTTTGCACATGTGTTTACTATGGTCACCATCTTAGTTGAGCATGTTAGCATGCTAACATTTGCTATACTGTTGCTACATTTTAGCCATGCTAACTTGCCTATAAAAAAGACAGCTGAGACAGTTGACAATGCTAGCATGTATTGTTTACCACAGTCACCATCTTAGTTTAGCATGTTTGCATGCTACCATTTGCTAATTAGTTCTAAACACTTACTACTGCTGATGGGAAATTTCAGGTATGTACAAGCAGGTATTTGGTCTTAAACCAAAGCACTGGACAGATTAAAATATCAGGAGATCACAGTCATTAAAATTCATCCTGAGATTGTTGTTGAAATATTTGACAGATATCACTGACAGACATTCCCCTGCAGCCACAATTCACTAGCGTGGCTAAAAAGTAGAAACTAGTGTATACGTGCAGACAAGTCTTGCCGCAGGCTCCAGAAACTCTTGCACATTCATTTGTGAGGTTTGACATTGCAGCAGTTGGAGTAGTAGTCTGTGTGGTGTTAGCCATCTCTCTGCTCATTTGCCGAGCTGGCTACCACAACAAAACTGGTAGATCAATAGATGCTGGTCAGTAATGCTGGAGGTCATCAATGGAAACACATTTATGTAATCAGGAGAGACATGAGGTCAAAAAAAAAAAAAAAAAAAAAAAAATCTGGCTGAAAACTAAACCCTGCGGCATAAAATAGGTGTGAATCAAGCTGCACTGTGTGAGCAACTGACTTGTCTTGAGCAAATATCCACCCATGACAATATCTGGGCAGCTCTGGATGGCGAGGGCTCTGCCTTCAGCTGTGGTTTGACAGGAGAGGGTGCCTTGCCTCGCTGCAGCTGTTCCGCTTGTTGACATCAGCCCACAGCACTTCTTCTCCAGCAATGTATGTGGAGATATTACATTTCACCTTCTTTGGCTGTCCCGTATTTTAAAATAGTCCAAATGTTCCGAATCATGCAGTAAACAACACACACCCTCCTTGTTCAGCACTGCAGTATCTTCTGAATGTTGCAACAGCAATCCTTCACAGCAACAATCAGACTGGTTATTACTGATATCTGTTAAGGGTTTTAAAAAGTAAATTGTGCCACTCATTCACCTTTTGATCCTGGGAGCTGGGTAATTTACTGAAGCCATAAACTGGCACAATAAATCAAACATTGTAGAAAGCTGCGGCAGGAAAGAGCACACAGCACGTCTCACATTTGCTAGATTCAATAAATATGCTGTCATCTCCTTTTTATGAGGAGCTCTGATCACAAATAATTGCTTTAATATGATGATGTTTACTTATTCACACACACACCTTCAACGTCTGCAGAGGGATTGTTTCAGCCACAAACCAGTGAAGCTAAGCTCCTGTATTGGATTGTATGCATGTAATACTAGAGTGCTGTATTTCCAGTGAGTTCAGACTACTATGAACTCTATTTACAAAAGGCAGCTGGAGTTTGGGGATATCAATGAAGCATATCATCATCTCAACTTACCAAGGTTACGAAATAGCTATTGAGCACTGTGCTACTCATGATCCAAGATGCCCTTTACCGCTTCTGTTTGATGCTTAATCCAGCTTTGGCCGTATATTTGATATGCAGCGCTGTGACCTTGAATGTGACGCCATGTAAGGGCTGTATCATAACTGTAATCCTCACTGCCAACTGGGTTAAGAAGTCTGAGAAGCAGTAGACATTCCCAAGCCACTGGCTTTCTTATTCCCAAAGATGTCACCAAAATGTAATTATGTAATTGCCTCATCCTGTACAAGTCCCCTCTGAGTCATTTTCTTTCTGTAGGAGATTTATTAATGGTCTAGCGTCTGCTTTGTCGTCCAACCCTTTGAATCCAGAGAGCACAGCACTTGCCTGGAGGCTTTTGATAGATGGAAGTTTACATCCAGCATTGCAGAAGACCACTTTCGGCTTAGCATTAGCATTATAGCACTAGCATTACATTAAAACATCTTAACCAGTTGCAGCGCTTACTTGAGCCTCATCCTTTAAGTAATCACCTAATTTACTGCAGGAACTGAGAAACTTTTGTGTCAAATTTTTCACATGCAGCAATCAAAGCTTTACCAAATGATGAGGTGGTGGTGCAATCATAGCTTCACACTAAAATCACTGCATTAAAAATCGAACCAGTTTGGGTCATTATAAGACTGATGTAATGCTGGGTTAATTTTACCAAGTAACAATGGGTATTTTGACCCAGTGTCAGTGTTTTGCCGTTGATTTTCCTCAGTACCCATTTGCAGATAACCACCCAGTAGGGTGGAAGGGTTGTTTTAATCCAGTAACCCAACAGTAATAGAAAATAACACCAATTTTTTAACTTTAAGTGTAAACGTCCTGCAGCAGAACCAGAACTTTCCTAACATTTTGCCAGTTGCATGGTGATGTAACGTCTGGCTCTCTGCATCAAATTTCAAATAAACATTTTCATGATTCTCTTTCCAGTGGCAGAACTACAATCAAAGCTTCATTTTTCAAACTAATTTTTGGGGCGCAGTATATATTTGACAAAACAGGCCCTATCTTATGTCAACTCGCACGAAATATTTCATCCTTTTCCCATTTGCAGACATGAAAGGATGGCGGGTAAATGACAGTATGCTCTGAATAGGGCTCTGACATAACATTTTCTCTTGTGCAGGTTATACAATACGTTTGCGTGTAGAGATCAGACACCCTCTAATTTTGACTGTAATGAGAATACTCAAGGCTAGTTGCTAGTCAACCTGTCATGTCTGTCCGAGACTCACGGCGCAATGGGAGCCCAGCATGTTGCATAAGGTTGTGCAGTGTCAGCCCAGGGCCTAAGGAGATCTAGTTCCATAACGGCTCTTTCACCCTCCTCAGAAAAGGGACCCCATTTTAACTTTCCACCACAGGCCACCCTGTGTCATGCCTGTAGAAGAAAAACTTATACAACGTCATCTGCTGCCCGTAGATCTGCCATCTAAGGGCACAATGATGGCCATGTTTTCCTTGGCAAGGAACAGAGATGGGGGGCAGGGGATACAGATTCATGGCGGGTTGATGAAGGATGATGTCCCAAGTTCCCCCCACAACTCCCATTTGCCCATCTAAAAATCACAATGCATAATCATAATTGGCACGTCGCAGCATGAGCGGGATGATTGTATGGAACATTGTGTTTGTGTGTGTAGCATTTTAATGAGTTGCTGGGTGGTGTGCAAACACTGCAGTTGGATTTCCATCTCCAGGACATAGGCAGGTCAGGAGATCGTGAGATCTGGCAGAAGATTAAGGAAATCATTCCAAAATGGAGTGCTCTTACATACCATGTCTTGTCTGGCACTCCTCTGTCCATCTGTGTGTCCACTGGGACTACAACAAACAGCGTTCCCAAACTTAACTTCACCAAGCAAAAAGTAGGCACTAATTTAATCACTTGTTCTAGTTTGTTAGATCAGACCTGAGCAGAAAGGAAGAAACTTTGAATAGTACAGTCATGGAGCTACTAAAAGTCAGAAGTGTGTGGTTCTGTGTCTCTTACACACCTGTTTCAGACTGAAAAAAGACCAAAAACAATGCTGGTATTGCGCTGCACTCATGGGATAAATGATAGTTTGCTGGACAAGCTTGACTGTCAAGCAAAGAAGGAATACTTATCTATAACATCAATCAATAAAATTACACCTTTCCTCAAAAATGTCGACATCTACCATAAAATTGTCAAGTTTCAGGAATAATTATAGCCAAGGTTTAAAGAAAACTAGTTCTCATTGTTCTGCTACTATATGCATTTTATTAGGCTGGACTTAAAACAGATATCTTGATATTAAGCCTCATACCTTTTAACTATTTTGAACTATTGAACTATTTTTTTCCCTGGTGGTGATAAACTGTCAGTACTGACTGTCAACCAGCGACAGTGAATCCTTAAAAGAGCATAAACAGCATGCACAACAAAGCTACACACACACCGCTGCTAGAGTTAGAGAAAGATAGGGACTGATTATATAGCTAAAATGCCCTGAATATTGCTTTCATAAGCAGTGATTGGGGAGGTATGCAGGTCCTTTACTTTAGTAAAAGTAGCTTGTCCTGTCATGAAAGTAAAAGTGCTGCTGAAGTAAAAGTAAATATAAAGCGAAAAGTACTCAAAAGAGTAAAAAGTACTCATAATGCAGAAAGTTACCTTGTTACTAAAGTCGTCAGATAATTGTAGTGCAGTAAAAAGTACCATATTTTCCATGAAGTATAAAGTAGCATAAAATTAACATACCTCAATTACACTATTTGAGTAATTGTACTTGGTTACATTCCACAACTTTCCTAATGTTTGCATTTGTTCTTATGTACAAAACAAGGCACAACTACTCCCTCAACCCTGCTGAGTTCCTAAAATGCCTGTTTGCAGTGCAGAGAGGCTCACTTCTGCATCACAGTCCACATTGAATTGAGTTGGGACAGTAATTGAACTGGATGTTGCCTATTTTTCTCCTCACACGGCGATCTTTTGAGCGGCGTTATATAAGTTCCCATCAAAGGCTTTCTTTCCTAAAAAGAGTGTCTTTGGTTTGGCTGACAAACCACTCTCTCTGCACAACACTGGACGACTGCCTGCAGTCTACCGGCATTGAGTTTTCTCAGCCCGGCATGAAGTCATTTGCCTTTGACAGACACACTCTGAGCAGAGTAGTCTGCTTAGAGTGAGCTTTTGTTAAGCGCCGTTGTTAAAATTCACAGCAAAAAAAGCACTCAGAAAAAGCCATCAAAATGAGACTCTTCTTTCTATTCATCACACATCCTGAAGAATCACGACTTGCTAAGAAGCGTGTGTTCACTTGCGTGCACTTACATAAGGATGTTTACACAAACAGAAACTGTAACATTACTGGCAAAAGGCATACTGTGATATAAAAAGCCAATTAATTGTAATAAAACTGGACTGCACTCGAACATATTAGACCTTCATCCTCATTAATGATGCTTATTTGCAGAAAATTGTCAGGCTGCAGAGGGTAAAGGCTATGGATCCAACCAGCAAGTGGGGTTACGTTACCATGCTCACGTGCTGAGGCCAGGTGTTTCGTTCCCATCTCTTACTTCAATCACACTTTCATTGCATTGTACTCTCTTTACAGTATCACACTTGAGAGAAAAGTGAGAAAGTTGGACACCGCTGCTGGTAGAAACCCAAAGACTTGGCTTGCTTTTATCAGCTGGATCAGTCAGCTCCAGTATCTCTCGTCTCGATTGGAGTGTGCGGTTGCAGGAATAAGAGTCTTAAGTAGAACTGTCAGTGACATGGAAGTAGGAATTAAGTGGGTTGACGAGCGCCCTGAAATGCAAAGAGGACCATGGCTGGCCTTTCGTTGCAAAAACGTGTGACTCTATGATGTGTTTTTAAGTTTTTGTGGAACAATCAAAGCTCTATAGCTACACATGCAATACTTGATGGTAGAATGGAGTAATTGTTGATTTTGGTATGTTCATTGCAATAAGAATATAGACTGAAAATACTTCCATCTTCATGCTTTAAACTTGGGCAGTGTTGTAATCTCTGCATTGCCCCTGAACTGAACAGGAGCTACTCTTCAATTGCTTAACCTGCAGCAACCACGAAAGGAAAGCTGTAAGCGGACATACTGAACAATAAAGCCTTTATTTTTTTGTCTTTCCATAGTTCAAGTTTGTCAGTCCCACCCAATGAAAAGGTGGCAAATAGAGTGAAGGAGTAAGAGGTAGAGCAAGTGTTCCATTCTCATTGTGATCAGCGTAAAAACTCACTTTTACACACCAAGGGAATGGCCATCCAAAGAAGGCCGAGTAAAAAAAAAAAAAAAAAAAAGGGAAAAAAAAACTAAAAACAAACAGAAAAATAACAGCAGCTTCTTTGTGGTGTTGCTAGCTTTCCCTTATTATTCACAATCATAAATACTCCTAACTCACTGACTTTTGATAAAGGTTGCACTACAGTGTAAACCAGAGAGGCGATGAGCGCTAGCCACGAGCTGAGGCATGGCTCATCATCACTATCGTCACCATCACCACCACCACCACCACCATCATCATCATCATCATCACAGTCTCTGAACACTTGGGAGTGGGGAAACTGCCACATGGCGAGGGCCTCTTGCTGTGTGTCCAAGGCAAAGGGGCTCTGCATAGTATGGTCAGACAGAAGAGATAATGGCTGCCCACCACGGACTGAAAAGAGGCTCTCGGTCCAAGCACTCAAGGGGGGTACGACCAAGGGAAAAATAAATGGGGTCGTCTCCGCATGAAGGAGAGCACAGAAACCTGAGCGGTGGAGCCTGACAGCACATCAGTCCAAAACAGGTGTACGATAGTCGGCTGGCCCTGTGAGTACAAGTGTTTGTGTATGTGTGTCACACTGCATTAAAACTAACTAATACCAACCACTCTACCACTCGGCAGCACTGCCATGCTGGGACAGTGCCATGTTACATTAAAAAAGGAGATAGTATTTACATCTTCAACACATAAATTATTTCCCTAACATACTGTCTGTGTAATGCATAATAAGGACTCTGGGAAAAAAAATAAACATAAGTGCCTCATATGAAAAGACTATGCTGACTCCAGAATTGAGAAAGGTAGAGAAAAAAGCTGAAACGCTGCTGAAATAAAACGCAGGCCAGAACAAGTCCAGAAAGAGGAAAAAAAAAAAAATCACAATTAATGCAGTAATTCATAAGAAAACGTTTTGCAAAATGGCACACAGAAACAGGTAAAGCTGTGAGCTTGATTAGGCAACCCCTGAATACTTCTAGGTAGTAACAATGGCAGCACTGACGCCGACTCGTTAATACCCGAGAAAGAAGAAGAAGAGCGCGGAGGGGTCGCTGCATGAAGGGCCTCAGCTCGGACCGATATCGGTTCAGATGACGCTTTGCATTCCTGCCTCGCACGCTGCAGAGAGATCTAGGAATGACTTGCAACTCCTCCCGTCCAGAATGTGACCTTTGACATTTCTTACATGTTTTGTCTCGGCTCTGGAGTCTCCCACGGCCCGGCCCCAGCGACAACTGCAGACCCCGCGCCGACCAATCACCTCAGGGCGGAACCAGGTCGAGCTGTTCACCTGATGTGATCTGACAAATAAGGCCCTAGTCTGGTAAAATTCACACTTGTCGACGATATACAGTATCAAAACTCTGCATAATGAGACAACATACAAACGCATATGCAAATATAGCTTTCAATACACAACAACATACACATTAACTGTTGGTTTTGCAGATGAAAGTATTCATACAATATGTGTCACAAAGAAACAATGGCTGGCTCTGTTCGTTCTGAAGAGAGGGAGAAGAGGGGCAGTGGGGCAAAAACAAAAAAGAGGAACAAGACAAAAAAAAGAACAAAACGAATGGGGTTCAGTTCATATTTGTCATATTGAAAAATTGCACACACAGGAAGCTTGGAGGAGTGAATTAAACCTCTCCAGTTGGGTGTTTGACCGTACAAGTTCATATTACCACCACTCTCCCACTCCAGTGCTGCTGGGCTGCTGTCAGTCTTTGGGTCACCCCCCACCCCACCCCACCCCACCCGCTTGCCCG
>JBBMOE010000082.1:1531219-1574285 GCA_037975065.1 Chaetodon trifasciatus
ACCCCACCCGCTTGCCCGCCCACCCCTCCCCCCTGTTGTGTGTGGGTGCATGAGTCTGTCATTCCAGTGAGTTTAAAAAAAAAAAACAAAAAAAAAAAGGGAAAAAGGTAGGCCATTGGTTCTTGTCGCTGAGAGGTCCCCGCCTACCCTGATGGGGTGGAGCCCGCAGGGAGCCTGTCAGTCATCCAGGATGACCTTGACAAAACTGGCCACGTCTGTCTCTTTGGAGTCATGCAGAGTGAAAAACGGATGTTGCTGCATCAGAAGAAGGAAACGCATTGTCAGGAATATGTTCTAGAGTGACAAATTATTCAGACGACGGCTGTGCTGGTATTTACTTGTGAAACACACACATCATTGGTGGGTTAATTGGGTAAGCCTGGCCTCTTGTGGACAAATACAAGAACCGGAGCACAATGAATATTACAGCTGGGGCGCTGATGGTGGACAAAGTGGGATAATGCCTGATATTTCACTGGTGTTTTGGGGGTAAGAAGAATAAAAATGTAGCTACTCACCATTAATTCTGTGTAAGCTGGTCTTTCATTTGGTTTCTTTCTTAAGCTGCAAAAAGAGATAAAAGCAAAAGTGAGAAAACAACAACAACCCAAATTCAAATAACTTCATAGAAAACAGCAAAGTGACATAAACATTGAATTTCAAGTTGGAGCTCCACAGACACTGTACTCTCGCTCCCTCTCTCAGTCAACACAGAGCAAACACTGACCCCTGCTGGGCCTCTGAGCCACTTCATTGTTACAGAAAGGTGAGAGAGCAGCGTAACGCTGAGGAAAAGCCACCGAGTGCGACGCTCACCACTGAGAGATGAAGTCTACAAACTCTGGGGAGAATCGGTCGGCGGGCAGCTGTGGAGACGGCTCGTCCACCACCTGTTTGAGCTGCTGGAACGGGGTCCCCCATGAGTCGTAGGGGAATTTCAAAATGGCCAGCTCGATCTGGGAAGACAGCGGAAAGGCCGATTCACCAAGGATCACACGAATCTGTCAGCCATGTTATTCAGGAACTGAGGACAGCATGGACGGCTAATGATCTGACATCAGCACAGCACCATGACTCACGTTTGGCTGTTTGTGCTTGGAGTTACCTGTAACGGGATCTCTTCTTACATTGTTCAGAAAATTTTCATATCAAACAAAGTGAGCCGTCTGACAAAGTAAACTTTTGTTGGGAGGGCAGACTGAAATGGAGTCGTGTATTACTGACAGCGTATTTGATGTCAAACAAAACAAGGAATGCAGAAAGGAAGAAGCTCAACTTTCCCAGGTGGGAAATATTCTGTTTTTAGTCCTCATGACCCACTTTTACAAGAAGGTTAATATTGAAATAAGAGTTTATAATTATCATAGAATAACTGCTAACTGATCACATAAGACTAAGCTAACATGTGCATATCTGAATCAGCTCATAGTAGCTCAGAGGTACAAGGTTTTTATTCCCCTTTAAACCAAGGAACAGCAGCAATAATGCTAACCTACTCACCATCGTGATACCGAGACTCCATATGTCTGACTTGACGCTGTAGCCTTTCTGGTTGAGGTCAGGGTTGATCCGCTCCGGCTGAAATAGAAATTATCAGAAAGATAGACGAAGAGGAATTATAATAATGTAAACTGATATTTCAGGGTCACTAGGTATATAATGACGAGCATAAGTGTGACTAGAATAAATATGTCCGCTAAAATGTGTTTTTGGAGAGGATTTAAATGATGATTTGTGAGCCTACATTCAAGGCAATGTGCATGAAAGCTTTAGGTTACGACTGCGGCTTTCAGAGCGGTTATGGAGCTCCTGGATTTCTGGTTTTACACCAACTAATGAGGTGCTGGAAGACCTTCAGTAAACCTCTGGAGAATCCTTTCCTTAATGTCAGCTCGTGGTAACGGGAGTCCTGCTTACCGCCATGTAGGGCTTACAGCCTGCATCCATTGTTTTGGCCACAGAGTCCACCAGATGGCCACTGATGCCAAAGTCACACATTTTCACTTGGCCCTGAGTGTTGATCAGAACATTGGAGGGCTTCACATCTGAAGAGGGCCACGATGAGAGAGACAGAACGTAGCAAACCAACAGTGAGAAACACAGACAGGAAGCCGAAAGCTGCATATGATGAAGATGTGCTCTTGTGATTACCTCTGTGTATCACTGACAGGTTACTGTGCAGGTGCTCTAATGCCTTGACAATCTGAAAAAGAGAATGAGGGACATATTCACATAGATGAAGTCTCAGTAATTCGAATGTGTTGCGTTTTACATGCACATTAATGAAACAATGTGCAGAAGATACGCTTGTTATATAATCCATTCTGTGGTGAAACTTCCCTGGAGTCTCAGCACGCTTTCACACCTGAAAGTCTGAACCAGGTTCCTGTTTTTGTTACACATTTGATATGGTTAGTTTTGCTTTCACATTGCACTTATGTGAGCGCACCAAAGAAGTGTACATGAACATACCGATGTCCTGTCACTGCGTCTCCCTATGCATGCAACTGATTGACAGCTGTGCATCTGATTTCGGCATGTTGTTGGTTCAGTTTAGTTCCTCTCTCTTACCCTCATCCAAAATAAGTGGGGAGGTTTCACAATTGTAATTTTGGTGCAGACCAAAGTGAAAAGTCTGAAAGTCTGGATCAAATGAGGAAGGTGTGAAAGGGCCCCAAGTAGCTAGTGAATGCCAGATGTTTGTGTTTTAGGGGGAGTCATGTGCTCTGATATTTAAGCTGCAGCACGTCAACGCCCTGTAAAGAGTATTTTCATCATAAAATGTTCAACTATTCCCTTATACTGACACTTGTAGTGTAAAGTGCACGACAGGACGTACTGCTACTGTGATCTTGCCCAAGATGTCCTCGGGGATGGTTTTGCCTTTCTCAATAACCTTCTTATAGAACTTATCCAGAGACGTGTCCATCAGCTCCATACAGATCCAAACATCCCCCTGAAAAAAGATAAAACACGGTGATCACACACTCAACGCAACGCAACGCAACACAGGCGGGAGTCCACGCCATCGTTCATTCACCTCTCTGAAGAGGGCGCCATAGAAGGTGACAGTGAAGAAGCAGTCCACTGTCCTCATGGAAATGTCCAGGTCCATCAGGAGCCTCTTCTGCTCCAGAGTGTTGACTGTGGCACGAATCCTCTGCAGACACAAACATCACAGAGCGAGGCAGATGTAGCTTAAATCAGTGTCCCTCAGTATACCATGTCATAGATCTAATAGATCTCAGCCACATGTTTACAAGTTGAGCTCATGAGTTGAAACCATCTATGTGTCATGGTACTATTTTAAAAGTGTGGTGCAGAAACGCCAAATCAGGTAACCCGAGCAGCAGCTTCCCAGCCTACCTTGACAGCCATGATAACACCACTGGGCACATGTCTCATCTTGTCCACCACCCCGTACGCTCCCCTTCCCAGCTCTGCAATCTGCTCCAAGTCATCGGCCTTCACCACGAAGTTCTGGACAGGGGAGGCAGACGCGACATTCATATACTTACTCAGGTCAGCGAGGACACAGAACAGGCACGTTTCAGAGGAACACAGGGAGCCGACTTTACCTGATCTCCAATTGTGACACAAGCTTTCGAGTCAAGATCTCGAGGGGGCCTGCAGGGAGAGAGCAACGTTGGCTAAAACCAATTATAAAGACATCCATGCAAGGACTCACTCATGTCACTCTGATGCTTGTAATTAGCAACTGCACCAGGCAGTGGTGCTCTAGGTAGACTGCAGACTGTGTATCCCCTCTCCTCAAAATATATATCTTCTAAATAAAAATATCTGCAAATACTAGGCCTGCCATTTTAGTGTTCTGGCACTAATTTCATGACAGCATTGTTAAAAATAAATACATAAAGAGGCTCACGCTGCTGCTGCTGGTGGGGGCTGTGCAAACACTTCTTTGGCCAGCTTCAGCCCAGGGTTCTTCTTCTTCCCTACGAGACAAGAAATTAGAAAACCGTCACCACCTCAGCTCCATGGCGGACACACAGTGATCAATAAAGCTGTATTTAGCAGCAACCGCAAGCTAGTATGATTAGCTGTGCTTTGTGGGAGGGCTGAGGCAAATGGACTCGACATCTACAGGCCCCTCTGAGCCCATTCACCACACTGCTCTGAGTTTAGAGCTGAGGTTTGCCACAGCAGAGGTCCACGGCTCTAATTCAGATCATTAAGTGCAAACTAAGTGGACTTTGCTTGTTTTCATGTATCCAAACTGGCATGCCGAAAGGGGGTTTTGTTCTATTCTGGTAGCAAGGAGTGCTTTCAAAGTTACAATCAATTCGCAGTTGCTTCTGTCAAAAGTATAGTAAATGATCTGTTATCTAAGTGGAGATTAGGTGTACTCAAAGCTCAGGCCCTGCAATCGAGAGAAGGTGGACTAAATGACTAATCGACATTGGTATGATGACTCAAATGGAGAGGGAAGGAGGGGGGTTAAAGGGAATCGAGCTTTCCTTCCTGTCATGATTTTTTTTTTTTTTTAAATTTCGTTTTTACTGATACAATCACTGCAGTGAAACTAATTATCTGTGTTTTTCTGTGAAAGTTCAACGTATTGTACTATCTGGAGTGTGGTGCTGTAAACTGTGCAGCTCGGGGACCTTTCTGTGTTAAATCACTGACAGCAGTCCATTCATAAACACAGTTTACCAGCAGCCTCTGGGACTTCCCACAAGGGGCTGCAAGTCCATGCCAGAATGACACAGCTACCGGGCCTACGAGCAACAACACAGGAAAAACAACTCCACTTTTCTTGACATGGACACTCATGTTCAGCGTGTTCGCTCTTGTTGCAAGGTCGAAGGGAAAAACAGAGCACTTCTCTTGACCTTTATGCATGTGTGTGTGCTCGGACTTGGCCGCGGTTTTGCCCCACTGGGATATGATGAGAAACAGTTCAAACCTGGCTGGTTATTTCCTGTTCTTGTCCTGCTGCACACAGGCTCAGGCCAGGCTGTGTAATTATTCTACCCCAGTTCAGAGAAACTGGTTTAATGCGCAAACAGGACACTTTTGCTTTGGAGCAAATGCAGCAGCTCTTTAAAAAGCTTGCACAAGTCAGCAACGGGTCAATTTATTGGTATGATTTCAACTGTCATTATTACTGCAGGGTTGTATTTGCCATTGCGTGAGTCACACCACCCCAGCGTAGAGGAAGTACGATTGGGTAAACCCCTCCTCGCTAGATCACGCTGGAAGGGAAGTGAGGTTTTACTAAGATTTTAGATTCTATGGCCTTCCACTGAAACGTCAGACAGGTCCATTTTCTGCTGCAGCCCTAAAATAGGCCCACAGTGTCTGGACAGACTACGGCAGTCTCATGTGGTAGGGAGAGATTGAAGTGTGATTTACTCACACATGCTCAGTCAAAAATAGACCTTGCATTTCCTCTGCGTGGGATAAAGTATGAGCGCTGAAGCCTTCAGATGACCTGACAAATAAGACTACAAGGCCTTTTATTCATGCAACAAAATTAGGGGAGCACACGAACACAGCGGTGCCATACAAAAACATCTGACATGCCACAGCTGTTCCACCTAAATTATACTACACGCATGCAGCTTATAAAACTGTACATTACAGCTTAAAGTAACTTCTATACATATATACAGTGAAGTATTAAAGGACAAGCCCGTCTCAGGTAGCAGTGTGTGCAGCGACCCTGTTGCCGGGACTGTGGGGTGGGATATGACTCACAAGCAGTCAGACTGGACACATCCGCTTAAAACACAACAACTGTCAGGGACCCTTTGGGAAATATGATGTCACTCCACTTGGCCCGCTTGCTGCTCGCTGTCCCTGTTAGGGCCAACTGAGGCCAGTTCACAGCAGCTTTCTGCCGCAAGACCTGCCTGTCCCTCGAACTGAGCCTGACAGGGCACAGTAGTGCCATGATGACAGCATCAGCTGCAAGTAGTACACAGAGGCAGCGCGGGAAAAAAATACATGTAGGCAGGTACCATTTTCTCAGAAAGTAGCAAGAATTTTGAAGGAGCTGGTGATGCAGAGCGGCAATCCCAGTGCTTACTTGAAATCATCATGAAAGTAAAGATTCAAACAAGACACCTTGTTTCATACACAAATATGGCACAAACTTGCACTCTGCATTTTTGCATAAAAAAAATAAAGTGTTCCCTCACATGGGAGGATTATTTTATTTTTCCCACATTTCTGCTTCATTATGAGTGACAGGTGGAGAGAGGCAGGAAAGGCAGGCGGACAGAGAGGTGACGGCCTGCAGCACGGGGCCGTGCTGGAACTGAACCCGGGGCGCTGCAATAAGGATTCAGCATTGGTTACGTGGAACACGCTCACCCATTTTTGCAGATGCTGTGTTAGATATATCAGGGTCTGCATCAGCTACTACAAACGGTGGCAGTGAACTGGTGCACTTTGGCAGGAAATGCGGCAATTCTAAAGAAACCCAAAGATGTTCAGTGGAAACTATCCAGAGTGCAGTAATACATACGTAATGCAGACAAGAATTTCTGGATTGTGCATGGGATCAAAGTGTCAATAGCTGTGTGGCGAGTCACCATCAGGAAGCTCCAGCCCTCGGAGCGGGACCATATACAGAAAAGGATGAGTCATGCACAGATAATCTTCCACACCACCCCATCAGCGCTGCTAGGGAGAACCCAATCTCCAAACATGCCTCAGCAATATGCATGAACAGCACTGACTGCAATGCACTCAGGGCCGCTCCACCCTTGACCACCAAATGCACGACTCCTTCGAGTGTCCAGAGGAGAAAAACACTTTCACAAAAGACACCTCGGGCCTGTTTTGGTGCACACAATAATTACAGCGGGGAACCTGTGTAGCTGCTATAGAGTATATGCTTGCAGCCAGTGAACTGTCAACAAAGAGAGGCTGCAGCAGGTATTGGTGCTGCAAGTCAAAACATGCCATGGTAGGCCAAAGGCTGTTATTGCCTGAGCCAATCTACACAGTGTGTACTCCCGACCATGGTAACGCTAGTATGATTGTGTAACAGCACAAGCGGTGAACTTGAAATGTAAATTGACATCATCATCATCATCACGCTCTGTGCGAATGTGTGTGACGCAGAGGAAAGACCCTGATTTTTCCAAGGTGTGTATTTTCTTCAGTGTGCAGTAATTACACAGCACACACTCGCTGAGTGACAGGCGGAAGCCAAGTGTGTGATAGCGACCTGGTTCCTTTTTGGCATCGCCGCCTGTTTTAAAAATAAAGGAATTTCCACCATGGAAAAAAAAAGAAAGAAAAAAAAAGCATTTTCATGGAAGCGGTGCTGAAGATGTTTTAGCGCTAACACGCTGGCTAAAAGGAGCCAACACACAATCGATCAGTCATGAGTCAGGAGGCCTAAAAATACAAACACCTGTGGTACGGATGTGCTTTACTTTGACCGAAAAGGAGAAACTAAACCCAACTGAAGTTGGTGGGTAATTCCAGCTTGGCAAAAGTCCTTCATTTTCGTCAAAAATGGTGTAAGTTAGCTAACCACAACACGGGAACTTCAAACGAAGCGGTGCGCGTGTGCCGCTTAGCTAAAATATCATCATTTAGCCCGCAAACAGCTAGCAGCGAGTCTGTGATGAATACCTTCAGACACCGGGGTGTCTAGAGCCTCCGCTTGATGATAGAAAGCAGGAGAGACATGCTGGCTAGCTTCTTTTCCCTCCTCTCATACATGCAGCTTTCCACCTGGCAAGGTTACGTTACTCAAACACAGCTAGCTAAATTACTTCCACGCAAACTGCATCTCGATGTTTAAAATACGTGCACGGTCGTTGTTGGTGTTTTCTTTTATTCCCAAAAGAGTGTGAAAAAACACTTACCTCCTTTAGACAGAGACATTTCCCCTTTGCTTTGATGAGGGGGAAGGGAAGCACAAAGACTTTTGCCTTTTTTTACTCCCTCCCTCCCTGCATCGAGCCTTACACCCGCTCAGGATCGCTGGCTTCTGCAAAAACTAGCAGCGATTAAAGCTAAACGTTTCGTCTTCGTGCAATCTCAGTGCTTCAATCAGCGGCTCGCGCGTTCAAGGATCGATTAGCGGATCAATGCACAACTTTAAATAAAGTCTGCGCGGGTTGTACACTTCGAGTTAGTTTGCTAACAAAACCTGCACTTTTAGGGTGGCCAAAGTCTGACAGCTGAAGGTTCCAGCGACGTGATGACGTCTTTCCTGCCGCGTGCTAAGCATCATGGGATGCGGAGTTCGTATTGTGTGCGCGCTTGGTCTACAAAAAACATTATTTTCCAACACTGTAACTAATCATAAATATTAAACCACATTAAATTTCGCTTTATTAATGTTTATTTTTTTCTAAACATTCAAGGCAGACAGATGTTTTTTTTTTTAATGTTTTTGTCTTTTATTAATGTATCAGGATGAAAACCACATACTGGTATTGTGTTTTTAAAAGCTAGATAGAATGCATGTGAAACAATAAATAACAAAAAAAAAACAAAAAAAAAACAACTTGCAAATCTTGCAAGTAACCTACATTATACAAAGGAACACTGATAATGGGATTGCACTTTACGCATTTTAGTATGTAAACAACAAACAAGTATATAAGTGTATGTCACAAGATATAAATGACATGAACTAAAAATCTATATGTGAACAGTGAAATGCATAAAATTAATAGCAAGAACATCTTATTTTAAAGCAAAACTTCTACAGTACTTATGCAAACAACATTAACCATTTAATAAATTCAAGGAACAAACTGCCAGACTATAAAATACCTGAACAAATACAGTACAGTGAAGTGTTTTCTTTTTCTTAGCATGATTGAATGAAATACTGAAAAACCCACCATCATTATTGTGATAATCACTGCTGAGCTGTTAAATTGTGAGTCTTTCCTTTTATCAAGCACCTCCTTCCTAAATAGTTGGAAGACAACAAAATGCACAAACTACTCGACAATGGAGACGTCTCAGACCTGATGCATACACGTGTGCCGTGATATGAGTTTACTCTGGAATATGTGCATGTGACTGTGTGGGTGGAGGGTGGAAGGTCGATGATGGGGACCATGCCAAGTTCCTGTTTTTACTTCCTGGCAACAAGGAGGGTATGATAGAGAGGTTTTATTACAATGTGCAGATAGAGGGAGCTGTCAATTAGATACTCTGATGCACGGCGCTGCAGGTCAGCATCCAGCAGGAAATCCCCGGCCTCCTCCGTGCTTTGGTGGAAGTTGTAGACGTGGCGAACCACCACTTTTCCTTGCTGTCTTGCCATCACAATCACCGTCTTCTGGAAACTCACACCGGCAAAGTCTGGGCTAGAAGTGGCTGGTGTCACAATGATGCGAGGTCGACCTCCGTCTGTGCGTGTAGGCTGCATGGCGCCCAGCTCAGTATAGGTTGACCTGGCACTGAGCGGGAGCCAGCGAGGGGAGAACAGGGCGTTCCAGGTTACTCTCTTACTGGAGTCGTGGCCGCTTGGCCCCAGCTGGGTCTGGAAGCTGAAACTGCGGTCATCGCGGGTGGGGTTATTGATGACCCAAGGGGAACCCCAGGAGGAGGACAGGTAGTTACGGGGAGTGAAAATACTGCAGTTGACATCAAAGTACTTGGCCAGTTGGATTGGTGAGGCAGAGTGAAATTGGAAAGCTAGATAGAGTAGATCGCGGATGGACTCGTAATACTTCAGCATGAGGGGGGATTGCTTCTGAAGACGGAAGAGGTGCTGAGGGGGGATCATTCCATATCGAACAGCCTTTAGGGCACTTTCCACTGTTGTACTGACGGGCTGGTTCTGGCTAATCCAGGCCTCCAGGGCCTCGTAGAGCTCTAGCTCAGTTTGCAGAATGAGGTCAGAGCGTTGGAGCAAGGAGAGGAGCAGGTCTTCACTGATGGAGCCCCATTCTCCGCTCTGCAGCACAGAGGATAGGTTCCAGGACAGGTACTGCAGGCAGCTGTCCCTCAGGGCCATGTCCCCAATTTGTAGCGCATAATTGTACCAGCCAACCACATGGCCTGTGGGTGAATCACTAGACAGATGTTGGGTCATATATTGGGTCAGACCCTGTTGCAAGCCCCACACATGGTACTTGCTGGCCAGCTTGTGCAGGGAAATGGCCTGATCTAGCCGCACTGAGATGTCGCCGCAGTACAGATACCTGCAACGGTAAATAAAGACAGTAAAGCATGCTATATTTCAAAGCTTGTTTTCTCTCCTAACATCTGAGTCACTCAGTAAACCCACACTGTCCGATTTTCTGTGAGCCCAAAGCAGTAGGTGTAATTTTAGAATATTTCACAAGATGGAGCATCTCACTCCTCCAAAGGAGAGAGGCAAAATGGTGTGTGAAGACCTATAACTTCACGCTTGTGGAAAATACAACAGCATCTACATTTGGCTCCACAGTTTCATGAATGGTTACAGCTGATTGAATCAGATTGAGTCTGACAAATGATTACAGCCGGAGTCACCCTCACCTGACAAACTTGTCAAAGACAGCTGCACACTCGGGCGTCTCCCTCAAAACCACAGCGCTGTTATTGCGGCTGAGCAGCAGTTCCTCAAACACGTCACTCTGCATTGTGAGAACCAGGCTGTGGGCCTGGATCACCTTCACCTCGTCCGTGTTGATGGTCTGCACCCGGAGGGTGACATCACTGCTGTTCCCCATGGCCAGCAGGGCCTCCATACGCTGCACCAAGCTCATGGAGTGATTCAGCACCGTGGCCCCGTTGTCTAATGCTACCTCCTGCTTCATGGGAGCTGTGGGGAAAATAGTGCAAGGAGGTGGATTAGCGGCACTTAACAGAGAAGCAAAATCATCACTCTTTAAATGCAGGAGAAATTGCCATAGAGTAGCAATAACTTCACCACTGTATCAGCTTTTTGTGAGATTGTTGTCATTCAATCTCTGAATTCAGATAGTACCTCACATTGTTTTTTTATGTTCTGTTTTCATCACTGTAATTTGCACCAACCTGACTCTGCTTCTCAGCAGAATTCATGTGCATTTGTTCTACAACTTAAATCAGATTTGACTCTGCAGGAACTGGAAAAGCACTCCCAAACTTTTCGACTAAACCACAACTGTGTCAGGGAGAAGGCGAACTTGCACATCCTTCTGTTCTTTTGGTTTAAATGAATAGAGAAAGAGAGCAACAAGCCAGGTGGCTGACTCAGAAAACCTCCAGCACCAGGTGCTCAGAAAAGAGTTTGCGGCGCCATTGCAGATGGCTGCTTCTATGGACCCTCTTGTGCGTAAGTACAAGTGCCACATACTGGGGAATCACACATGAAAGACTCAGCATGACAAGCTACTGTTTCCATTCTGCTCTGCCACAGCCATCAGTGGCCTATTACTGGGGGTTTAATGAGACACAGGGGGAGCACACTTGGCTCCCTGGAATGCCTCACAGTCTTCATATCTTTACCACAATCAAGCTCCCCCCACTTCAAAGTAACCTTTTTCTAATTAGCCACCCAGCACCCAGAGCCAGCTGAACGCGGTGGAGCGTGTTTTGAGAAATGAAGTGTAGCCAATTCAGAAAAATCACCAAATTCTTATATATGGGGAACAGTGCATGCTATCTGTTACATAATTCACTTTTTTGCTCTGATTCTGGAAGAAAAAAGAAACATACGAGATTCAATTCAAAGTAGACCAAAAAAAGTTATGAATAAAGAATGTTTCAGTGTCTCTTCCGCTCATGCTGAAAAGGGTTGAAAACATTGAATAAAACATTATAAACACAGTCCCTAAATATAGGATTAGGTGCGCACGAGGAATTTCAAACGAAATCTAATCTGACAGCACCAGAATGTGGCCTTCAATAGCTTCGGTCAAAATCCGCCAAAGTCACATCGTCTTTTAAGGAGTAAGAAAAGCCTCGCCTCAGTGCTTGTAGTGTACTATATTACTGAGCCGGCACAAAGCCAGGCAGCAAATGGACTTGCCTGTCTTCCTCTGCACCCAGCAGACAGATAGATGAGGACAGGATGAGTAGAATAGATAAATACCCATCCTCTGCCCTGAGGCTGAGCACGAGCCACACATTCATGCTGTGCCCTACTATCCTCTGACAGCACGGGGGAAGCTGGGTTGAAATAGAACAACACGGCTTCACTTCACTTAAAAAAAAAAAAAAAAATGCTAAAGTGATATGACCCTTCAAAAGCAAACAATCCAAACTGATACCATTTGTTATCTTACCTCCTCTAACTGTGACAGAGTGGAAGTGGATTAATAGGAGCAGGGTGCCCACATAGACCCGGGCAGGGATCCCTTGTTCACATGAGCGTACCATTTCTTCTCAGTTATTCCCTGCCTCTCTTTCCTTTGTCCTTTTCCCCTCTCTTCCTCACTCTGTGCCTTCTCCTGACTCTTCTTCTTGCTGCTGTGCCTTTGTCGCGTGCGCGCAGAAAGGTGTGTTGCCCCGTGTGTGCCGCCCGGCTCCCTGTCCCACACTCTTTATGTAGGACGCTGGCCTTTCCCAGCGCATCTCGCAACCCCACGGGCTCCATTGATTGGTGGAATCTGGCAGGGGCGTTGCTATAGCGACAGCTTTGATTTTGAATTTCTCCCTTTTGGATGTTACATGGCATTGATCAGCGGCACCGGGCCAGCCAAGGACTCAGCTTAATGGTTTTGTTTTTTTTTTGTTTTTTTTTTAGTTTGAAAGTCAGGGGAGTTTGGCACTATTAACAATCAATATTAACATAGTTTCATGTTCTAATGGCACTCAGAACGCAGCAAATCTCTGGACTGCAAATAAATTGTTCATGATATCTAAATAAAGTATAATTGGTGCCATATAATTAGTGAATTAATTACAGTAGGTTGCCACTGAGACTATCCGCCAAAAGTAAATGAGGTACTAATATGTGTGTCCAACTGCAGTCAATCAAATTTCATAATCCATTTTGTTGGACGGTTTTGCAGCTGAGAGCAATTATTTCTCTCTTGGCATGTTAATCTCACTAATGGGGGGATAATTTTATTAGTACTGGGTCTGCTCATCAATCTAAGGCGAGCTCTGTTTATCAGATTCAACTGCCAATCAGGACTTCATGCAGGCACATTACTGCTATTACAATAAATGTACTTTGTCCATATAAAATAAGCTCTTGTTAATGTCACCGTGCAAGATCATCTTCAACTATTTTCAGGTGCAGCTGTTGCATCACAAACCTTACGCAGGGAAGAGGGTTTGATGCATGTGTGTGATGCAAGTTTCAGCTGGACATGGAGTTAATGGTCTGCAGCTTGTGAGGAACATACTGTGATAATCAATACAAAATGCTACAACAACTCAATGTGAGCTTATGACACGAGAGAATCACACATCCTATAATAACATACAAGGTGAAATGGCAGCAATGATAACACGTGGTTCTGATCATGACCTCCGGGCTCACAGATACGTTTACAGTGCCATTTATCTTTATTTATCCCTCGGTTAGCATTGATCGGACAGTCAGAGATGGGTCAGTCAATACTTAGATCCCTCTTAAAATCTTCCCAAAAGGATAAGCTCGGTATTAAAAAATCATTGCAACCGACAAGGCCATTAGTCCAATCACAATATTTATACTAACATGCTGCAAGGTGACAAATGCCTTGAAAATAGCTCCAAATCCACGGTACCTAGCACAGAGACAGACAAGGAGAGACATCATTTCAGAGGGAATTGGGTTGTGGTGAAGCCCCGAGGGCTGCCAGGCTGCAGTAAAAATGCAGGAGAAGAGATGTCCTGCTAGACCCCAACCTGAGCCACTGCTATGAATAACCTGACAGGTTCTCAGAGGACAGTGGTGCTGCTGAGGTGCCCTAATGAAGCCTGCTGCAACAAACTGGGCGAGACAACAAAGACGTATGTGGTAGCATCTTCTGTTTGCTTGCCTGTCTGTGGGCCGATACAGATGCACACAAATAAGATTCCTTAAGCAGGGAACCTGTACAAATGCATTGGTTTACCTGGTGTTATAACACTGTTTTCTATATATATGTGGCTTACAGCTTAAAGTATAGCTGCATACTAAAACACAATTCCAGCAACTGTTTTTGAGCTACACATTGCAAACAGAATAAACCAAAAGCCCTCTTTATGCATCTGAGAAGAGCGTGCCCTTCATTATGGTGACATTGCTTTCTCCTTTGAGATCAGCTCCTATTAAGAATCTGCTCACACGACCACAATGCAAAGGGGCACATTGACGAGCTGCTGGGCTTGTAAGAGCACCCCTCGGGATGAGATCCATTGAGGGATCGATGCACTGCAGGGGGCTCCATCACGCAGTATAAACAGTATGTTTAGTACAGGCTGAATGCCAGAGTTAGCTTCAGCAAGGTGTCCTGGATGACCTTACTCTTGTGCTGAAGGGAGGGGGCGCGCTGGCTAATCAGGTCTCTGAAACATGACACAAATGGCTTTTGATGTAAAGAAGCATTATGCATGTTGAATGCTTCAGGTGTCCAATGAATAAAAAGAACAAAAGACAAATAAAACACAAACAAAACAAGGTACAAAAATGGCAAAAAACTGTGCTCTGTTGTCTTACACCAATATTTTCAAACATCTCAATGTGTCTGCTGAACTGAGCTACTTAAGCAGTAACTTCAGTTTAGCAATCACATTATTAGGCCTATTTGACGTCTTTGTCTTTTTCCTAACTGCAAGTTTTACAACTAAACAAGGACGAGAGATGATGGGGGAAGAGTTGTGACTTTAAATATTCATACAGTCAAAGAAATCAGTGTAAATAAATATCTCCAAAATACTCCTCAGGGGACTAAATACTGCTCTTGTATTCTAATAGTCTCTGAATCTCTGTATGTGACAATTTGTCACCACGATAAGCAGTCAAAGGTGCAAAAAAACAACCCAGGCACAATAACAAAAAGCGGATATGATGGACTGTTATTTCAGCAAGTTTCAGGTGAGCCATTACTGAAAAAAGGGAATATTTCTCAATTTTACTCAGCGGAGACAATGTAAAAGCTTAAAATCAATGACACAGGTCAATGTTCCTATTAATCAAATGGCTGTTAAGTGGCCTGGCCTACAACAGATCAATACAAATCTCTATTTTGTTGTGCAATCTGATGTGATATAACACAGGAGCTCATCTCTCTTGTAACAATATTTTCCACCAGGTGGCTCTTCAAACTGGGAGCTGTCTCCCCTCTGATGTTGCCTGTTCTGAAGCCTCCTTACAGACAGAAGATACACTCATTAGGTTTCTCAGCTGCCTGTTTGTGCCTATGTACTGTATGAAGTATTCATTTAATCACCGAGTGTGCTAATTGGCATGTATTGGTGTTTAATTATTTCCTAATTTAACTGTTTGTGGGCCTTTTTCTCTATTAAACTTAATGTAAACTGCTTTATGTGCAGCAGCTGATCACTTAAGAAATTGTCTTTAAAAATTGTGGTGAAATGTAAGTACATACATTTATTCAAGTATAGACTTAAGTAATAATTAGAGGCACTTGTACTTTACTGTATTTCCTCTATACGCCCCTCTATATTTCAACCATGTTTGTCTGTCAGCTTTGGTGAAGTTTTCGGATTCCAATTTTTCATACCCTTCCTTTCCCAGTGGAAACCACATATCTCCAAATTTGGTGATTCTGACTGCGAATGTTTCTGATAAACCGAAGTCTTAATATTCCTTTATGGGTTTGAGAAAATTCTTCCGCTTCTTACAATAAACATTGTAAAACCCTCTTGGATTTGCTGGAAAATGCACTGACACAAAGGATGTGGGATGAGGATCTTACAGAATATGATGCATGACTGTAGATTAAACTACTCAACAGCATATAAAGTAGTTTAACCTCCACAGCAGTGAAATGCAACCTACACATTAATGCAGCAGAAATATGAATCCAGAAACGTCATAAATAATATTAAAATACTGACAGAGACCATTTTTCTGTATGATAAGTACGTTTCATGCTGAAGTAAGGTTTAGGTGATAGCCTAAAACTTTGATTTAGACTACAGGGGTTCAACTTTTACTTGAAAACTTCTTCCACCAGTGCCCAAACTGATCTAATCACTAAACCTGTGAAAGCCACTAATCATCAATAATCAGCGCGTTTGAAACCAAAGTGTCAAACAGGTCACAGCTCAGACCATGCTGCGTAGCCGGTGTATACAAGTGGAAGTGTGTTGATGAGTGGTCCCTTTGTTTGGATCTAAGCCGCCTGAAACAAATAAGCAGGCTGGGAACCTAATCTCAAAGAATATGCAAAGCTGCGAGCACACCAAAGAGGTTGTCTAACGAGACAGAGCGCTCAGAAAAAGTGTCACAAGAAGAAGTGCGCTGCTTGGATGCGACTGCCGGTGAGTCCATTAGGACATGCTTTAACAGCAGCAGAGCAGGAGTGGACAGATGGAGGACCGTCCGTGAGTCCGCGGATCCTTTAGGTCAACTTTTTCAACGCTCACAAATCTGTCCATCATCTACAAGGAGCCTGATAATAGTCGAGGAAATTATAGTAGTAAGATATATTTCGAGCAAGGCAACGTTTTAGCGTTTCTGAGGTGGGTTATCCTCACCTGAGTGAATCTACCGGAGTCACCTGTTGGAGCGGCGTCATCTGTCCAGGTAAGAAGTCAAGACACAGGCTTGTAAAATTAGTCTAATATTTCCTTAATTCAAAGCATTGTGTTGCCGTATAGTGTGCTTATATAAACCTTATCATCATGATTATTTCCCAGGTCCTTAAATGTGCCATTGTAAGTTAATGTTAGCCAAATTTTTCATGAGCCAAGTAGCTAAAAAAAGAGCCTCCTTCTGGCTTTGCGACCTATAATATATATATATATATATATATATATTCTCAACCTATACAGAAACACTTGATATTTCAGTTTACCGCAAAAAACTTCAATCCCTCCTAATTTTGGAGATACGTGGTTTCCACTGGACGGTGATAACGTCCTTCCGTTATTTTATATTGTTTGTTGCATGAGGAAAATATAAATTTGACAATTGGGAAATAATTACAATTAAAGTTGAATACAAAACAAATCAAAGTGTAATTGACCACACTGGTGGGAATACTGGGAAATGCTCATTACATCTCCTGTTGAAATGGTAAAATGATGCCTCTGTGCATCAGATGGCCTAACAAGGCCTGACTGAGCTGTGATTAAAACATGACTGCGTGTTATAATTAAAGACAGGGGACACAGTACGTTGGATCCTTTAGAGGTTCAAATGAATTTATTTCAATGAGCAGCAATTTCAGTATAACATGTGGATGGTCCTGTTCATCTGCTGTGCTGCTACACAACAATAGTCTATGGAAACATCTTTTATTGCCATGCATGCAAAGTCAGTAGTTTGTCTTTGCATTCCTGTTTAGTAAGCAGGGATGCAAATATTATAGTTTGTAGCTATGGTATTTGCATGCATGTTGAAATAACCAGGTTGTTTTTGTGTTGCAGCATTTTTTTTAAACCTGCAGTGAAGCCATGGCCAGTGCTCCAAAAGGATGTGGTCCCAGTATCAACTCCATATATTACAACCTGTGTGACCTGACTACAGTGTGGGGGGTCGTGGTGGAGGCCGTTGCTGCTGCTGGTGTGGTGACTTCCTTCGTTCTGTTCATCGTCCTCATGGCCTCATTACCCTTTGTGACAGACAAGAAGAGGAAGGCTATGGTGGCCCTGCAGGCTGGCATTCTAATCTTTACTCTGGGATTGTTTGGACTCACTTTTGCCTTCATTGTGGGTCGCTACTCCACCAGCTGTGCTGCACGGAGGTTCCTCTTTGGAGTATTGTTCTCAGGCTGTCTAGCCTGCCTGGTGATGCATGGGCTGTGGCTCGCCCTGCTTCAGCGGCGAGGCCGGGGGCCCAGGAGCTGGATGTTATGCGTGGGAGCTCTGGGTCTGTGGTTGGTTGAGGTGATCATCAACACTGAGTGGCTTATCATCACCGTGGTCAGGAGCCCACCCGGAGGCGTCAATGTCCCCGACCTGTCCTGCAGCATTGCGAACCAGGACTTTGTGATGTCTCTGATCTATGTGATGGTCCTGCTGCTGGCTGTGCTGCTGATGCCTGTTCCCACACTGACACACAAGCACAAGCAGTGGCGGCGAGACGGAGCTATCATCCTGTTCACCGGGCTCTTCACCTTGGTTATCTGGGTAGTTTGGATCATCATGTACCTTCATGGGAACAGAGTGGCTGGAAATTCCAGCTGGGACGATCCCACTTTGGCTGTAGCTGTGGTGTCAAATGCCTGGGTGTTCCTTTGCTTCTACACCATCCCAGAAATCTGCTGGCTGACCAAGGAGGACCCAGACCAGGAGCAGCCCCATGATGGAGATCACGTTTATCCTGCCAGGAGCCTGGTTTACGACAACATCCTCAAGGAGCCGGAGCCACCCCAACACATCACCCCAACACAACACGTGTACATGGAGAATAAGGCCTTCTGTATGGACGAGCCTCCAACAGGTATGGCGTGACACATCATGGTCTGACATTAATCTTGTATGAACAATGTCTCATTATGTTAGATGGCTGCTGAATCATCAGAATCAAAAATGAATCAGCAAACGGCTCTCCATTTAAATGATTTAGTCATGCACTAAGCACAGGTGAGCTACACGACAGAACGAACGATGTGGCTAATAGGAGGAACCTTTAATCTGCTGCTGCCTCTTGTGCCAAAGGAAATATTGTGAAATAACCGACAGTATATATATTTCTGATTTTTGAAAAAGCAGCAACCATTTCACTGCTGTTTGACAGTTATTAGTCTCTATGAAGTCGTTAGCAGGTATAATCATGAAATAGGAGAATAACAAAATATTCACTGTAATTATTTGTCAGTATTACCATTATTGTTCATATCCCCTCACACATAAACAGAAAAAACAACACATTTCAAATGTCCCCTTGAAACAATTTCCATTGTTAAGTGTGCTACAGGCAACACCTTTCTATATTTGGTTGTGTTTTGTCTCTTTGCATTTGTTTTCTTTAGCTGCAGAGCCTTGGGCTTAGTTTTGGCTTCCTGTATGATTAGTCCATGTGCATTGACAAAAAGTCACCAAGGAATCTGTCTGTCGGCCAGTCCAATCTCCAATCACCAGAAAGAAATATACCACACACGTGAAAAACAAATTTTCACAAAGAATGAGCCAAAAACACGAATGATGACAGTAATTGGAACTATGAATGAACCTAAACAGCATCCAGGGCAGGGGGAGGGGATTGTTCTGTGTAAATACTTTTTATGGGCACTGAGCTACTGTAGCTCTGTGTGTCTAATGTACTGCATTGCGTGGTGCCTGCCATACAAAAAACAAATAAATTCAGTGGAATGTCCTTTCTTTTCTGGAAAATGATAATCAGACAAGATAACCGCTGCATTGTAACATTCACACGCTTCAGTGCTTACCTGCCCAACACATCAGGCTGATGGACAATGAATTGCGTCTAGCAGCGCCCACAGGAATTTACTTATAGGATAAAACTAAATATGTGCCATGCAGGAACTGTGCCTTTTTGACACATTTTTTAATGTTTGTATCAACAATCATGTGTCGTCCTCAGCTCTTCTGCTGTACGGTGTCCCTCAGGGATCGGTCCTTGGACCAATCCTTTTTTCATTGTTGCTTCCTCTGGGTCATTTGTTCATCTGCTTTCAATGCGTGTCATATCACTATTATGCCAATGACACACAGAGTTATTTCTCTGATCAGCTGTCCCCCCTCCATGATTGCTAAGCTGACCAAAGAATGGATGTCTCTTAATTTCCTCTACCTAAATACTGCCAGATTCTTTTAATAGGTCCTGAACATTTTTCCTCTGCTGTTGATCAGGTGCAGGCAGGTGATCTTTGCCGTTTTAATCCCAACTCCCCATCTATCAGATTTGCTGCTGAATCTTTTAAACAGCTTCTGAAAACTTGCCTTTAAAGGAAAGCCTTTTTTTAGATCTCCACCCGTCTGTTTTGGTTAATTTTCATCTGCTCTGTCTTTCATTGAGCTGTTTTATTGTATTTTTATCTTATTTGTTTATTCATTTCTATTTTCCGTGTGTGTGAAGCACTTTGTAGCTATGTTTTACAAAGTGCTATATAAATAAAGCTTTACTTACTTAGATCAGGACCGATGAAGCAAATATTGAGTCACTGAACTGGTCAGTTTGAGTAAATGTCTGTTGCTACAGAGACTGTTGTCCATGTCCTCTTTAAACAATGGCAGATGTCTTCGATGTGTGTTGTTTCTGTTTTTCATAGCCGCTTTAATGTGGAACTTGTTCCAAAAATACAAAGTAATGGAAAGGCCAACGACCATCACAAAAAGCTATTCTTAATTTCCTCTCTGCCTTTTTTTTGCCAGTACCAACAAAGCCCACGTCTCCATATGCTGCTTACAATGGTCAGCTACGAAGCTGCGTGTACCAGCCCACTGAAATAGCGCTGATTGCCAAGAATCTGGCAAAGGTGAGTGTGTATGCAACATCTGATACGCACAGAGCATCTCCTCGTCTGTTACACCTGAATTAATCACTTTTTTTCCCCACAGATGGAACAAGACTCGATGATCCCAAGAGCCAGAGCCCCATCTTTGAATCCAGGAAGCAGCAGCTCCCTGCCTCGTTCAACCGAGTCCTTACCCGACTAAGGACAGTCACACGGTGGCAGCGCGAGTCGAGTCACCTGCACACTGAAATAAATCTCCGGCAGGGGTTTGTTGTACCCTCACAGTTCCTAGTTTGTTTGTTCTGCACGCACAAGAGCTGAGTGTCATAAATCTAAGATTAGAAAGACAATATTGGAAATGGGCAGTTTATGAAGGCTAATGTATACATAGCCAAAATTATTTTCATATGGAAAGTTGTGCCTCATCTCCTCTATTACATTTCCCTTCTTACGTTATGGCAACTGGCATCCTTAAACTTTTTTCTTTCAGTGACAAACCAGCTTTGCTCATTTGTAGCTTCATTCGTTGGACTGCTCAAAAAGTCAATAGAGAAAGAGTGGCGTCAGTGCAAGTCTATGGGAAGAATTCACTTCACCTTCTAGCTAAGAGAAAGACCAAAAACTCTTCTGCCTCTGCTTTTTATATTACTATAAAATCTAAATGGAACAAAGTATGAAATTTCCAGGTGACTATTGATTAGCTACAGAAAGGTCAATAGTCTATAACTGTTGCATGTTAGTTGTTATTCACAAACAATGAACGTTGTTATTGTGCTCTCACCATTATGTTTTGCTTATCACAAATCTGCTGACTGTAATGTGTTGTAAAACATAGTATTCAGACTTCCTCTGAAAGCCATATGATTCTGTAGTGTCTAAACAAATGTAATGTTATGTGAAGGTACAAATTCTAACTTATTAAACCGATAAAGGTTGGATGCTGTGTGGCTGTTGGATGTTTGGATCGTCACAGGAAGAGGAGGCTGATGAGGCATAATGCAAGAGGAAGTGTCACAAAGATCACCATGTACACTGCACAGAGCGCTTATTTGCATATGGTGGCTTGATAAAGTTTAACAGTTTTCACCTGGGGCTCTGCGCAGGGATCGGCTCTCACACTGCGTATGGGCTTACACCGCTGAACCAGGCTTTAATCTATTTTCGGTGGCACTGAGAGAGATAATGTGGGAATGTTACACCTCCCAGGAGTAAAATCTGACAATAAGTCCATGTAATTCTTACTCCTAGATTGAATATAAGTCTTGGAGCCATTGAGTGGACGCATTACATTTTGAGTTTACGCCTTAGAATGAGATTTGATAAAAAAAAATCTAATGTGATTAAAGTATTGATGGAATGGGCTTTAATAGAAATAAACATTACACATTAAAAACATTATTATGAAGAGACAAATTAGCATGGCTAACTGCTGTGACTTTGAGCTCTTCATTTTCTCTACAGGGAGAGAAACAATTATTCTAACATAATTTTTCACACACACACACACACACACACACACGTTCACACATGTACACACTTTAAGGGCTTCAGAGTGAGCTGTGGCTGCCTAGCAGCAGGCTGAGTAGGCTCTCTCTCAATTACTCCCACCATCCTGTACTGTCAGCAGCCACGAGTACTCGCTCAGAGAGGAAATTGCTCACCAACTGGAAATCAGACAGATCAGAAAGGAGAACATGTGTGCAAATGTTGAGATTTTATTCTGCAATGCCTCGTGATTGCACCCTTTGATTGCCTGTGTGTGGATTCGACGAGCTGCAAGAAACATGCAGATAGGGAGTGCAGTCTTTTCAGACAGCCTCACAGTGACCACAACAGAAGAAATGCATCCAAATTTAAACAAAACAGATCATTCAGACATTGGATACAATGCTTTCTTTGCATTTCCAACAACATCCACCTCTTTACTTAGTAGCTGAAGCAGTAGTGTCTAATCTCACTGAAGCAGTCAGAGCTCGATTAATGAGCATCGCTGCAGGCTGTCCCAGAGGAGCCTTAGCTGTACTTAACTCATGCATCTCATAAAAGGGAAACTGGAGTGAGATCCTACAGTATAAATATGGCCTTTATTTAAATTGTATCATCAACAGTGACTTCAGCTAATATCAAAAACAGCATCTTTCTCTGACAGGCAGCAACTGCAAACCCCCTGACAGCATGAATAGCTGTCTTGTGCACATGGACACGGTTGGTTACATGACCAGGGGTGGTTGAGCTCCATACTCAAGGGAGTCAGTCCTACCAATCACAAGCAGCTGTCCCCACTTAATGCATTTCCTCGTCACTGTGACAACCCTCAGTGGACAAACACAGACGGAAAAAACAAATAAAAAGCTGATCGAGCAGGAATGACTGTGAACCCACAGACAGACTACAGGGATTCAGTATTAATAGGTCTCAGCATGTGGTGATATTACTCAGAAGATCACTCTTACAAAAACTATTGGCAATAACAATGTTTGCTTTAAGATCTTGGATGCTTTGAAAGATGAAGCTGTCAAACAAAACATCTCTGAATTTGTACAGTTTGTCCAGAGGTCAATATTTAAACAAAGGCCTTGTTCATGAGGGTAAACCTTTTAAGGATTACAAAAGTAAATAGCTGTGCCAGGCTCTAATAAGTGCTCGGCATTTAAAAAGGCTAATGTGATTTATTTTTCGCAGGATTCAGGCTCTCAGAGAGCAACAAAATGAAACAAGGTATGGAGAAGTTTAAATATTTAATTTCACAATATTCTTTGTAAATGTATTCTTGTAACAGAGAAATATCTTGTGATCTTCAAAGATGATCATCTGATGAAAGCTCCACGACAGCTTCGGCGCTGAGGAATGAACACTGAACCCTCATCTTTTTAAACCAATATGGATGAGAAGTCCTTAAAGTCCTTAATACAGAAAAGTAGGAATTTGAACAAATCTGCAACAACTGGGCAAACTTCATCATGTGATATGATCAAAAGCTCCAGAGCAGCAACTAAATAGGCCTCATGGTGAGACTGTTTGATTGGCTTAATTGTTACATTTTATAATAATAAAAATATATAGTAATATATTCACACCCATATATATATGGGTGTGTATACATATAAAAATTGGGCTCATTTCCAAAGGTACAAAATGAGCCGGTCCGTGTGTTCTGTCAGCTCCACATACGAACATTATGAAACCAGCTTTCTACTGGAGGACTGCCATCTAGTGGACCCACAGCACACAGTCAGAGGTGTATCACTGCCTTGAGCATAACCTCAAGGATTTTATTGTCTACCATATCACAAATCATAGTGGTAACCTCAAGATGCAAATAATTGCACCAGTGTAAACACAGGTGAACACAGTCACAAAAGGTGAGAAATCAACAGAAGGCAGAGGTCTGGATGTGCTGTCAGAGGTGATCAGTTTGTCTTCTACATGAGAAATCCAAAACAGGCATTTTTGTTTGAATGTCCTGTTCTCTGTTGAGTTAAACATGTGATACCGAAAGTGGCAGGTGACTACTTACCTCACACTGTGGCCAGTTTCCCTGACACTTAGCCACATCTTGCTAAGCTCCTGTGCTGGCGTATCAGATCCAGAGTTACATAACACGTACAGTCTGCTGATGGTTATCTTACGATCTGTCTCGGCCTCTGAAAGTCTGAACGCTGCAGCCGGGGATTTATAATTCTTTAAAGTAAAGCGTCACTGAATGTTCTTGAGTTTTTCCAGACTGGCAGTCTTGGCCTCGTGCTGCTGCTGTTTCTGTTTCTTAAGACGACGGTAGGCCTCCACCGCCCGCTGCCTCTCCTCCTCCATCATTCTCTGCCGGGCCATGGATGGCTTGGTTGTGGAGCTCACGGTGTGGCCCAAGAGGGAATTGAGAAGCAGCTCCTTGGATCCTTTCTATATGATGGAGGGAGAAGAAGAAAACACTGTTAACTTCTCATTCACTCAGTAAGATCACTGGCAGAACGTGTAATAGCTGCACAGCAGGTTACCTGAGATTTGACCTGAGCTTTCTTGGGTTTGGCACTCAAAGACGGCGGGGCCATTGCAACTTCACCAAAGGGAACATTATCTAGAAAAGCAAAACCCATTGTAAAAGTTTTAAATCTCACTCTGCTTTGACAATTTTATCCGCATCTACACATAGTAATTCACAAGTTATCAAGGCAGCATTAATATGTTTCGCCTATTTCAGGGGCAGCAGAAGAAGTGATAAACACAACACACATATCCTGCTATTAAGTTGTTATTAAACACAATGTGCAAATCCAAGAGACACAAAGAAGCATTAGCATTCATTTAGATTTGTGTTTTTTCTGGTCTCTGCCAAGTTTCATGGTAAATAACTGGCACCGTAGCTGCTAAGGATCTTCAGACTGTCAGCCCCAATGCGTTTAGATAAAGCTCAGACAGAAAAAAAACACATGTAATGTGATTTTTGCAAATGTGATTCCAGTCAGATTTCTACAGATGTGTCTCAGTCCAGATGCCCTGGCCGCTAAAGTCAGATTTCAAAGGGTCCCACAAAAGTAACTCAGAGCGGCTGAGCAGAATCCAACACAGCAATATGTACCAGTTCTGCACCACGACTTAATATCGTGATGAAGGGCGAGATGGTGGAAAGCCATGTGACCAGCACCTGTAGTTACTGACGCCTACTTTGATGCAGGTAGGTTGGGAATGTCTAGACATACAAATCTGAGGTTATCACTTGCAAACAGCAGTGTGGCAAATCTGATTTGCCTGCAGTATGAACAAACCTAAATTTTCATTTTTTGAAGAAGAATTTTTGAAGAAGACTCGGAGGTACAATCCCCTTTATTCATCACACAATTATTCATGCACATGCACACACACGCCATGCAATTGGTGAAGCTTGTCCTCCGCATTTATCCCATCCTCCGCGGCAGACCAGGAGCGGTGGGCTGCCATCCGACTGGCGCCCGGGGACCCATTTCCTGTTTGTCACCATTGGTCAGGTGGTGATCTTGCAACATGCAACATGAACATGCAAACTCGACACAGAAAGGCCCCTTTCCTCGAGCAGCGGGCACCGAAGGCATGGTGGAGGACACGCCCCTGGCGCCAACAGCGGGATTCGAACCGGGACCTTCTAGCTATGAGGCGACAGTGTTACCACTTGTTCCACTGTGCCACCACAATTCATTTTCACAAGCTAGGTGTGAATTTCAACTCTTGGGCGCTGTGCAGGTAGCAAACTGTGGGTTTCTGGCAGCTATTTATTGCTGAGAACAATGTTGGTCTGATTTCAGGGTCATACACAATCATTAGCTACATTTAAAGGTCAAAGCTGCAGTGTTTTGTCACTGACCTACAAACATTTCTTTCTCCATCTTGGCCTCCTGTCTGTCCAGCCTCTTCTGCTGAAGTCTCTGTAATCTCATTTTACCATGCCTGTAGCAAGACAGCAAAGATTAAATAAATTAGGACATATATCACCCAGGAATGAGAGTCACTGACTCCGCTGGCCCACCTTTGATGGACGTCCCATATCACAGAGTGTGAGTTAAGACAGGATCTGTGTACTCACTCCTTCTTCTTCTCAGACTTGCTCTGGTCTGCAGGCCTCTCTTGATTGTCTGCGTCCAGCTCAGGCTTTCTGTCCACTTGGTTATTGGTGAGGAAGAGGACGTGTTTTATCTCGTTGTCCATGCGCCGCAGGTATGCTTTCTCGCTCTCTGCCTTTCTCCTCCTGAAATGTGGCACAGGTATGTCTCCGCTGGAGGAATCCTCTGGTTTACCTTTATGGGAAATGGCTAAAGAGACGGAAACAAATCATCATAGGCCAGAAACAAAACGATGACTGTTTAAAAAAAGTGCATAAACAAAGTATGACAAAGCTTTCTACTCACCTTCTTTTAGCTTTTTAGTCTTCAAGGGTCCCGTTTTCATTCTCTCCTTGCTCTTCATTATCTCTCGGAGCCTAAAGGGGATGTCTTTGAGGTGGTCTGGTTTGACTTTCTTCTGTTTTCCATCTCGTTTGAGCTTCTTATCACTGAAGTTTAGACACAGAAGAGTCCACACAGCATGTAAGAAGAAGTGGAGTTAAGATTAGCTTCTGAAACGTGTCCTCATTTAGATACAAGCTTAAAGAACAAATTGTATCTCATTTTGATAGCTCGCAACAAGTGTTGAGAGCTAATAGCAGCTAGCTGCTGTAAGCTAGCTAGCTTGCTAGCAGTTTTCTGTTAGCTTCCTTGTGTTACCTTTGATGTTTTCCGGTCTTTCCCTCTTGTTTCCCTGTTTCGTTACTTTTGCTCTTCTTATTTTTCCCCATGTTGCTGCAGTTTACTTCAATACATGGGAAAATTTCCTAACAAAACAATGACACATGTGAAGCAGCGTGTGTAGCCTTTTACCTACGAACTTCAACCTTAAGCGACAGGTAGGGAGGAAGTGAAGAGGTCTCACTCTGCGGCTTCTTTCGGGTACCGTTTCCACTTCTCTTGGGGTTTTCAGGAACGCGTCACTCTCCTCAATTGGTTTAGCTGGATTTTAAGAGATCTATGTACAGCGGAATATAAATTAAATTAATAACTATGTCCATAATATCTAAATATCTACGCCTTTGTCCAAACCAATTTAACAATAAGACAGAAACGCCTGATGGAATCATTTCATCCATTCAGAGTGATACCGCAGTTTATCAGACGATCTTTGCTGGAAATGGCATGCTTATTGGCTAAACGAACCACTGGTAATTTTATCTACCACCACCAGATGGTGCTGTTATTTCATTTTGCTAATATCTACTGCTTCAATGACGATATTGAATTTATAGCACAGATAAAGTGCAGTTCATTTGACTGGGCTTTGTAATCAATCATCCAAAGCAGCTCTAACTGATATTATGACTGCTTAAGATTGTCAGATCATGCGCCACACATAAAATAGTAAGCAAATAAACAAAATGTTATCTACAAACAAATAAACAAGTAAAAGTCCTAGAGTTCAGTTCATCTCTCCAGTAAATTATTGTGTTAATAAAGACAGATATGAAAATTTGGGTGTTATTTATTTATTTTTTTAAATTGTCATTCAATTGGGGAGTACTGTGGTCAGTCAGACAAAGGTGACAATCTAATTTGAAAAATAAAACCATGCACTAAATCTTTGTTTTGACAATGGTAATACATTGTAGTTTTATGTGAAATAGGTTTGATGACAAAAGAGGAGTAACAAGGAGTAAGTCAGTAAACATAATAATACCACAGCGTAAAAATATTCTGTTCCAAGAGATTAAATGATTAATGGGTTCATCCACAATAAATCTACAGCTGGTTGTAGCTCATTCAGCATTTTGTCTTGGTGTTTCAGACATGTGGCGTGCAGTGTGCCGTTCATGTTTCATGCAGCATACACACTACATGGTTTTCAGAGTGTGTGGAGGATTAAATGATATCAGCACAGGAAGTAGGAGAGTGTGTGTCCACACACGTGTCCCGTGTGTGTGCATGTGTGTGAATGGAAGAGATTTTCAGAGAGGAGCTGCAGTAAACCATCAGGCGAATGGACCAGGTGTGTGCTTATGTGTGTGTCGGGGGGATTTTCAGGGGGTCATAATGCAACTCAATCTGAGAGACTGCTGATGAATGGAGAATGCTGTAGCTGCTCATGCATGTATGTTCTTGGCTGCAGACTTTGCATAATATCGCAGGTGGCGATACTGAGGATCATGGGGAGTATTCTGAGAAAATGCCACAACTCCCATCATGCATTACATCACTTTTTATGACATGCTCACTGTCCCATTACAGTTGTAACAACATGACTTTTGGATGTGGCCAAACCTGAAGCCAAGATCGGCAATAAAGCCTCCCCTCAGAGCCAGCGGCCCTGAATCCGGCCCACCCAAGTTCAAACAGTGGAGCAGCCGCCAGTTCAGGAGCAAACTCCCCAAGAGGAGCGTCATTGGGTAGGCGTTTCTTCAGTAAATTGTCACAAGTGTCATCTAAAAAGTTTTATTTCCCTACAGTAAAGCGTCCTGTCCTCCTCAGCTTTGGAGAGGAGATCCCAGGAATGGAAGGGTTAGGCACTGGTAAGCAGTAGTACCAGTTGGGCCACTGTACCACAATACAAGAACACACAAACCACACAACTTTTCTTTTTTGTAACTCACTCTTTGTTCTTTCTCTTTCAGACATCACTGTAATCTGCACATGGGAGGTGTATAGCCACCTAGAGCTGCACAAACTGGCTCAGTATGGCATCATCTGGGTCTGTTTGCTGAGAAATTATTTCTATACAGTGTCTACTAAAGGGAACTGATGTGGTTCAGCAACTGGAATTTCAATTATCAACCTCAAAAATCTGGATGTACGATCATGGCTTTTTTAAATGGTTAAAGGTGGTGTTATCTCTATAAACAGACACCTGCTTATGAATGTGGAATCTGCAGACAAGGGCCAAGATTTGGTATAGGAAGTGTTGTGCTTTTCTGATTATAGCCTGAGTGGCATTGACCAATCATGTTTGAGCAGGCTTTTGTCGCATGCAGGTGAACAGTCTGTGTGGAGAGCAAAAGAGGCAGAACACACAGTGAAATGCAATCTTAGAACCCATCTATCTGTCGTCTGACAATGATTTAGCTTTTAGTTAGCGGTTTTATATTTGCCTGCATTCATATGCAGATATCTGTTTATGTTGATTAGCCAAAATGGCGTTCAAGTCTCAAGTTGCTAATCAGACTGTAAACAACGGCCAGCACACGGAAGAGGAAGTCTTTTTTTGGATATCTGAAGCACCAAAACATTGGCCTGGCTCCCAGAGGCTAAATCGTTTCAGATGATAGCCGATGGGATGTGAGACTGAAGGTGGGATGAATCATTCTGGAGAAAGATTGCCAATATTGCCATCTCTCCTTCATCACAATGTGATTAGCGATTAGCGATGTTAGCCTACCAGACTGACCGTCCCTCTCGCTTCCTCCATCTCCTCCCCCCTATTCCTTTGTCCTTTGCATGAGCATGAACGCCACATGTTCCTGTTTGGCTGGAATAGTGTTTTGTGGCTAGTATAGTGTAATGTGTGACAGAGCCGGAGCTGTGTGCGAAAGCTGGATTTTTTTCAGCACACACACAGAGTAGACTGCTGGCAAACTGTGGGGAGATATTTGTTCAATATCTTTCTTCCGGATGACTCACCACACCTTCAACCACAAACTAAAGAACTAATATGGAGACCTGAAAAGATGTCTGCATATTATGGATACTGTCTTTTTGCCAAAGTTCTTATACATTTAATCTGCTTTCATAAGACTTTCAAGCATCCAATTTAATGTCTACCACACACCACACGGTGGAACGGTGGTAACACTGTCGCCTCACAGCTAGAAGCTCCCAGGTTTGATTCCCGCCTGGGGCGCTGTGGGAGCCAGGGGACGTGTCCTCCACCATGCCTTCAGTGCCTGCTGCTCGAGGAAAGGGGCCTTTCTGTGTGGAGTTTGCATGTTCTCCCCATGTTCACCTGGGGTATCCTCCATAAAAAACCCCCACAAGAAGATCACCCCCTGACCAATGGCGACAAAAGGAACTGGGTCCCCGGGCACCACTGTCGACTGGCAGCCCACCACTCGTGGTCTGCCGCGGAGGAAGGACTTGCCAGGATGGGTTAAAAGCAGAGAAAATAATTTCACTTAAGCATGGCGTATGCAGTTTCCCCTGTATGTTGTGTTGTGATTAATAAAGGGATGTCTTCACCATTACTGAATGTGTCCTCGTGTCACGGGCTGTAACTGAAAGCTTGGTTACTGGCTTCAAAGAGCTTCTGCACAATTGGAAACAGTGTGTTTGCTCAAACTCTCAATAAAGTTTGGATTTTTAAATCGGTTTCAAACATTTCTTGTTTTAGCCAAACTTATGTGTTACTTAACCACGCTACTGAGTGTACACATTACAAGATTCCCATTATAATGCTTTATTTGTCCCTTTTCAGCAAAGAGTAGCATATGTGAACCATAAAATAATCAGAAGAGTGAAATAAATCAGGAATTTAGCATGCTCAATGAATTTAGCACGCTATGTCCTGTGCTGAAACTTAAACAGTTTGACATCTTGCCAAGTTAGAGTAGAGGAATGATACCACTCATGCATACATGGTAAATATGAAGCTATTGCTGGCAACCAGTTAGCTTAGCTTAGCACAAAGAAAAAACAGGGTTATACAGCTAGCCTGTATCTGTCCAAAGATTGTAAAATTGTAATGAAAAACTGCAAATTCCTTGATTTTATGGGGGTTCTGCTATTTGAGGGACAATTTCAGGTGTATAAGGCACATATTGTGACTTCAGAGTTAAGCAAGGCATCACCGGCCTCGTACTTAAATGTTAAATAGAATCAAAACATTGAGTTTTGCCACGTGAATAATGCACTTTGCTCTGTCACCTTCACATTTTATGCTGGAGTTTGTGTCCTTAGAATTAGCAATTTTCCATTTCCACTGGCAAAGCAGGCGCAGTCATCTGAGTCTTTTCAATGAAGCTGAGTGAAGAGTTTTGGAGGCACAGTACGTTTACTGTAGGTGACAAACAAGGTGGAGATCCAATGGCATTTAGCACTCATTAAATATCAGCATACGATATACGGTATTCATCAATCAGTGTTATATGTAAACCTTATGCCACTGGATGCTTTCTAACAGTCGTGTAGTGATAAGCAGAGTCACAATCTGGACCCCCAGTACAACAATTGCAACTGTCACTATCAGGCTTTCGTGCTGCTCGATCCAACGAGAGATTCCCCCAAGACAGCCGCCCAGGAAGATCACGCTCTGAGCAGTAAACTCATCCAGCAGCTGGGCTCCTAAACCACACTGAGAGTTCCACACTGTGCCGTTCTCTAAAGGGTCCACACAGCATGTGGCAGGGACCCCGCAGGCCAGCACTCCTGGAGCTGAGCAGTTGTAATATCTGAGTAGAGGAAAAAATATCCAGTGACACTCTGATCATCACATTTACTTTTCTGAGGCATTCCTATAATAACAGGTCATGATGTACTTGTTCATAAACATATGCATGTTAGTCACCCTCTACTCACATGTTGATCTCCCAGTCACGGTAGTCATCTGCCCCACAGCACTGCAGATTTGACTGAATCTCGTCCGTGATGAACCTCAGATCCAGATCATCCTGGTAGCGCACCATGGCAGCTAACATCCCTGACCGCAGGTAGCCTCCAATCTGATCTTGTTGACTGTAGGCCAAGATGGCGGCCAGTACCTGGGCTGTAATGAGCACCAGCACCACAGCAGAGAACAGCTTCAGTAAGAAGCAGTTCTCTCTTAAGGCGCCTACACAGCCCGACAGGCAGAGCATAGTGAGCACAGAGCCCATGGCCACAAGTATCAGCATTGGATCAGTGCCGATGCTGCCGATCTTCTCCTGAGCAAAAGACTCTTTACTGATGAGACCCCACATCCCCAGACCCAGAACCACCAGAGCCAGAACTGTGAACATCAGATTGCATAGGAACAGGAAGTATTTTAGGAAATAGTCCATCATAGAATATCTGTAGTGGGGTCTGACCTGTGTGAATACAGGGCTGTTGTTGTCCTGTCCACTGTTGGGCCCTGCTTGGTGAAACTCAGCAGTGACATGGCTGAGCTCCTCACCGTCCTTTTTTGCAGAGCCTACCTTTGGACACACAGGAATGCAACTAAATACCATAAGTTTTTAGAACCAATGCTGCATCAAGCATTAAAGCACAATTCACTCAACACAGAGAGGTACTCAAAATTCAGGAAGAAACCTGAGCTAACAAAAAAGAGGTTGAAAGGTGAGCCCTTACCTTTGGTATGAGTGGACTGGTCTCATTCTGCGTGGTGACCGTCCTCGACCACGGCAGTGGAATCCTTTTCATCCCCAAATATCTCCTCATGTTGTCCGACTCCAGGAGACGGTTCCCCCTGTGCTTTTATCTGGTCAGAACGACCCAAGCTGAAGTGGAACATAGGGTGAGTGTTTGCTACAGTATGAACAGAGGAGCATGTGAGCTGAGTAACCATGCAACGTTTAGCCTCTGGCTGCTGCGAGGCGTGGGATTTCTTCATCATGTGAGAGTCACGGTGAGGGGATTACAGCTATCAGAGCGTGTATGACAGACTCACGCACACAAGAGTAGGACTCTTGGTGGTAATGCTCCTGAAGCTGCCCAAAATGCCACAAGAAGAACAACTTCTACACTCTTGCAGCTTAATTAGAGTAACAGTTTAACTAGCTGTCTAACAACTACCCATAAACAGACACACAGAGATAAATCATAGTTTTACTGCCTTTGCTTTGACCAGCTGCACATTTTAACCAATTTTGCAACCATAAACACCACTTTGCTTAGGTGCAAATAGATTAGATTAGAAATATTTTCTGCCTTAACTACCCATATATATCATAGTATTTACAGACACGGCCCTTACCTCATTAAAAGTTCTTCAATGCAGACTTGATCCAACATGTGACACATGTGAGACACATGTGTCTCAAATTGTTATTATGTGTTCTATTTAACTAGTTTTTTCTTCATTTCATTGCTCACATTGTTAAGGCTGTTTGGCTGAAAAGGACAGACCAGCTGGTCCTGGTACTATAAACTGGACTTTATTTTGCCAGTTGGAATATAAGACTATCAATCAAAGTTTCCACCAACCATCTCAACAGAACTAAGAAAGCCCAGACTGTTCTGGTGAAAGTTCAGAGGAAATAATCCCTGAAGAAAAGCACAAAAGCTGATAATGATGACACGTTATGATGATGCACATAAAACATAGATATCCCATAATGAGCTTTGGTGCATGCACAGAAACCTGAAGTGATTTAACACGTCTCTGCATGATGAGCTAATCTGCTTGGTCAATCCATCTCACTGCTGCAGCTTTGATTCAAAACAGCACCTTTCTTTCTTGGCAGTGAAAGAAACTGATCCAAGCTTGTTAATGTTGCATATTACAGGCTCCTGCTTGGCTTTCACTCTGTTTTAGCAGAAACAAAAATCACCACGCAACACTCTCCCACATTGTGTTGTTACTTTGCTGTTCGCCTATGGAGTACTGCTCGAGTATTTCCTTACTCCACCATTTACAGACGGCCTCATGGCAGATACATAAACATCAGGTAAAACCTTTCAAAATAAAAGGGTTTCTCATAATCTCTCAAGGAAATGAGGATGGACCAAACATTCCCGAAAGATAGATTTTATTGCAGAGTTGTTTATTGGACTGCAGGAGCTCTTATTGTTTAATAATAATAAAATGTATGTCATTAACACAGATACAGTTAACAATAGTGCTAACATGCAATCAATAACCTTACTGATAACTCTAAATAATATGAATATATTATGCAAATGAGGATTATTCCCTCTGAAGAACATGTGTTAGATTGTACCCAAAGAAAATAAATATGATGACATTTTGATGTGGATTTCTGTTGCGTTCAGTGTAGCAGTTATTGCTCTAACACGTGTTTCGCATAGCTTAGCTCAAACATTGGAGGCAGAGGAAGCAGCCAGCCAGCAACATGAGAGAAAAAAACACCTTCCACCAGCTCCAAAATGGCCTTATTTGTTTCTGTGTTTTCATTTTGTAAGCCAGCAGTTTGCCATCAATACATTCAAGAACTGCTTTGGTTTTGTCCAGACTAATTCACTGTGTGGACAGGCCTTCTACACTCAAAGAAAAGAGAAGATCCATCTTCTCTTTAACTGTCATCACAGTCAGATCAGGGTTGTCGTATCTCTTCTAAAATGTGAAACTGATAAAAACTAAGCAACCTCTTGATGATTTGTCTCCTATAAACACTGATAGTCATGTGACTCATTCGGAAACAGAACAACAACAGAATCCTCATGGTGCACCCTCTGTTTGGCTTCAGACTTTGATATATGAGAGCTGATAAATTTCCGTTTTACCGTCGTCTCTGATAAAGTCTTTAAAGAGGGATGTGCTGCTGTGAGTCAATAACAAGCAGCACTAGAGGGAACAAATGTGATGGTGAGTTGAAAAGCAGACAGAGAGAGGCCTGGTTATCTCACTCTCTGGCTCTGCAGGGCCGCTGCTGTCATTCTTTCCTCTGGCTCTGCTGGACTGTGCTGCAGGGAGCTGGAAGGACGTCAGTCTACTGACTGCTGGTGGACTCCAGATGGGGCTGCAAGGCCTATAACGCTGGGCATTAGCGCTGGCATAAGTTTATTTACGTACGTGTATTAACTGAAAAACAAATTGTAATTTGTGACACTCATCACTGACAATCCATATATCTGTGTGCATACTTGTACACATATTAATGGTTTTAACACAAGCAGTAGTCATGAGTTTTGCCTCCGTGGCATTGCAGAATAATGTGTGTGCGTGTGGTGTACCTGCAGGTGGACACACACTGAGCAGGTACCTGTATTCACTGCTCTACAAAGATACAGTAAGCAGTAGTGGAAATTTTTGTAGTTTAAATGTGAAGATTAAAGATTCACATTCATAAATAAACCCAGCATGTAGCCTTACTTTGACTATAATATGCTGCAAAAATAATCAGCAACAGTAATCCAACAGCAACAGGGGCCATTCTACTACATAATGAGTACTTTACTTACTTTTCTACTTTTTCCTGCTGATGCGTATTTGAATGCATGGCTTACAGTGGTGTATTTTTACCTGGAGGGGTTGCTCAATATTTCTTCCATTGCACATGATGCACATACCTCCTCTCACAGCTCTGCTGCTGCTGCTGCTGCTGCATATTTCCACTGATGTGGTGGAAAATGAGTGAACAATGAACTTCAGCCTGTGATCGAAAGATAACACTTTCAAACATTCAAATGTCAATTCTGAATCCGGATTCCTGATTTACAAACCAGCTAATTTACTGTGACTGACTGTCGACATCAGTTGGGTGTCAGATAGTTTTCCTTTAACAAATCTCACTGTTTCCTTGTTTATAAATCTTTTAGGGAGATTGGATTTAAAGAGCATTTAGTTCCTGCTGTTTGAGTGAAGTCCAACTCATTCAGTAGCACTGTCAGCACTGAAGATGTATGGTGCAGATGGCATGTTGTTCATCCTCCTTACAGCATGCAGTACAGTATGTTGTCTCTATGGATTTAAAGCTGGTGCAGATGGCAGGGACCATTGCCCAGGCAGATCCCTTTTCAGCTGTGATGAAAAACTCCTGTCATACACCAGTACTGTCTGCAGACATCAGCACAGGATGCAGCAGCATTAATAGTCTTTCAGATGGAATAAGGAGCTCTGATCTGGAATAGATCAGGGCTGGAATTTCTTGCGACAAAAGGTATTTAATTTCAGAGCTGACAAGGAAAAAACACTGCTTTGCCCGGTATTTCAATAAAGAAGGAAAATGTGCTGTACTTCTTCTGGGTCCAGCTGCATTTGCCTGCCCAAAACTGTCCAGATTAAAGATTGAAGAAATCTCTCTTTGAAATGAAACGAAAGAAAATGTGTTGCATCATTCATCAGCAGTGAGATTATTTCAGTATAAATTATTCAGACTCATGAAGGGTGGATTCACGTCAACTTTACATTAGATCACATTAAATTTGCCATCACTGTCTCCCTGAGGAGAACACAGTCGGTATAGCAGCACACAAGCGCAATCAAACTCCAGCTAACATGCAGCATCACATCCAGATAAACACCAGAACACACACACACTAAGACAGTGCACAGATGCAATACAGTTAAGTCACCGTATGGAGTACATCAGGCAGCAGCTTATTTGACTTAAAGATGTGGGAGTGAAGGAATCTCTTGAGGGCTGTACGTTTTTCTTGTTACCGTATAACAGCTGTTTTAAGATTGTCTGTCAGCTTACCGTGGATCTGCTGCAGGCCCTGACTGAGGATAACTGGCTAATACCTAAAACGGCCTATTTTATTAAAATGATTAACACTAAACAATTCATGTTTTCAATCCCTTTTTTTCCAGCTTCATCGCCCCTGACAGTTAAAGGGACCATCGCTGGCTGCATCTGACGTAGCCCAGATGTTGAGCAGATTGTATTACAGTAGGCAGTAAGAATGCTATGCTGGAGCCACACGGCTACATCAAACACCTCCTCTGGATCTGAGCCCATAAGGGAGTGCAGTTGCCCTCCACCACTCACAGCAGCTAAACGACATGTGGAGGATAGATGGAGCATAGATAGGGGATTATCAGGACCTCCCATTCAGGCTCAGTGAGTTATTTATCATTGTAGTAGACGCACACGCTGCAAGACATAAATCGGAGAGTGAAGTGGAAAGCATGTGTGAGTGCATGTGTTTGGGGAGCTTTGCCTTTTGTGCCATATTATGCGTTTGTGCATGCATGCTACAATGGAGTGTGTCATTGCTGAAGTGGGTGGGAGCAGGTGGGAGGAATGGCTGTGGGAGATTAGGGAGGCAGTTATAAGAGAGTGCTGCCCAGGTCATGTTTTCTCAGTGTGTGACTGTGAAGGATCGTACTGCAGAGTGTGTTCTGCTGCTGAGACCTGGAAAGACGCCCGGCGCTACTTCACAGAAAGGTAGAGTGAAACTGATTCTTTGCATTGTGCTTCACCTTCAGAACAGCACAACTAAGTGAAGGTGGAAGTAGTAGTAGAAAGAAAATCCATAAAGATGAATCATATTCAGATTATCAGTTATATTAATTTAAATTTTATTTTCATCAAGTGAAAGTCTGCTTAGTTACGAAATTTCAAAGCTTTCCTGACGTCACTCTCCTGCATGCTTGTTCCTCAGCAGCACCCACGTCTTATTGTTTTTCTGCTTTTATTTGGTGAGGAAGATGAGGATGAAGGGGGTTCTGGCCCTATTCTGCATGACCTTAACATGTGGAGCTCAGAAGTGGAAAGACGAAACCTCACGATGGGACCCAAAAGGTCAGGGACAATCCGACTTTCCGCAATCTGTAAATGTTTACGAAAAAGGTTGAACGTCAAAAGCATCAAGATTTTGTTTGTGCTGTTCAGGGTAAATACTGGGCTACACACTCCTAACATACATCTGTGTTTACAGCAGAACACACCAACAGCAAGACTTGTTCCAACCTGACCCAGGTGCTGGACAACTGGAAATTTGCCATTATAACCCAAGTGAAAGACCTGCTGGTCAATGACCACGCCTCTGTCCTACCTGAGTACAACAGGTGGGTCATCTGACTGGAATGACTATGAATTGCAGAGACTGTGGACAAAGAAGCAACAACAAGAAGAGAAAACAGAAAGCTGAGCAAGAGAGAGGGGATATGTGCGAGGAGAAGAAGTCAGTGACGTCTGTGAGCATTTTATTGCTCACTCGCAGTCGTACAAAGTTAGAATTATGTAATTTCCGTTGTTCTGCACATGACCACTGACCTGTCAGAGCCAGGAATGCGATCCAAGTAACTTCGGTCCACACTCTGCTTTGTAAATGACCTCAACAGGGAGACTTTGCCAAACGAATACGGGAAATGCTTCAGCCTTGTGTGCTGATGAACTGAGTGTTTCTGGTAGATATTACTGCAAATCACTGACCCTTTCCTTTGGAGATTAGGGAGCAGACCATGATACCAACAGCTAAGAGCGTGTTTCATGTCAACAATCCTGAGTAACCATTTCATTTTGACTGCAGGCTCAGTGTCCTTTCTTAAATTTGGGCCAAAAATCTGCTATTTTAATATTTTCTTTTTTTTTTTTTTTTTTTTTTTTACATGGACTTCCGTTCTGTCTGTTATCCTGATGTTTCCTGCAGATGATGGGGCTGTTCTTGCTTAACAGCATGTCGTGACTTTCATGTTCGTGCTGCCAATCTGACTCGGTTCTCCTCTTGGTTTTGCCAATAATCAGTGTTCCTGTTTCATATGAGCTTGTGGAATATTACAGTGCCAAAGTTCTTTGACTGGTCATTCGAATGCTGAAAAAGTTTACTGATTTCTACTTTCCCAAATCTCTCTGTGTGTGTCCAGGATCCAGCCCCTGTCAGATGCTCTGGGAGACCTCTACAGGCAGTTTAACAGCCTAAAAGATGAGCTGGTGGGGCTCACCTCAAAGTTTGACCGTTTGGAGGGTTTTGTGGATGAGCTCAAGGAAGGCAAATTCACTGTGCCTCAGCGGCCCGTACAGAGGGTCCCTCCCAGCATTGGTCTGAGGTCTCCACTGCGAGCACAGATGAGAGCTCCTGTCAGGGGGATCATCAAGGGGCCGACACTGATCAGAGCGAGGAGGAGAGGGCCACAGAGAGTTTAGACTTGTTGCTTACAGGCATTTGTCTTGGATCAATGCTGATGGATCAAATTACAGTCTATTCTGTATCTTTATCAAGATGATTAGTTTGTATAATTCTATTGATGAGTGTGATGTGAGAATAGGTCACATAACATGAGCCTGGCTGAGTGATGCACGGTGGAGAAAAGATGATGGATTTATTTTTGCCTTTCCGTACAAAGCCACTTCTAACCACAAGGTGGCAGCATTTATCAAATTATGTCATCCTGCTGCTGTCAACAGCTGGACATTAAGTACCAAAATGGCTGAAATGGTAGTCCAGAATTGTGACACAGTGTATATATACACATATATTCTTACAATAGTTAACAATGTATGAACATTGTTTTTTAGCCAAATAATAATTAAAAATAAATTCATTTGCAATTTACATTGTATATTGTAGATGGACTATACGGGCTTATACAGGACAAAGCACTTTATATTGTGCTACTCATTCACACACACACACACACACACACACACACACACACACACACACACACACACACACACACACACGCACCAATGATGATGGAGCCATGCAAGACACTGGTCCAACCATTGGAAAGAAAGTGCAAAGGACACTTTGACATGTATGTATATATGTGTAGTATATATATGTAAGCATAAAGAATATGAATTGAAAAAGTGTGTTTAAAAAATACCTCTCAATATCTGTCTCTTTATATATGTTTTTACATATTTTTACAATACATCTATAATAAAACTCATTTACAAAAAAAGTCGTAGCATGAGTAAGATCGAAGGAAACCTGGTTTCTGAACAAAAAACCATTCATGTGTTTCTGTGTTCTGTGGTTTCTATGTTCAGCCATAATAAACAATAAATAAGCTGTTTTGAATAGAGAAACAGCACTATACTCTATGTAATGCAACATTTTCATTTCAATGTTTAGGAAAGCTGCAAGATTCATTTTATGAATTTAGACATACATAACGAACATGATGGGTTGATAAAATGAAAGTTATCAATAAAGTAAAAATATGTATGACAATAAATTGGATGTTGTTATTGTACAAATGCAAGTTTTCATTTATATTGACAATAATAAATAATTAAAGACTTTTCCCTTCACAGTAGACAAGAGAGCAAGAAATGTGCCAAAGCATGCAGATTGAAGCAAAGCTCCTCCTCCTGTCAGTCACTCTCAGTTTCAGTGTTGTCTTAAATTGCTCCTCCAGCACCTCCTCTCCTCATCCTCCAAACCCTCTAATCTGTCAGCAGGAAGCTCACTTTCCAAGTTCCAAGGCCATTCTCAGCACACACTGACAACATGCTGGGGACCCTCTGCACTCTCATCACTGCTCTAACATGTAAGGAGGCTGACTTACTGCAGCTTTGAGCTCATGTTGGATTCATCAGTCTGTGTGTTTCTCTTGACTTCGTGTCATCTTGTTGTTTCCAGGTGTGAGTGGTGTGACGGTGGTGACACAGACGCCTGCTGTTGTGAAGCTGAGGTCAGGAGAGACAGCCACCATGGACTGTGATGTTTTTACAGATGATGGGTCTCGCTGGTACAAACAGACTCCTGGAGGACGTTTACAGTTTGTGCTGAGGAATCATTACAGCTATGTCTCTCCAACATATGGCTCTGGATTCTCCTCTCCCAAATTCACTTCTAGTCATCTATCTGGGACAAAGTATCGTTTATCCATCAACAATGTGGAGGAAGGAGACTCAGCAGTGTATCACTGTGAAACATGGGATGGTAAGGAGCACGTATCACAGTGATTTACACTGTGACAAAAACCTCCTCACTAAATACTTCTGCATCTCTGATACATGTCCACTCATAATAGAGCCACAAACATTTGTTTTCAAATATTTAAATACTTTAATTGGTTTTCTTCCCACAGTAAATGTCTAAAGTACATATTTAAGTATTTTGAATTTATTCTTTAACAATGAAAAAAGAAACAAATTAAGAAATGCACCAGTAAAAACACTCCACCTTCAGTGTGAGTGTGTCAGGTTAGTGAATGGCTGGCAGACAGCAGCAGGCACAGAGGGCTGAGCTGTTGGCTGGAGAGTGGACTGGTGAGATGCAGAGTAGGACAGACAGACGGAAATCACAGATAATTAGTGAACCTGAACACAGGTTAACACAGGATTAATCACAGATACAAACAACACAAGCAATCACAGAACTAGAGCTTGACTTGGCTGCAGCTTTAGCAAACTGAAGGATCTGGAGACGAGTGGCTCAAGAACCAGGACTGATGTTCTGCAGGGTTGATAAGTTGACGGGCTGCAGGTGAGCGGCTTGGAGCAGGTGAGTCTGCTGAACAGCAATCAGGAAGTGAGGAGCAGAGGAGAGCTATGACCACAACACATCCACAGACAAACACACAGAGAAACAAAGAGGGGAGCACAGGAGACACGAGGTCAGAGAGAAAACACAGGAAACACCAGGAATAACTGAACTTCATGAGTTCACAAAAATATGGATTTAAAACTGTTTGCAATTTTCATTAAAACACATTGAGATGTTGTTACATTTGTTCACAAACTGTTGAAACTGCATTTACATAGTGGACACAACATGTTCCCACTTCTGTCCTCTGGTGGGCGCTACAGAGCTCTGTACACTAAAACAGCCAGACACAAGAACAGTTTCTTCCCACAGACCATCACTGATGAAGAGTCAAATCAGTCACATGGTGTCAGAAACAATCACTGTACAATAACCCTGAAACACTAAACATCCACACAAGCTGAATTATAAATGAGAGATTTCAGAGTTTCAACAGACATTTTTCTAACAAATACATATCAAATACAAACCTGAGCATGCTGCATGTACACATGTATCCATGCATATTGTCACTTGAGCCAAAATAATTTCTCAAATTGGGATCAATAAAGAAGCAGTCTAAAGTCTAAAGTCTCTTACGTCTACTTCATGGTTATAAAGCAACCTGTTAGATTAATCATTCAATGCTTATTCAATGTACTCCAAACATTGTTTGATGTTTATTGTTGTTCAAACAGCATCTTACAAAAGAATATTTGTACCACCTCTGAGAATATTTACACTGATGTAAACTCCTCCTCCTCCTCTTCTCCTCTCCTCAGTGTCTTTATAAGCTTCAGTCTCTCTTCTCCTCACACACCAACTCTGCTCACCTCTCAGCTGGACAGTAAGGGACGTTTACAGCACACACTGACAACATGCTGGGGACCCTCTGCACTCTCATCACTGCTCTAACATGTAAGGAGGCTGACTTACTGCAGCTCTGAGCTCATGTTGGATTCATCAGTCTGTGTGTTTCTCTTGACTTCATGTCATCTTGTTGTTTCCAGGTGTGAGTGGTGTGACGGTGGTGACACAGAAGCCTCCTGTTGTGACGCTGAGGACAGGAGAGACAGCCACCATGGACTGTAACCTGGGCACTGTGACTAACAGTGCTGCTCGATGGTACAAACAGATTCCAAGAGGAGTTCCTCAGTTTGTTTTAGATTTTCATCACAGCGACAGCTCTCCAAGCTATGGCTCTGGTTTCTCGTCTCCAAAGTTCACATCTACTCATCAGTCACAATCAGATTATCGTTTGATCATCAGCAATGTGGAGGAGGGAGACTCAGCAGTCTATTACTGTCACACATATGATAGCTCTGCCAAGGAGGACGTATCACAGTGATTTACACTGTGACAAAAACCTCCTCGCTAAACACTTCTACTTTTTGAGTCTCTTACAGGTCTTGACTTGTAGTCAGCAAACAGCCAGTGCTTTCCGTGACTTCCCAACACAACCATTAAAATAATATTTCCACATTCTCCACCGTTTTATCTCGTGTTAGTTTGCCAAAAATAAACAATATTGACACGTGCAACAACAGATCATGATTTATTACTGGAGTGGCACGGTGGCACAAGTGGTAACACTGTCGCCTCACAGCTAGAAGGTCCCAGGTTCGAATCCCGCTGTGGGCGCTGGTGGCGTGTCCTCCACCATGCCTTCAGTGCCTGCTGCTCGAGGAAAAAGGGGCCTTTCTGTGTGGAGTTTGCATGTTCTCCCCGTGCTCACCTGGGGTATCCTCCATAAAAATACCCCCACTAAAAACATGCAAGAAGATCACCACCTGACCAATGGTGACAACAATGGAACCGGTCCCCGGGCGCTGGTCGATTAGCAGCCCACCGCTCCTGGTCTGCCGTGGAGGAAGGTTTGACCATGGATGGGTCAAAAGCGGAGAAAGAATTTCACAAATGCATGGCGTGTGCAGTTTCCCTCCTCAACTCTGCATGTTGTGTGTTAAAAAATTGTGATGAATAAAGGAATCTTAATCTTAATCTTAATCTTAATGGGAATTCTCATTATTCATCTTCTCTTTTACTCAATCGTAAGCA
>JBBMOE010000083.1:0-50000 GCA_037975065.1 Chaetodon trifasciatus
GTGGCGAGCTTTCAGCGCACTTTTACGCTGCCAGCGTGGACCGAATTGGACCGAAAATCCAAATCTGCTGGCTGATCCTGCCGACACCTTCCCCTACTGTGCCGCAACACCCATCCTGGCGTACCTCTGTGCGCCTCGGTTCGCCAAAATACCGAGTGCGCTACGCGCCCGCCTGTGCTGCACGAAAATACCACTGCATGGGGTGTGCGCTCTGACGCCCCGCCAGCGGCGGGGACGGAAATAGAGCCCTATGTGTTTATGGCTATTTCACTAAAGATGAGAAGAAAAGGCTTTTTTTTTTCATTTTCAACAAGTGTCGACAGTGTTATACATCTCTATCAATGTTTACGTACCTATACATCTGTTTGCAAACAATCCACCACCAAACGATCAGGAATAGTCAAAATCAATAAATTGACAAAATGAAAAAAAAAAAAAAATTCAAATGAATGAGCGCGCCACCACCAAATCAAAAAAAAAGGAAAACAAATCTCATTTATAATACTTGCAATCCTTCACACCATAAAATTCTTTCCATTCTCCTTTTCTCTCCCTTTTTCCTCCCTCCCTTCAACCTATGTCTAAAGTCACCCTATCATCCCTTCCAACCACAACAAAAGCACTACCCTTCACAAACCCTTCCTCAAACTCCTCCTTCCCCACAGTGCTGTGCACCATTTGTATATCTCTATTCAAAATATTTTTGAAAACGCTCCATACATCGAGTGTCTTCCTCTCAAAATGGGCCAGATTCCTCCTTAACTTGACAGCAAATCTCGCGTGGCTCAACATGTAGTTTAACAGTGATGTGACAGTGATCCTTTCTCTCTTCCACATAGTCCAAACAACCACAGCTCCAACCAATCCATTCTCTCCACACACTTCACATCCCAGCATCTATTCATTAACTCTTTCAATCAATGGAAGTACACCCTTAGCTCACTGCATTCAAAAAACTCATGCATACATGTTTCCACTTCCACACCACACATATCACAGTGCTGGTCTACATTCACATCAAACCTGCTTATTATTAAATTGTTAAACATCCTGTTGTGATGTAACAAAAAGTCAGAATTCTCACATTCACTGCTGTTCCATCTTACTCTCAGGTTCATCCACATCTTTTTAACAATCATACTCAGCATCACTCTCTCCCACATTCTTTCTGCAGCCACTCTCCTCACCTCTTTCACACTTAAACATTTATACAACACTCTTGTCGTCACACTCAGCAGATTTACTCTCCTCTCTCCTTCTCCCACATACAATTCCATTCCTCCCTTGACGTTCTCACCAGGCTCAATCTCAATCATTCTCACCCAGTCGGCATCGCCCCTTTATTTTCTTTATCACTCCCTCTGCTGTACCCAACCACATTTCATCTCCCCTCTCTCTCGTCTCATCCACCACCACTTGTGCCCCCATGAATCCTGGTACATACTCATATACTAAATCCCTCACCTTCCTAATGCCCACTCTCCAGATGACCTTCCACCGTGATTTTTGGGTTTAAAAACACTGGTTGCTCCCACACCTGTCTCACATCCCTGCATTCATACTGCACACACTTCACAAACTCTCCCCACGCACCCAACACCTCATTGTAGAACTCAGACACTCCATTCAAAATACCTTTTTTCAATTCCATAAACAATCCACTCTCTCCACATCCACCACATCTATGCATAGCTTCCCATAAAAAAATCTTCCATACGTGATCCTCTCCATTCTTTATAAATCTTACCATCACTTTCACCCTAAGTGCTATCTTTTTCTTTTCTAAATTAATCAACTTCAACCTGCCATCCCTGTGCTCATTTTCTAAAACTTCACTCACTATTCTAACCCCTTTCCCTCCCCACAGAAACTCACTCACTATTTCATTCACCTCCTTGCACACTCTCAGGCACTTCCAACGCAGTCATTACGTACACCAGCTTACTCATAATTAACGCATTCACAACCACAACCTTCCCCCTCAGTGTTAATTTCCTGTTTCCAGTGTCCTAATGTTTTCTTAATGTTATTAATTGTTCCCTCATACTGCACATCTCTCCCTACTCTATCCTCTATCCCTAAATTCACCCCTAATATTCTGAAATAGTCCTTCCTTTCCCTCAAACTTATGTCTAACGTCCCTACTCTATCTACTCCTACATACATGATTTCTGATGTATCACCTGAGCTCCTGATGCCTTACCATACAACTCTAAGCTACTGAACACCTCAACTACACTATCTCTGTCCCAAACTGTAACTGTTGTGTCATCCACATATTGATATAATAAGCTCACCCTCCCTCCTGGTAACTCTATGCCCCTGATCCTGCTGTTGTGCTCTAATAATACTGCTAGACTGCTAACAGTGAGTACAGCAGAGCTGATAGTGGACACCCTCGCCTAATTGATCTTTCTAATCTGAAAGTACTTGTGATTATCCCATTTACCTTCACACAACTTACTGCCCTATCATACAATCTTCTAATCCACCCTATCAATTTGTGCCTAAAACCTCCTTTTTCTAAAACCCTAAATAAGTAACTGTGTTCCACCTTGTCAAATGCTTTATTCAAATCAATACTTAAAACAATCCCACCTTTACTACCCTTCATGTGATCTATTGTGTCCCTGATACTGCTTATTGTGTTGGCTATGTCCAGCTCTCGATGAATCACTCTTGAAACATGCGCTCGTTGACACATCCAACCTGCCACACCACACATTGAAATCACCCACAATCATACAAGTCTCTCCACACATTCCTCCCAGTCCCTCAAAAAACATTCTTCTCTCCCTCTCCACATTCGGTGCATACACATTCAATAACTTAAAATTAATCCCTATCACTCGTCCATCACCATCATCCTCACACTTTCTCACATTCTCTATCACTCCCCTCTTGACTAATATAGCCACCCCTGTTGAATTGTCCCCGTTGCTCACAAACATCTCTCCGATCCATTCTCTCTCCACCTTTTGCATACATCCCTTGTCCCAGTGAGTCTCCTGCGAACATACAATGTCGGCCTCGCACACTAAGAGGATTTGCTGTGTTCTATTACTATCTCTGAGCCCATTTGCATTAAAGGAAATGATGGTTATCATGTTCAAAATTAAGAAAGAACAGAAAATCAGCCCTCATCCTGCACTTTCCTCGCCTTCCCCTCTCTCACCTCTTTCCTCCCAGATGGCTTTTTTCTGGCAGCTAACACATCGTCAAGGTCCTCCCTCTCCCTGTCTGTTGTGTCAGTCACCGTGTCTTTTTTCCCCTTCTCCTCCTCCCCGTCTCACCCTAGCAGACCCCATCAATTTTGCACTTATCCCTTCTCCCAGAGGCTCTCCTCTCTTTCCTCCTTTCTTCCTCCCTCTTTTCACTCTCTTCACCCCAGTCGCTGAAATGTCCTTATGCTGACGTTCTGTCACGACTGGTGGCTCGTCTTCTTCCTCCTCCACATCTTCCTCCATCTGTTCCTCTCCTCCGACACCAGCCGCGCTGCTTTCACCCTCTCCGGTCTCCTCGTCTCCGCTCCTCTCCTCTCCATCCTCTCGAGCTTCTCCTCCCTACTGCTCCGTCTGGCACAGCGTGGCTCTCTCTGTCTCCTCCTCTCCCTCCAGGCTCCTCTCTTTGGCCGCACTCCCTCGCGTAGTGCCCCTGCATGTGGTACTTGTGACATAGGACGTCTGGGCAGTCCCTCAGGATATGTCCTGGTCTAATGCAGAGTCTGCACAACTTCACCTGTCTGTCATGGATGACTCTGAAGTACTCCGCACCTTCAGCTGTCTCAAATTTTGCGGAGTACAGCAGGGAAGTCACAGTCTCTGTGAATCTAACTTTTACGTATCGGGTCCCGGCAGCTACGTCGGTGTCCGGCCAGTATTTTCTCTTGATGTGGGTGACGTCTTTGACTCCCTAACGGGCAAGTTTGGCGAGGATGTCCTCTTCCTTCACATAAACTGGCAATTTGAGGAATGAAACAACCATTTCATTGCAGTTTACTTATCTGACGATGACGTTGTTTCCTTTTATTTTGAAACCGTCCAGCATCTTTTCTCTGGCTGCAACTGAGCCCATCGTAATTTCATATGTTATTCGTCTTCATCCTACAGCCTACCACACTTCCACATACCAATTTCACAGCCTTCAAAAGCTCCATGACATTTACCTCTTCCTTTCCAATTCTAGTGTCAGTTCTTTGTCACATCTCTTATCCGTTCTTCTAGTTTTCATGCTCGTTGACACTGCCAGTCCGTTGTCATGCGCCATGAATCGGTTCGTGGAGAAGACGAAGAGATAACTCCCCCAGAGAGCAGCGCGCCGTCCGGGGAAATCTAAATCTCATCCACTTCTCAAACAAGACGAAACAAAGTCGCTCAGCAAAAGTGATCTGTTTGTTTGTCTGTCTTTCTGCGTGTTGAAGCCGGGAGAGCTGCAAGACCGCGCGTGCAATTCGCACCGGAAGTGGGCACAATTCAGGACAGGGGTGAAATTGGTTTTATATTCGACATTCTCTTGTTTTTTCTGTTTCTAACTTTAATAGCATCATGAAACCACACCAATTTCATCCAGATCGGTATTATTTTGCAGAAATAAGTAAGCAAGACAGGTTCACAGGTCTCATCAACTCACCAACCTCAGTGGTTGTGGCGAAAACTCAAACAAACAACGCTGAATATCCTTTCGAGTACCATACGGCAACCGTAGCGCTTAGGGACCATTGTAAAATTGCAATCTCTGGTTTTTCAGTTCGGACAACCAAAACAATAGTGAGAACTACACACAAATACTGAAATTTTGAAATAGCTCACTGGAATTTCAACCTATCAACACCAAAATACATCTAATCTGTTTTTAAGCAAATTATAGATCTTTTTGCAACAATTAATTGATTAATCAAACAATAATCAATTATTAAATTAATCGTCAACTATTTTGATAATAGAATAATCAGTTTGAGTAGTTTTTAAAAACGTCCAAATTCTCTCATTTCAGCTTCTTAAATGTGAATATTTTTGGTTTCTTTGTTCCTTTATGACAACATACTGAATATCTCTTTGGTTTGTGGACAAAACAAGATATTTGATGATGTCATCTTGTGGTTTGGGAAACACTGACATTTTTCAACATTTTTTAACATTTCTTTGACCAAACAACTAATCAATTAATCGTTTAAATAATCGACAGATTAATCAACAATGAAAATAATTGTTAGTTGCAGCCCTATTTTGATCAATGTCAAGTGTCCTAGCAGCACAAACTAATTACTCATAAAATATTTTACTTGTTTATATTTGTAGGGCCTGCAATGTCATGATGGGGCATACAAGGAAAGGTGGTAAAATATCGAAGGAGGATCTGTGGGTAAGGGCTGGTGGCGAACAGCACGTAATTAGAGAATTATTAGATTTGCAAATAATAAAAAGGGAAACATCTTGGAACTCTGAAGTATGGCCAGAGCTTTCCATTTGTTTGTTTGCTGTTAACCAAGAGAGGTTAAAGAAATGGCTATATGTTGTATGGCTGCAAGACAGACGAGGGGTTAGGACAGCAACCCAACAACTAACATCACAAGCTAATGTGCAGGTTGGAGACCGAGTTTGTTCCAGTAAATCGGTGCATACGTCCACCTTTGAAACAGGCACTGAAAATTTGGCTGAAGTGAGGAATGATGAGAGTGCCATTCATGCGTATGATACCTACCTACCTGGGTGGAGGAAATGAGAATGTTGATGACCTTCGGGAGTCAACTACAGATACTGCAACAAATACAGCTACAGCAACAGATACAGGCAATGAAAATTTGGATGAAGTGAAGAGTGAAGAAAGCGCCGTCCTTGAGACAGATTTTTGCCCGGGTGGAAAACTTCAGCTCAATAAAGTTAAGAAGCACGTTAAAAAAGGACACTACATTGGAAAAACATCACCTGTGAAAAAGATCCAAAGTACAAGTGCAAAAGATCAGTACAGACCTACACAACCTGGACCTAAAATATTTAAAATGCACACTAAGAGGGACAAATGGGACAAGATCAAGCCAAGTCATGGATCATCAAAACTTAGGAAGTCATGGACACATGTCCTGTACAGTAGCTTTCGAAAGCACAACCCTTGCTGTTCTCCCGCATTCAAATACCAGCATTTTAGAGAACCTAAGAGCCGAAAAGACTTCATCACCTTACGTCAAAATAAAAGCAGAGTGCACGTTTTCTTCATTCAAAGCCAAATACTTCTTTGAAATACCAAATAAACCCTAAAAGAATGCAAAAAAGATTACATTTCTCGTATCTTGAAGTGGTAAAGTTGCACATTTACGTGATGAGACAAGGGCAAGGCCAGCTAGCAATAAGAAGAGAGGAAAAATTGCGAAGGCAATCACTGGTTGTGTGAGTAACACCTTTTATCAGAGGCTGGGGAAAACACCACCATTAGAGCTACTTGCTGGTAACTTCACCCATGCAATGTCAAAAGACATCCCCAAAGTTGTGTCAGCAGAGATAAGAAGAAGCACAAGGCTTCACGATGACATATTGCTGGAGCTAATACTGACACAGCAAATAATGAGAGAGTTTGATGCAGGTTACATTTTCTGTCCAGGGTACATCCAACATCTGCAAGTGGATCCATTTGGTGTCCACTTGTATACTGAGCAAGGAATTAAAATTTCTGCAGATCATCTCCGCCAAAGTTCTCCAGTGACCCTCTTCCTTAATGCCACAGGTGGCATTGTGTGCCGGCTCCCCAACCAACCCAAGAGGGTTCTGTATTATGTCCTCTGTTTGCAAAAACAAACCACCTCTTCCGGTCAGTGAAATGGTCACCAAAGACCACACCATGGCCAATCTGTCCTATTGGCTAATGAAATTTTTGACAAAAGTCAGAAAAATCACTGCCAATAAAGTTAGCCAAGTGGAAACTGACTACAGTTGGGCCCTAATGCAAGGTGTTTTGCTGGCCTTCAACAGGCAAGATATTTTGGGATACCTTGAGATGCTGTGTAAAATCATCCAAGGCTCTTTTACGGAAAAAGAGCTGAAGGGCATCACTGTGCTACACCTGTGCTCAGCACATATCCTGAGGGCTGTCTCTGTTTCCTTTTCCAGGAAGACCAGAGATAAAGGCCTGAAGGAATTTGCAAATCATTGCGTGGCACATCTGATAAACAGCATCAGTCTGAATCCTGCAGTCCAATTTTTTGGCCACATGGGACGGATTTTTGGAAGTAAGTTCTCCATTCAGGAAGTAGAAGAGAGCTTGGAGGTCATCAAAGGAAGATGAAGAGCAAGACCAGTCAAGATGATTCCAGCACTCCACTCCAGCTAATGAAGACACAAGCAGAGCCACCAAAGAGAGCCAAGACTGTTCTTGCCAACTCACCGTTTTGGCATTTTTTTGAAGGGGTCCTGCAAAGTGACCAGTCCAATGTGCCAGATGCAAATGGAAATTGTGAGGAGAACCCGTACTACTGTCCTAATATCATCAATGTTTTGCTGCAGGATTACATTGGGATCTTCCCACTTTGGTCAGGCCTTATGTTGGGGGATCTATGCAGCTATGCAAGTGATGCAGATCCAAGCAAAGTAGGTACAGCAGACACCAAAACAAGGTTCACTAACTGCCATGTCGAGAAGTGGTTTTCAATCACAAAGAACCAGATTCTACACAAGGCACGCTTCCTCAGGCCTGGCTCTTTCATTCAGAAGCTGCATACCTCTCTGCGTGGCTGCTACAAGGAACACATCCTGCAGTATGGCCTCAATCAGGAGCTGTTAGTCAGACCACTGAAAGACAAAGAAGAGCATCTGGAGCATGCTGAGGAACAATGGGGCAAATGTAGTGTGCATGCAGCTCTTAAAAGGACAAAATATTTCCACCCTCCCCACAAGATCCCAGCTCCTATGGGAGTGATGAAAAGACATCGGAAGAAGACCAATAAAAAGGTATGTCATTAAAATACATTTGACAGATTCTAAAAAATAGATAATTATAAGATTTCTGCAAGTTAAATGCTGAAACTACTTTGTTTAAAATGTAATATTTCTTTCAAAGGTTGAACATGTTCTTCTCAATCTCATGAATTAATTTATTGATTTTTATTAAATATAGACTTCTTTAAGTGAAGTGCTGACACTACTTTGTCATATTTAATATTCCTGTGTAAATGTTGTACATGGTCTTTGAATTGCTTGATTTTATTCTGATTTATGTGATTTTTTAAACTTATTTTTCAAAAGGTCATTAAAAGGTCAAAAAATGGATCACAACAGAACACGGGAAACACTGGACAGGTACAGCATTATATTTTCACAAGTTTTCTGTTCTCTTGGTCAGTTTACAACTCCCCCTTACATTCTGACTTCATCAGATCTAATTCTTAAATATCATAGATACCTGCAACTTAAGATGGCCAGCAAAAAGGGGGAGACCAGACAATCACCACTTCAACAACAGCACAATTGGTATGTGTTTTTTTTAAATAACAAAGTGTTTTTCAATTGTGCTCAGTCATATTGGTGAAAATAAATATCGATCAGGAATAGTTTTTAGATATAAATTTAGATACATCACAATATTGCTCAGAAAACAAACAAAAAAAATTGCTGATGTGTGCTTCAGCTACTCAAAATTAATAGTCTACGAAAAGAAAAAGATTGTATGTTTCATGCTTGAATGACAACTTGCATGTTTGTTCTAAATTAACAGCAGAAAATTTGGCGCAAAAGGGACAGTGAAATGGTTGTTGCTGTCATTGAATCACCTGACAAGACTAACACTTACATACTTCGTCAGAGTGAAATCAATTCTCTGGCACCACACAAGTGGCTGCTGGGTGAGGTAAATATTTCTTACATAACAACCATCACCTCTGCATTCATAAAGTTTCTGAAGTGTCAGAGAAGATCATTTATAGAATAATTTATTTTTCAGACAATCGAGTGCTACCTCAGAGCTATCCTGATCATGAATGGTTTCGGGAAAAGAATATACCTTTTAAACCATTACTCAGCTGGAGTAATAGTTTTTGGAGCACGGTCTGCCATGAGTAATGAGTAATGAGTTAATTTGTGTAAATGAAAACTTATTAAACATAAGAAACATGAAACATTACCTTGAAAATTGCTTTTATTTGCTATTACTGTATAAGGTTGACTTTGACAACTATGACGGAATGACAGGGGCCATCAATGTTGAACACAACCACTGGAAATTCCTGGTAAGCATTATAAAATGTATACTCTGTCTCAAATTAAATGATAAAACAATTGTGAAATTGTAATGGCATGTAACTTTTCCTTTTAGTATCTGCACAAGTTGAACAAAAACGTGTATGTCATGGATCCCATGGGTCAGGCTGAGTACAATGACTCAGACGAAGCTGCATCACAGTTTCGGTAGGGTGTGGTAATTTTAATGGACAGTGTATTACTATGTAACACCTGATATCAGACAACTGCATGCACAGTTGCATATTATCTAATTTTGAATTTTAATTTCCCCAAATATCTGATTACATGTATGTACTAATAATTTCATTTTTTTTTCTTTTTTTGTGGCAAAGTATGCCGCCATGCCATTATAACAATAAGGATAAATTTTTGTACTTGAACATGCGACAGAACTGTTATCAGAAGACTGATTGGGTGGGTATTAAGTGGGAGCCAGCTACAATCAACCACAGCATCCAAAAAGATGGTTATAGCTGTGGTGTTTCTGTCAAGAAGGTGAGCTTTTAATCCACAGATCAATTGTCTGAATGTGGAAAAAAAAAATGCAAAAATTTCTTTGATTTTATTTAACATGACAACTTCATTTTGTCATCTAAAAAGTGACATTTTATGTCTACTCTGTATTTCAATGACAAAACAGATGGCTGAAGATGTGGTGGGGGCTTTTCCTCTTGTCCCCTAGAACATCAAAATACCCATACTGCAAAAAGACTTAAAAGACCTCAGGATAAACATGGCTAAAACTATTCTGCAGTACCATACCATATTTGGTTCCATAAAGAACCTTTTACACTAAGGTTCATTAAAGAACCATTTACTCTAATGGTTCAATAAAAAACCATTAAAGGTGCCTCAAAGAACCATCACAGAATGGTTCTTTAAGGAACCATTTCTGGATCCTCAAAGAACCTTGTCAAAAAAGGTTCTTTGAAGAACCTTTTTAAAAATGGTTCTTGGTGGATCCAATTGGTTCAATAAAGAACCATTTTATAATGGTTCTTCAGCCAAGAATGGTTCTTTGGGTAATAATTGTTTAATTACACTTTAAACTTTTATATATATCAAATTTGGGGTGTCAAAGATGAACATGAGAGAACATGAGTTATTACTCATTTTATTTAATTTTTTACAAACATTTTAAAACAGTTTCAAAACGTAAGCATAAAATCAAATTTAACCCATTAAGACCGGCATCATTTTAGATTTGAGCTAAAACCACTGGACTGGTTGAACATTTTTCATACAATTTATCATCAAAAAGTGAAATTGATGTGGAAACTATTTACACAGGAAGAAAAACTTTTGCTTCATTGTCCTTCAAGAGTAGTGCTTGGTAGGGGAAGACAAAGCCATTTCAACCATCTACACATAGTGCCATACTATGTGCATCCTAAGAGAGATTCAGTGCATTCGCTACTCTCTGTACAGCTATGGGCACTTTGGATGTTGGAGTGTCCATCTTTAGGATAAAGGCTTCAATGAATGAAAATGTCTTCTTCAGCTGGCTGGGATATGCTACATTGTAGACATGGTAAAGGGCCAATGCAACACCTAAGGCCAAAGAGAAGTCCACCTCTCCATTGTCCACAATCATGTCATGGCCGTCCATTTTGACGTTGACTTAGGCACTGTGATTCAGGGGCTTGTCGTCACTGCTGCTGATTATGATAGTGGGTGTTGGGTTCAGTGGCTCCTGAAAGAATACATTTCAGATTTAAAATACTGTCCTATTCTGTTACTAGCCTTTATTGTTATAAGGTACCACAATAAAGAAACAATGTCCAACGAAATTCTCTGCACACCCTATTACATGTAATTGAAACACACCACAGTATATAGAACTTATTTCATACATACAAACATCACACATGTAAAAATGTATAAATACTGTAGGTCAGGTCTTCAACAGGGGATCCAGGACCCCTAGGGGTTCCTCAGAGGTACTACAGCCAGGCCGTCAAATGTGTGGGAAGGAACTTTTTTTTTTTCATGAACCGCTTGAACCCTAGAATCCCTATTCTGAAGGGAACATTAACCAGACATAGCAGATCTACAAGCTCATGATAATGCTATCAAACAAGTCTAAGAAATCTATGAAAAAGTTTAATCTGCAACACAATTTTATACAATATGTAGTGGGAAGTCCCTGCTTCATCTGAAAAACATTATTCAGGTTATTCTTTTTTATTGCAGCCCTGCCAATGACAATGAATACTATGGTTTTTCCAATTATGTAAAGCTACAATCTTTTGTTTAAAAATGTTCCCACTCTAACGAGAGTACCCTATTGAAAGTACAAAATGCAGTTTTTAAATAATGATTTTATTTATTAAGGGAAAAAAGCTATCCAAACCTATATGACCCTATGTGAAAAAGTAATTGCCCCCCTTGTTAAATCATGAGTCAACTGTGATTAACCACATTTTTTGGAAAGCTGAGTTCAATTTCACTGACCACACCCAGGCCTGATTACTGCCAGACCTGTTCAATTAAGAAATTACTTAAATAGAACCTGTCTGAGTAAGTAGGATGCGAGATCTTGAACAGAAACACATCATGCCGCGATCTAAAGAAATTCAAGAACAAATGAGAAACAAAGTAATTGAAATCTATCAGTCTGGAAAGGGTTACAAAGCCATTTCTAAGGCTTTAGGACTCCAGTGAACCACGGTCAGAACCATTATCCACAAATGGAGAAAACTGGGAACAGTGGTGAACCTTCCCAGGAGTGGTCGGCTTACCAAAATTACTCCAAGAGCGCAACAACAACTTATCCAGGAGGTCACAAAAGAACCCAGAACAACATCTAAAGAACTACAGGCCTCACTTGCCTCTGTTAAGGTCAGTGTTCATGATTCAACAATAAGAAAGAGACTGGGCAAAAATGGCAACCATGGGAGACTTCCAAGGCGAAAACCACTACTGACCAAAAAGAACACAAAGGCTCATCTCACATTTGACAAGAAACATCTTGATGATCCCCAAGACTTTTGGAAAAATATTATGTGGACTGACGAGACAAAAGTTGAAATTTTTGGAAGGTGTGTGTCCCATTACATGTGGCATAAAAAGAACACAGCATTTGATAAAAAGAACATCATACCAACAGTCAAACATGGTGGTGGTAGTGTGATGGTCTGGGGCTGCTTTGGTGCTTCAGGACCTGGACGACTTGCTGTGATTGATGGAGCCATGAATTCTGCTGTCTACCAGAAAATCTTGAAGGAGAACGTGCGACCATCAGTTCGTTACCTCAAGCTCAAGCGCACTTAGGTTATGCAACAGGACAACGACCCAATACACACCAGCAAGTCCACCTCTGAATGGCTTAAAAAAAGGTTTTGGAGTGGCTGAGTCAAAGTCTGGACTTAAATCCAATTGAAATGCTGTGGTGTGACCTTAAACGGGCAGTTCATGCCTGAAAACCCTCCAATGTGGCTGAGTTAAAAAATTCTGTGAAGAAGAGCAGGCCAAAATTCCTCCACAGCGATGCGAAAGACTCATTGCCAGTTATTGCAAACGCTTGTTTGCAGTTATTGCTGCTGCGGGTGGCACAACCATTTATTAGGTTCAGGGGGCAATTACTTTTTCACATAGGGTCATGTAGGTTTGGATAGCTTTTTTTCCTTAACAAATAAAATCATTATTTAAAAACTGCATTTTGTATTTACTCGGGTTATGTTTGTCTAATATTAAAATTTGTGTGATGATCTGACACATTTAAGTGTGACAAATATGCAAAAAAATAAGAAATCTAGAAAGGGGCAAATACTTTTTCACAGCACTGTAAATAGGTGAAACCTGAACTTATTTAGTAAATTAATGTCCTATTTCATCATTCTTCTATGTCACAGAAAAGTAGCAAAAATAGCCATTCTACAAGCTCAAAGCGCGGCTATTTTAGCTATTTTTGAATTGTAATCCTGAAAAGTAACATTATTATTTAATTTCAAATGCATTTAGTCATACTTATGTCACCTTTATGAACTTAAATACAAATACATAAAAAAAGACAATAATATTTTAATAATTTAACTGTTTATATATAGAATGAAGTAATGAATGCGGGTCATGTTTGCATGTTTGGAATTGGAACAGCTGAATTCAATAATATATCGGTATTCTGATATTAACCTGGGGGCCACATTAAGTGAAGGTGGGGGCAGCCAGTTGCCCATGTATGCTCTACATCTACAGTACATCTCTTCCGTAAAGTGCTGATCTGCAAGCTAACAACGCAAAGCTTGTAGGTCGGCTATTTTCGCAGAAATGTTTGCCCTTGAATAGGGATGCTAGGATTCAAGTGGTTAGCAAACACACGAAAAGATAGTAGTGGAAAGAGGACTGGAAAAAGAAGTGTTACACAGTACCTTGGAACAGGTCTTTGAAGAATACTGTCCATTTGATTATAAGCTCTTAAGGCTATAGACATTGTGTGGCTCACCATTTCTTTCGGGATCAGTTTGGCTGTCATTGACAGACTGTAGGTAAAGCTTCTTTAGGTTGCTTTCTGGAGCCATGGACACTAGCTGGCTGGACAACTTGTTGAATTCTCTGATTATCAGCTTGTCGATATCAACCTTAAGAAGTGCTGATGCCTCCTCGAACAACAGAATCCATGTTAAATATCAACATCTGCACTGCATTCCATTACAAATAGGTTTGAACCACAGTATTGTATGATATACACACAAAGCACTCACCAACAATGGGTGAGACAGACAGGGGAATTCTTCCAAGACCTCTGCAGTAGTGTGTTCTTGAATGAAGTGTGTTCTGTACTTCAGTACTTTCTGGAGGAGTTGGCGAATAATGTCAAAATTGGGCCTCATCTTTTTGTACTCCTGCTTCATTGCTGCAATGTGGTTACCAATACTCCGTCTGTCCTCCCCATCATCCATTGCATCAGCTTGCTGAGGCATAAACATAAACAACAGGAACTGAGCTACAACACTTGCCAATGAATGTACACCATGAACATCTTTATTATTATGAATACTCCAGGAGAGTATAGAGAAAAGAGCTAAATCAGTGTTTCCTCTACATTCATTTAGGAGTGGCAGGCCGCCATTCCTAAATCCTAGCCACTGCTCCTTCAAATTTCTTTTTTTTTTCTTTCTTTCTTTCTTTTGTTTTTAAATTGTCGCAAACACGCCGCATGTCTCCACCTTCACAGCAGAGTCCGACGTTAATTACTCGCAAGAGCACGGCCTTGAAAGTGACATCACGTCAAGCACCCAGGCACAAGGTCAGAAAGTCAGAGGAGTGTCGTCTTGGAAAATAGGGCAGCGACTCACCGGAGAAAAGGTAGACTTATTAGCTTAAGATAACTCATAATAGATTTTATAAGTTAAATAGACATTCGCAAAATATTGATGGCCAGCTAACGTTACGTAACATATCAGTAGCTTAAGTTAATTGGGCCCGCTGTTAACTCGGTGTCACTAACGTGAGTAAACTAATTGATAGCATTAAGCTAATATCTCCTGCCTGGGAGCCGGAGCGAGAGCCGCTTTGGGTTTTTTGGGTTTTTGTTTATTTTTTCTCGACTTTTTTTCCGTTCAAGCCGCACATGATTGGTCAACTAGATGATGTGTGGTGGCTTCAGTGTGTACGCACTGAGCAGGAGTGGGAGGAGCGGGGGTTACAGACACAGCACACATGCGCGCACACACACACATTCAGCCTTTAAAAAGCAATTTTCAACTGGCCATTCAATAATTAGGTTGTAAAAGTAAAATCTGCGGTCAAGTGTCATTTGTTTATGCCACCAGGGCTCCCCGGAGAGCCTGCCCCCGCTGCTGAAAAAAATCCTAGAGGAAACACTGGCTAAATTGTAATCTATTCTTTCAAATAGTAAACTTGATGTTGGCCGACATTTACTCAAATATTAGCCACACATTTCACACAAATTTACATTTTACTGTGAGTTACACATATTAGAGAGTAGATCTACAATTGAAATAAATAAAATCCTGGTTTTTAGATGAATTAAATACCGTTGCAATCTAGGGTTGATTCTCTTTTCATCGTCCTACAACGTTTCATGCTCTCAGTTCATGAATTAGGAAAACCACTGAATACCGCCATCTACAGGCGTTATGACACTTTTAAGGTGGACCGGAAAATTCCAATCAGAAGCTGTGAATCGGATGCCAACTTCAGCCTCGTCTGTCGTTACCTACTTGGGTAAGAAACAGGGCCGGTTGTAGGCAGGCATGTATGAGAAAGCAGTCAGAAATGTGAAGGGGGCATCATATTTACACATCATGTGCTTATAGTAACAGTGTTTTCTTCATTGAATTGGGTTGTTAGCTATGTGTCCAACCTCAACCTAGAGAAGTGGATTGCACTTAGTCAGGCCTCTACCTTCAAACCTGTCCAACTTGGGTGTCCCACCTGAAGACTAAGCTCCTGCTGGTATAGCTCTTAAGGTCACTGAGGCACACAAACCCCCTGAACACGATAAGGTGGCAATCTCTCAAGGGGGGAAACTGAAAAATAAAAATAAAATAAAATAAAATAGAATAAAATAAAATAAAATAAAATAAAATATCCTTCATCCGGATTTTATCAACCAGCAACATAACATATATCTTAACTGGATGGCCTAATTCTCAAATAAATTTTAACCTAAAGTAAGACTTCAAAATATATATATATAAAAAATACTTCTCAAACTAATTTATAAAACACAACAGATATAGAACAGAACATTTTATGTTTTCTTTCTTTTTTTACACTTTTTTTTTCTTTTTTTTGGCTTTTTTTTGTTAGCAACCGAACAGTTAAAAAAATCTCCTTTCTCTCCACTCCTCTCTCATTTCTCTCACTCCTCTCCACTCCTCTCTTTTCTCTCCACTCCACTCTACAACAACAGTCTCCTATTTCCCTTTGCAAAAACTCTCACAAATTCATCCATGTCCAAGTTATTTCTTCTTGTCATGGGCCAAGATCACCAAATTCCTCTTTCTCTTGTGCAACATGGTGCGACGACAGGGAGTTAGAACCTGTGACAATGTGGAGGAGGAACTCTCACAACTGCCAGGGCTGTTACATACAATTTATGCAACTCAGGAAAGGCTTTCTTGTACTCCCGCAGGTGTTTACACACAGTGGACAGGTCTGTTTCATTTGGACATTTCTTGAGCAACATCTGTTTTGCCACAGGGATTTCATTTTTCAGACTTGCATTGTCTGCCATCGTGCCAGCCAACACAGCCAGAGGGTGCAACTGGGTTGAATCTAGAAATGCACTAGATTTGGGTGCAAGACTAGATATGGTTTTCATCAGGTAAACATTCCTCTGGGAAAATCTAGTTTCCATTTCTGAAATGGCCCTGTCAAGGATGTTGAGCAGAGATCTTTTCAGAGACTGATGGGGATTAAGGGTAGGATCATCAGAGTCTGTATGGCCCACAGTTGAGAGCACAACACTTTGACCAAGGTGTGTGCTCATTATTCTCCTTCTCTTTGGAGGATGAGAATCATCTCCAGCAGCCACCTGAGATAACTCTGCCCAATACTCATCTTCACGAATGTTTTTTAGGGACTCCAGTGCTGCAGCAACAACATCAGAAGCACTGCACATATCCACAGACTGAGACTGTAGAATTGCATTTGCTGGTTTCAAGATACCAAGCACCCGCACTAGAAACTTTCCAGTCTCAAAGAAGTGATGCCTCTTAATTTGATATAGCAGGCCTGATGCCTCAGTGCACAGGTCAACTGCAGCATCATCATCTCATCTCAGATAGGATACTGAGAATATGGTCTTGATTTTCAACAATGCACCATGTCAGCTCATAGTGGCTTGTCCGTCGGATTTCAAGCAGCCTTTTAAGATTTGGTGCATCATATTTCTCGGACACATGGTGGTGCTGAAAAAACTTATAGAGTGAACTAGAGAGGTCAAAAAATCTTTTTGCACATGGTTCACTCTGCATGGCATGCACAACTACTAGGTGCAGTTGGTGGTTGTAGCACTGGATGTATGGGACATATCTAGCCAGCTTCTTTTGGAGCAGAGCTTGTACACCACCTCATACCCCACTCATCACAGAAGCCCCATCATAACACGGGCTAAGTATGTTGTCAGCACTGTAACCAGCATCAGAAAGGTGTGTCAGTATCTCAGGTGATGTACTCTGCATCAAGTTGATGCAAGTCAAGCAACCCAATAAGATGCTCCTCTGGCATGGAATTGCTGACAAAGCGAATTATCACAGACAAATTTTCCACATTGCACCTGTCCCTGGTCCCATCTCTTTTGAGGTAGAGCCCTGCAGAATCAGCATTTTCATATTTTTTCCTGACCTCTCCAAGCACCATGTTTGCCAGTGTTTCAATAATTTCATTTTAGATATCTTTAGATGTGTATATAGCATTCTTTGGGATACCTTTAACAATGCTTGCTAGCTTCTCATCCTTCTCTAAGGTATACTCCATCAGTTTTAGAAAGAGACCTGACGCGATGTCATCATTACCAGCTTCACCATGCCTCAAAGTTTCTGCAGTCCCACGGAGCCCCAACTCAGTCACACAAAGAAACTTAACAGCACTGCCCACACTCTTGACATAGTAATGTTTTTTTTTCAAGTTGTGTTTTACCAACCAACAGGGAGTCAACAGTTCCCCCTGTAGCCTCTCTGCTTTTGTGCTGAGTCCATACAGTTGAAGCATGCACATGTTTGTGGCTGGACACATGCCTCTGTAGCCCCTTGTGCTGCTTTCCAGTTGTTAAAACCAGTTAAGGTAAAAACAACATCCCTCTCATTAACAGTGCTGCCATATTTTCGATATGGGAAACAGAAGCAGGCATCCCACACAACAGAATACTCTAGCCATTGTCATGTGCGGTACCAGGCAGGATTGAATGATCTTAATGTTGTACCAAACGCACACTTTGGGTAGCTACCCAGTATTGGCTGAGATGGTGCGTTGCCATTTCAGTCACTGGGTAGCTGAGCTGGCTGCTTTGGGGCAGCACTTGTTGGTGGTGGTACATAAGAAGCAGTGCTTACTGATGCTAAAGTAGTAGTTATGCTAGCTGCTGTCTCTGATGTACTAGCAGGAGCATCATTGCTACTATTGTTAGTACAGGCAGGAGCAGCACTACACTTTTTAAAAGCTCTGAAAAACGGACGCATTATACAGAATTAACTTTCTCTTTGTAAGCTGCAGGAAGCTGGAGTGGAAAATAAGTAAGCTGGCTTTGTAAAAACTGCTGTGATTAAATGAAACAAAGCAGTGCAGAACTACAGCCTGGGGCGGGGCTTTACGTAGGGGTCCGTCAAACACTGGTCATTTCTCTTCAGTCTGTCACATGCAGTGGACGTGGACTCATTTCTGTGCTTGTTGTGACTGAGAAAACGCAGCTGCTTCTTCAAAGTCTTACCGCTCTGTGGCCGCGCTGAAACCTGACACCACACTGTCTGGCTACCTTGGCTCATTTGCATACTGACAGTGATTGGATGTTTACTGAGGGCTGAGGGGAGGTGTGTGTGTGTGTGTGTGCGCTGACCAGCCTGTGAATACACACACAGCGGAGGGACAGGGAAATGAGAGGAAGCTAATACTATATCGTCTTCGTGTCCCCTTTTCGGCGGATATTTCCGCTACTGCAGATAATTTTGTCAATTTATAATGTATTAATTTTGTGAGTATATTAAAAATGTGCCTTCTCAACTTCCAAAATTTTGATTTGAGGGGGCAAGACATTTATTTGAGGGGGCGCTGTCCCCTCTTGCCCCTGCATAGAGCCGGCCTCGGTAAGAAAGTAGGTCAAGGCCAAGTTTGCCCCGTTATGGCCAAGGTAAGGGCCATTGTTGATTCTCCAGCTCTCCAGACGCATCGCGAGCTCTGCTGTTTTTTGGGGCTACTACCGGGCGTTCTGTAAAAACTTTTCTGATGTTGTTGCTCCGCTTACTAGCTTAGCAAGTCCCAAGTTCCTGTTTCAGTGGTCAGAAACATGGCAAGCGGCCTTTGAAGCTGCCAAAGCTCTTCTCTGCAGTGCTCCTGTACTCGCGGTGCCAAACTTCACGTGCCCCTTTACGTTGGAGGTGGACAGCAGCATGTTTGATGCGGCGCGGTGGTCCTGCAGGAGGATGAGCAGGGCGTCAATCATACAGTCTGCTACTTTTCTAAAAAGTTCAAAAAACACCAGTTGCACTACAGCACTATTGAAAAAGAGGCATTGGCTTTGACCGTCGTTTTCTGACCACAATCCTCTCGTGTTTTTGATTCGGAACAGAACAATAACCAACACCTTATGCACTGGTCGTTGTTGCTTCAAGACTTCAGTATTGAGATCCGTTATAAGAAGGGACTTGAAAGCACAATTGCTGATACTTTGTCTAGATCGCATTGAATCGCACATTTACTGTATGGGGTAAATGTCCGATTTTTAGGTAGGGGGGTGTTATGACCCTGTGGGTCATTAGTGAGTGTGTATGTTTTCTTTGCAGCAGTGTCTTCTCTTTCAGTGTGTGTGTGTGTGTGTGTGTGTGTGTGTGTGTGTGTGTGTGTGTCTCTCTCTCTCTCTTCAGCATTCAGCAATTGAGAACAGGTGGCTCATGATGATGACTACTGCAGCAGCGCGATTGGTCAGGGGGCGGATTCCCAGCCTATTTGATCACCAGCGGCCTACACTCCGGTCCCCTCTCCAGCCTTTCCACCACAAGGAACCGCCAGCATGGTGTTCTGAATTGTCTGGGTTAAGAATAAACTTTATAGAAGAGTCGATGTAAGATTGTTTGTACTAGGATCAAATAATTCTTTGGTAGATCGCTGAGTGTGTGAAAATCAAGTTTTGAACTTTTGTAAATATTGTAAATACTTGTAAATAGTAGGGCAGTTAAGTAGGGGGGAGAAGCCTTTTTGTTTTATATATTAGGAGCTCAGGTTAGAAATTTGTCATTTATTTTTCCTTTTGTTTATTAGGTAAGTTTAGGGTGATTTTAGTTTGTTCTGTTTGTTATGTTGGTCTGTTCTTCCCCTGAAGTTAAAAAAAACTGCACCTTTTGTTGAATTTGTCTTACTTAGTTGCTGGCCTTCTTTGGAGTGGGAAGACTGGGGGAGCACATTTATCTGTTATGTCAAGGGTTCCCCTAGACCGGACCATAACAATATAATATGTATTCTTTTGCATTGTTTACATGGCTGATGCAGTATCAAGGGTTTGATGCAATGAAATGATAACTACAGTTTATTTCTATCTTTATTTATTATTGAATTGGCTGTGCTGGATTCCGAATTGATCCTTGTCCGTCTAACCCACTGCTGTTTCATCTTTGTGCCAGTAGATGGAGCCATTGACAAGCGGACCGTGTGGTGCTGTGAAACGTGTCTGCTGAACAGATTAGAAATGAAGATTGATCAACAAATATAGAATGTATTGTGTTAAACTGGAAGTTAGCAATATTCAGCGTCATATTTTGATGTGTGTGTATGTATTTGTGTTTGCATATCTGCTTCTGATTGTCTTATTTGCTTTTATTTATATTTGCCTGACATGAGCTGTATTCTTTTGCTGTTTATATTGGCTCATGTTACTTTGTTATACTTCATTTTTTTACTCGTTTCATCAGTTACATCTGTTGTGTGTACTTTTTTCCATTGCTTTGGATCTTTCTGTTGACTGTGCTTGAATATGTTGTGTGTTTTCTGTTTTTGCATTTGTGCTTGGTATGTGTTTGTGTTTGTATTTGTGTTTCTCTTTGTACTTGTGTGTGTGTGTGTGTGTGTGTGTGTGTGTGTGTAGGTGTACAGGTGTACTTTGTGGCCCTTTTGGACCCTCGACATGATTAGGGGGTCCGGCAGGAGTCTTGGAGCAGGGAGCTGCAGCACAGAGGAGCTGATGGAGTCCTGAGCCTGGAGCTGGTTTCTATTGTCCACGGTAATTGGATTTGGTCTGGGAGGAGAGATGGCTGCCAGTGAGAGGCTGCGATCATTAGGTGTGAATGAGACGTGTGGTGCCAGGGCTGAACACACACACACACACACACACACACACACACACACACACACCCACATAAAGATTTATTGTGTATTGTGCTCTTCAATGGACATCTATTACACACACACGCACACGCACACATCTACACTAACCCAGATAAATCTGAACCTGATGTTTTCATGTCAAACACCATCCTGCCCACATGTGTGTTTTCAGAACATTTTCTGAAAGCTCACCTTCACACTGAAACATCAAATCAAACAGGACAGCAGCTAAATGCTTCTTCTTCATCCCGTTCTGATCATCTGATGATACATCCAAGCACACAGAAAAGAGGGACTTTTCGTAAAGCAAGGTTACCGGTTAAGACACACAGGCTCCATTACTTTGTAGGAAACTCGGTTCCTTAAAACAAGTTAAAATAAGTCCGACCTGAAAACAGTTATTCTGCTCGACTTAGTTTTCAGGCTTAGCTTTACTTCAGGTTTAACAGTCTGTCAATCTAAAAGCTGTCTTTGTTTAATTGCGGTGGTTTGTCTATTTGTCCCAAAAGGAGCGCAGCCCAAGCCCATGGTAAATGCTTTGTCCCTTCACTTCTTTGTTGTGGCAACCTGGGAGTTTACAACTCTATTTAAATGTGTTTTTCATCCACCTGTGTGAAATTACAGGTATGTCCTTGTTTTGACTGGAGAATGGCTGGTCTTAAAGGGCAGCTCCACCCAGGTTACACATCAAAGTCTGTTTATAGGTTTGGAGGTTACTGCTGCATATGAACAAAAATTGTACAAGGCCTTTTTGGCTGTGGGAAGTCTGGTAAATGTCCTCAAATGATGTCACTCGAGTCAGCATTGGTTGGAGCTGAAGACTACAATTTATGTACTAATGTGTAAAATCAAATAAACTGTATCTATGATTAGCAAGTGTTAATGGACTGTATTTATATACTGCTTTTCTAGTCTGCCGACAGCTCAAGATGCTTTCTGCTTTGAGAATTTTTATTTTTGAGATCGAGTACTCAGTCATTCACACTGGAATGCTCGCTTGTCATCACTTTTAGAAAGTTTATCCAGGTCCGATAACAAGAGCTGAGCCTGATAAGCTGAGCCTATGATTTCCTGAGAATGGGTACCATGAGGATAAGCCCTTTGGTTTGGATGCAAGAACAGCTTTGCTCTGGCACCACACTCAGGAGAAAGCTGAGTATCTAAGAATAGAAACAGTGCCAAATTTCATCCATTCAATAGATGCACAATGAGTATTACAGCCTCACAGGGAAGTGCTTTTCCTTGAAGTACATGTAGTTCAGTTTTTCATGTCTGTCTTAAAATAATAGTCAGGTGCTCATATGAACACTGAAACAGCCTTTTCTTGCATTGCAAAATGTCCTCTTTTTGTTACTGTCCCCACTGCAGCTTAACAGGGAAACTGTCCAGAGAAATGCAAAGAGGGAGTTTTACAGGAAAAGTCTTTACATGATATCCAGCTGATTTGTGTAAGTCTGGCTGCTGAAGCCTCATATCAACTTCAGAAAAACTTTGGTAAATAATTTTGTACAAAACCAGGCCTGTAGATTTGGTCTCTCATCACTTCATTGAAAGGATCCTTTCATGGTCTGTATGAACAGGAGGAATAATTAGAACAAGCCAAACATGTCTGAATGTTCACATGAGCGTCTGACTGTAGTTTTAAGACAGAGTTGGAGAAACTGTGAGTTTTTCTGTAATGGAGTAACAACAGCAGCACTCTGTCTCATAAACACATATATAGCTTAAGCCTTATGTGTGTCTATGTGCCAAACCTCTCTTTATACTTAAGGCAATAAAATGCAGCAACAAACATGCTGCATTAGAGGAGAGCAGATCATTTGCATATTTAAAAAAGTACCTGTGTTTTTCTGTATATGCAGGTCCAACTTCTTCTCAGCGAGGGAGAAACATTTACTGAACACACACATACGCATGCATTGTTTCCATGGGAACCAAGCAGCCACTCTGCTCTTCAATAGCGGGTGAGTGAGTCGAGGTAGATGGCTATTGTGTTGTGTGTGTTTGGGGATCGGGTTGGTGGTTCGAGAGGGGTTGGGGGGGCAATATTAAACAGCGCACTAGACAGATGAAAGCAGTGCACATCCTTAAATCTAATCATAATTTAGTCATCAGTAGAAGATGGTCTGATCAAAATAAAGAAGGAAATAGGTAAGATGGACAGGACAGAGAGAGACCTGAGTGCATGAGTCAAGGGAAGGGGATGTGAGATTACTGTTTGATGGAAAATGATGGAGCCTCATGGACAGAGATGGTCTTATTCCTAAAGTTGATGCTTATTTGTTGCATCAACCCCTATATCCACTCACCGGCACTTCGCCTAAAAGGATTTCTGAAGCTCAGACGTAGTTACGCTGCAAAGACAGTGGACTCTAAGTCATAACAAGCAATACCTGGACTTCTCTTCCTGCTTCTTCTAAATGTACAATTCCGACTAGTCAAATTACTAAAGCTGAGTGGAATGGCAAGAAAAAGGCTAAAATGTAATCTGATTTTCTCCAATACACAGAAAAATGTTTTCTGAGCTAGCTGAAAGCAGAAAATGATTTGTCCGTGTAGAAATTTTGTGTTGAATAGAAAACATGGCAAATAATATATGATATTTTCATTTCTTTGCTTTTACTAAACATGTTTCCAGAATTAACACAGTCTGAAAGAAAAAAAGAAAATCAGAAGATCACTGAAATCTACCAATTTATACCTGAGACATGTAGGACTATTATCCTACAACAAAGCTGCAGAGAGAGTAACACAGTGGAGTCCATTAGGGCGCCTGGCCCTCCTCTCCTTCACTGCGGAGAACTTTTGAAACACAGTCAGACAAAGAGCATTCAGAGAAAGGATGAGAAGAGGAGGAGGCCCAACTGGGTTTTTCTCAAATGGGCTTTTGAAAGCTGCTAATGATATTTCTTGGATCGGAGCTACTGATAATGAGTAATTTGTAGTGACACTGGAATAATCAAATGTATCCTTTTCCAAACAAAACAGCCAGAAAATGTGATTTTTTTTTTTTTTTTCAGAGCAAGACCAGTATTACTATTTTTAATAACAAATGTCATGTAGTCATAAATTATGACATTCTATACATTTCATTTTCCAACAACAAGGCCCTGTTCTTTATATGTGGACAACCGAGTTTTCCAGATTATAATGCTGACAATTAAACATGAATGTGGATTATTTGGTTCTCTGAAACTGGTTTAAAATTCATCTGGACCTGTTGTCAGAGTAACAAGTCTTGAAGTTTAAACTTGCATAAGTGCAGCGTATCAACAGCTGGATCATAACAAACACATTTTAGGCTGGACTCCAAAAATGAAGTAATTTTCAGATACAAACAGCTCAATTTCTTCTGCAATGAAAGAATGTTGATGTCCTCATGATTTTAGAAAAGAACATGGAGGTTCTTGAGAAATCATTAGAATTTATTGGTGTAATTAGAACATTTATTTTGCTGTAATGAAGAGTTACATATACATGAATCAAATATTGAAAAACTGTAAATTTTTTACACTAAAAAAAAAAAAAAAAACTCAACTTGAATATTCTGATGGAGCCGGAGCATGTGACATTTAACTCAACATCAAAATGGGAATTTGAACATTAAAACTCACTAAACGATTAATTATAGAACTCACTTTGATGAAAAATGAAAGCTGCTTTCTAAGAGATTTTACTGAAGTTTCATTTTCATAGCAGGCTCATGATTATCACTGCAAAGTCTCTTGCGCCTCTATCAGGGAGAATCTCACCGTCATGCACGAGCGTGATTTAACCACATTAACTGGAGATATCTAATGTGTAACAGTGATGAAACAGTGGAAAAATTGTGGAGCTCAGTGTAGATCAAAATGACACCCCCAACTATGCAGGAACACACAGAAAATGACAATTAATCAACAAATCTATTGCCACAGTGCATACTGGGAGGATTCTCAACACACCTACCTCATGTAACTGCAATCACACGATCAGCACTCAGCCGGTCATATGAATGTTGATGAACTGTCCTCTCATTTTAAAATAACAGCCTTATTGTAAAATAACAGCGCACTGTTGTTCAAGATAATCTTGTCTAGGATTAACAAATCAGTCCTTTATCTACACTCCAAGGAACCACTTTGCTGGATGAGAATTAACAGGATCATTTCAGCCTGATAACAGTATGTTAGCCTGGATTAATTAAACCAAGAGTGATTAACCCACTAGGGGGCCTCTGTGCAAAAATAAGCTGTGCTCCTCCTCAGTATTCAGCACAACCTGGCCGCATGTTTGCTGGGTTCCATTGAGTTTGTGATACACATTTAGTGAAATGCATTTGTTTATTTGTTGAAGAATAACTTATGCCCAATGTAAGCATAATATCCAAATAAGGCCTAATGAATATACCTCATATATCAATTTAGCCCTGGAACAGTTTGGAGGATCACTGTGTCCGTTTTGAAACATGTTTCTCTCTGCAGGACTGACGCTGACACAGGGAGCCAGGCCAGCTTCAAGCAGCCCATTAGATGGAAACTACTGTCCTCCTCTACTTCATCTTGCACTCTCTGGTCCCCTTCCCGTCGTTGCCAGATTCGTCTGTGTAGACACGTGTCATGACCTTCCTTTGTCAGACTAAATAAATACACTACCTCCTGCTGTCAACCATGATATTGATTACGCCTTTTAGGGATTTTTAGCCAATTTCATGATAATGAAGATAATGGCCTGTGAAAAACAAAATAGCCTTAATACAGAACACATTAGTGAGAGACAGAGAATAGATGTTGTAAAAGTCTCGTAAGATCAGAGTGCAGTTCAGCCTTTGGGTCATTAGATAGCAGTGGAATTAGCATATTTCAAACATGTCATGAATCTTTAATGAATCTTTAACTGAAATCAAATTTTGTCAACTCCAGTATGTCTCGCTGTGATAATAAGAATGACGAAATTACCTTTGATAGCTAAAAAAAGAAAATAAAAACAAAACAGAAAAGTGTTTTTTTTAATCATCTCCTGTATTATTTCACTATTTAATTCATTCAATGAATTTACTGTAAGTATTCATAAGCAGTATTTCTTTTTTGTAAAAAAAAAAACAAAAAAACAAAAAACAGATGGCTCATTAGGACTTGTACCATATGTTGTTTACAAATAACATTGTTTATATTCTGCAGATTCTGTATAATAAAGGGTATGCCACGCGGAACCTTTCTTCTGTGGCCTCAGTTGCATTCAGAGGGCTTTATCGCTGACGGACTATCAAAATGACATAGTGATAAACACAGTAAGGTGAGTCTCGATTTATGTTTTACAGCTTGTGAATGGCACCAGTTTCACCACAAGAAAATACCAGCACAGATCCTCAGAACGATACTGGTTATGACTTGAGTGAGCGAACAGTTTTATTTTCTTTTAAAGTGACATTGCTCAAGGATGGAGAGAAGCTAGCGTTAGCTGCTAACTCACTAGCCCTGGCTCACATCAGCTGGGGATAAAAACAGGCCTTATGCAGTCAGCTGTCAGAATAGTTCATCGATTTAACGTGTGTAGCTATATGCAGTGTATGTGTCGTGATGAACAGGACGCATTAGCGAGCTAGCTCACGTTGCATGTTAATGTGGCTACCCGACAGGCTGACCGTGGCTTCACCTTTGTCAGTGTTTTCTGCTGAGAAGATGCTGACTGTCTGTTTAGGGATAAAGGCACAGAGGCAAACACAAACAACAACACTGAGCCTTGAACTCGTTTGTTTTTCATTTCTGTTTGCTGCTAACTGTATAAAATTTAAGTGATATATTTGTGTAACATTGCCCTAAAGACGAGATAAGCTAACTGGCGTTACAGATGAGGACCAGTGATACGTTCAAGTCTTCATGGACACTTCCACTTTCGATTTGAAATGTTCTTCAAGCAGCTTCCATTTAAATTTTTAAATCAGATTAACATGGGAGGATGAAAAGTTCGCGGCCAAATGGAACAGAATATGGACACCGTCTTTTTAATCTTTGTTTTTCTTTAATGTATCATATATTTCTGGCTTCCCTAGAAGTAGAAATCATTATTTTAATGTGATAGAAAATTCTGTATACCTCTCACATAAAATGAAAATACATATACATCTGTATCATGTAAATGTGCTCTAAAACACAGACAGATGTAGCCTTGTTACAGAGCCCTGAATTGTTGTCCATATCTTAGATTTCCTTACTGATTGAACTTGAGTACTCTAAAGTAATGAAGTGATGGCAGCCGAGTCTGTTTATCAGGCCAAATTAGATGGAAAATGTGCAGTGTACACTACACATTTAGGGAACAGTGATGGGATTGAAACATGGAATATGTACTTCAGTACTTTACTGGCCAAAATCAGTCATGCCACACTTTGTTTTTGAGTTAACAAAGTATTCCACTCTATGCTTTCCCGGCCAGTGACAGCCTGTGTGAGTCAACAGGAGTTTCAGTGGGAAGCTCAGTGACTGACTGAGCTTGATGATGATGCTTAGGTCAGAGATCTATCTGCAGGCAGATGATGTCATGATAGAAATGGAAAATAAATAATTTTCTTGTAATCTAGTACTAGAGTTGATGTCTCAGCAAAGCTGCGTCCTTGTGTTTTTGCAGCTAATACCGCTTTAAAGCTGGGTTTGGTAATGTTAGAGAAGAGTAAGCTAACTTCTGAAAGTTTCCACCTGATAAATCCATCCCCTCCCTTCATGCCTCCCTCTAAAGCCACTTCCCCAAAACACATGAACACACACTGGCTGACTACTGCTGGAGAGAGTGTTGAGAGGAACGCAACACATTTCTGTCATTGCTAACTGTTTCCAACTACCTCATATCTCATTAATGCGTGAGAAAACACCGAACATTACCATAATGAATGTAAACAACATGCACGTCAAATTCCCCCTAAAAGAAGCGCTCACAATGTGTAGTTAGACAGGCAGGTTGGCTTATTACAGGCCTGCAACAGCTTCAGATACCGGATATTTTTCTTTTTTTTGTTGTTGTTTTGTCAGAGCATTTGATTTATTGGTTGTCAGAATGCAAAAAGTTTATCAACAAATCTAACAAAAATTCTTCTAAAATGCATGAACTGTATTAGTGCAATTTACATCTCATTTACCCTTTATTTGTCAGTCAATGAAATCAAAAATACATTTTAGACAGAAAGTGACCAAGTAGAAATTCATTGGGATTGAAATCGTGAAACAGTTGAGCAGGTCAGAACTAATGTTGTTACTGTTCACCAGCACTGAATGTCCTGGTGCTATGCAGCAGTGGATGCATGGTCTTAATCGTGAAAGTGTGGTGCATGTGAGTTAAAAAATGCCCAAATAAAATCCATAAAGAGCATTAAAGTCACAGTGATATGTGTGATGATATTCTCTTTTGTATTTCCAAGAAACTATTGAGGATAAATTGTAAATATTCAATTTAGTGCCTGATCCGACGAGAATTGAATTGCAGTGATGTAATGCTTTTTAAATAATTCATAAATGGAGAAAAGTAAAAGACTGAGCTGTGGAGGAGAAGAAAATCAATGAGGGCGAGAAAGAAAGATATATAGAGAGGGAGAGAGTGAGAGAGTGAGAGAGAGAGAGAGAGACAGACAGACAGACAGACAGACAGACAGACAGAGTGGAGAAAACCAGAAGAGACAGGCAGACGGGCAGATGGATGGGAACCCCACCCAGGCCCGCTTCCTCTCTGCCTGCTCAGTTCAGTGATAAGCTGCCGAGGAAGTCCAGTGTTATTTCATCAGGGCATGTGAGGAGGAATCTGTGAAGCTCTGGTGTCAGTGTAATGAAGATACTGTCGGTGGGTAGGTAGTTTGATGCTTAAAATTGTTAAACTAGAGGCTTCATTATCCTAACTTTTCTCTTGGCAAAGCTTTTAGTTCAAGTTTGAGGAAGTGCTTGGTGAGGCGGTTTGATGTATAAATGAATCACGCCATTCTCGCTGTCAGCTGTGTTTCTATTCTTTGTTTGGCATGCTTCCTCTTTACGATTTCCTGTTTCTCTCTGCATTCTGTTACAGTGGAGCCACAAACAGTCTCCATCTGATGACCTCACGGCCACCTCACAGGCCAAAAGCCCAAAAGAACACGGATAAAAAAGTTGATGGTTGATTTTGACTTCACATCCTCTGGACATTTCAGGCTGAGCAGAGGGGACTTTACCATTTTTTCCTTCCCGGACGTTTGTGTATCTGGCTAAGAAATGTAGTTTGCCACCCAGATTGGCTCATTTGGGGAGTCCCTGGCTACTGCCAGTCCTGTTCAGCTCTGGCATAAAGCCGCAGTAGCTTTCCCCTGAGAGGTAGTTGTCTTCCCCTCCAGAGCTCAAGGCACGCCACTGAAAAAGAAGCCTGTAACCTTGGACGAAGGCCCCGTCTTTTGGGGGAGATCAGGCCTCTAACTTGGCTTCAGACAGCAGTCTGTGAAGCCTGCAGGCTGCTTGGATCTTCCTCACTCGTTCCCAGCTTGCCAACACACCTAAAAGACCAACTGACGGCTAGTTTGGTTTGCTGGACATGTGGATGCTTCTAACTGGGTTTTTGTGCCCATTTTGGAAAACCATCTAGTTGTGAGACTTGTAGCTCAGGGGAAGGCCCAGCCATGGAGGGTCTCGAGCAGCTTGACATGGTGGGCGATATCAGCCCGGCTCTCGAGGCCACCGAGGACTTTATTCACTGCATGGATGGGATGCAAGGCCAAGGTCCGAGCCAGACTCAGACAGGGACTCTCCAGCCGTCCAGGCAGCCCAAGCAGCTGCAGGAGGTTTCCAGCACAGCGCTGGGGAAGCTGAGCTCCAGTGGTGTGTGGAACTTGCTGGCAGGGGAGCAGCCTGAGGTTGGGCCCCTCGGCCTGGCCTGGGCCGACAACTTCAGCGTGTTGGGGTTGGGGATGGGCTTGAGGCACGGCAAGAGAAACCGAGCGCGCTCCACCAACGACCTAGCAGCCCATACCAAGGAGTGCACCAACAACACCGCCAACTCCTCGTCCAACTCTGCCTTCAAGAAGGGACACAGCAGGTCCAGGTCAGACGTCAACTACCGGCCGTCTGCATACACAGACAACGGACTGCCCACTGTTGACTGCAACACTCTGAAGAACATGATCCTCAACCACCAGCAAGAGGGTGAGTTCACATTCCCAGTGTGAGTCTCTGTCTGACCGCATTTAGGAAGTGGTTGTTATGAATTTGTGAGACAAAATCTTTCATGTCTGTGATAGAGCTGAAAAGATTAATCCAGTTATCAATTAGTTGAAAATGTATTGACATTATTTTCACACAGTACAAAAGAGTATGATTTGTGATGTTGGACTATATAGGTAAATTGTACTTGACTTGCAGATGTCCACTGGGCTCTGAGAAATTTTGATGCAAATTCACTTTTCAAAGATGACATGATGAATTAAAACAATAATTACCAATTTAATTAATGAAACTGTGTGGTGCCAGAGAAAATTAGCTTCTTTGTTTTTCTATTCGTATGTTCTCTCTTATTTGTATATATTACATAAATTCAGAAGTTTTACTGCAGTATGTTTAATTTTTTCTTCTTTTCATTTTTTTTTGTCAGCGGTTTCCATTGGACAGTTATGGGTAGTATGATGACATATACTATGAGACGTTTGAAACCTGCATATTGTTCGAGACTTTGCTTTACAGTTTTGCAGCTTGACAGAGTTGGCTGCGCTTTAAAGTCAAGTTAGGTCAAGTTAATTTAGCCAAATCACATTACCTCTGGTTGTATTAAACCATATTGTAACTGGGACACTGTTTCTGAAAAGACATGTTGCTGCAGAGTTTTCCAAATGCACCTTTTAATGCTGCGAGCACCACAAACAAAACTCCATTAACCTCCATGTATTGAGGTGGTGGCTCAGTCTCAGCAGCAGATATATCAAAACCCTGAGAAATTAAGCCCTAGCTAGTATCTGCAAAATGATCATTAAAACTAAGCGGGAAAACATATATCTGACACTTTAATCGCATTGGATTTGCCTAATTGGCAATTTGCTTTGACTCAATAAAGATGATGTCATGTCCTCTGGTGAGCAACTCATTAAACCTGAAGACATTCATAGCCAACAGGCCGGCCCCTACCTGTCAGAGAGGAGCAAACCTCCTCCTCCTGCGCTCGGATCGACCGTCCATTCACTGGAAAGCTTTCTCAGCCTTTGAGAGGCTTTCAGAGGACAGAAGTCCTGGACTATTTGTTCTGCAGATTGGGGCGTACGCTGTACTTATGTTGAAGCATCCTCAGAGAAAGCAATAATGATAGAAGATGATGATAACTTGAAATGACACAGCTGTGCTATGACAGTCAGTATTCAGGCAGAGAACCCAACACGCACACACATGCACACACGCGCGCACACACACACACACACACACACACACACACACACACACACACACACTCAAACCATTTGTTTGTGTGTTTTTGCCATCTGAAGGCCTAAAGAGATCCTAAGGGATCCTGAGGGATAATAGCCTGTAATCCTGTCAGCAAATGGACTCAAATGAGGCGAGAGAAGAGGCAACCCAATTACCCGCCCCCTGATACTGGCAGGATTATTTAGTATTAGCATATGTGTGAAAGGCATCAGGCCATTTAGTTTGGCTCGATGTGTATTGAAAAGAGAGAAGTAGGAAGAGAAGGACGGTAATAAGCAGAAGGCAGAGTGATTTAGCTCGGCCTTGCTATGCCTCTTCATTCACATTGGAAAAAAGTTGCCTGTTTACGTTTCCATTAGTGAGAGCTGGGGATGTTTAGATGCTAAATGAAAATGATCGTCATTCTCGCATACACAACATACATATATGTGTTGGACTGAACAGGCTGTATGTGTGAAGCTTTTTATGGTTTATAATGTCATAAAAAAACAAAACAAAACAACAACAAAAGCTGGTTAATACACCAAGTTGTTATTGGCAGGATTTGATAAAGCAGACCTCCAGACCATCACTGTTAATTAGCTAGTACAGTCCTCTGAATGCTGTTTGTGCGAATACACAGTCTCTGTGTGGAAGAAGAATACAAATATCAATGACTCAATCAATGAAAGATGAATCCCAGTCTAAGTGATTAATTGTTTAAGTCATTTATCAAACAAAAAGGCAAACATTTCCTGGTTCTGGCTTCTAAAAGACTGTTTAAGCGTTTGATGCTTTTTCCTGTTTTATTGCAGATTGAGGTTGTGTTGTGGACTTTAGTTCACCTCTGTTATTCCTTCTCAGCTGCAGGTGGACTGTGTGTGAACTGGAGGTGCAGTAGGATTTTCTAGAAAAAGCTCACAGAATGGAGCAGAACTCTTGGAAACAGTTGTGGTTTCAGAGAGTCTTGTCCTAGATGAAACCTTCAGAATCCCATCCCCTCCACTCAGGCATGCCTCCAAAGCCACTCCCCCAAAACACATGAACGCCTGCTTCCTAACTGCTGCTGGACGACGAGTCCATGAGCACTGAAAAATAAAGAAACAAACAAACAACTGTTATTTGCCACAGTCATACAAACAGAAGCAAAATAGCCGTCACGCACCTTTCGGTGTGAGTCGTCAAGCCCAGCCTGGCAGTTACTGCTCACTGCTGTCTGTGCTCTCTGCTTTGGCTTTCATCTTTGCATCTTCATCATGGTCTGCGCCGCCAAGAGCCGCTCTGTGACTTTGTGCCAACGGTGTGCACATACGTTCATGCTTCTGATGGATCTGAGCCCACTGCAACACGTCATTCATGACATACATGCTTTTCCCCCCAAATCTTACTCACCTTGGGGATTTTCCATTATATTTGGTCATAGATGACACACACACACACACACACACACACACACACACACACACACACACACACACACAGACAGTCACTTGAATGCAGCTCACTCCTGGAAAAAATCATTCTAAATCTGTTTGTCTACACTATATATGCTTAAAATGTTGAGGACTTAGTGGCATCTAGCAGTGAGGTTACAGATTCCAACCAGCTTAATAAACCCTACTTCTTGTGTGTGGCTGCAGGGTCCTGCTCCTGCTTTTTCATTTGCAGTCTGTATATACTCTGGTATCCAGGAAACTGTGGGAGTCTGTCAGATTGTAAAAGGGCACGTAATATTATGACTGGCCACCTAATCAGCAGCGAGGTTGCTTGTTTAAGGCTGAAGCAGAGGTTTGCGTCTCGATTGGCTTGAGGGCAGCAGTTCTGGGTAGTTAGTTTGCGGCGCTGAGAGAAAAGTGTTAATTCTGGGTGAAGGCTTGTGTGTGTGTATTAGACTATTTCTGGAGTGTGATGTCAAACCCTACCAGGTGGAGATGAAGACTAATTGAACAGAGCAGTTTTCCTCGTCACAATGCCTAATTCTCATCTCGACCCTCCCAAGCGTGAAGACTGCCAATCAGCCGGACTTGATTCCAGCTAAACTTATTTGCATATTCATTTGTTCCTTTGCCAGAAGGTTTGTTAACATGCAAAGTCCGAGACCTGGAGTGACACCACGTCTGCTGCTGTTTTGATAAGATTGATGAAGCACTTGACTCTCACCGTTTACTGAACAGGAGCTGTGAAGAATTTAGCTTTTCCTTTCCCCTCCTTGGATGATTTAGCATGTTAAAGAAACAAAATGCAATATCTGTCAATTAGACTGCTCCTGCTGGGGGTTTACAATTAAATCAGTTTGTGGGTTTGGTGTAGGGGAGGGGAGCAGGGGATTGTTGTTATTTTAAGTAAACCTGCCTCCACATTAAAAGACATCTAGATGTTAAGGTTAAAACTGGGCTAAATTAAGCTTAGATGCCCAGTATGATCATAGTTTTAATCGCAACTATTTCAATATGAAGCAGATCAAGATAGTACAACATCTCATAGAATAGGTCACAGTCTTTCTGCCCCTTCCTAGGTTCTGAAGACTCATCTGTTTGTCACCAATGTTTGGTTTCACTGGGTGATGTGAAACGCTGGGTGCTTAAACCACTGAACTGTGGCCTCGGGTCCAAAATATTCATCCGCTGGTCGCTGGCATGTAAAGTTTGTTTTTTGAAATGATTTGGACAAGCTGAGTCATTGCTGCACCTTGAGTTTGACCTTTGTATGCACTTCTTCAATCAAAGGTCTGCAGGTACAGAAACTTAAAAAAGCTTTGTGTTGCTAAAACTAAATTCTAAAGGTTATTTATGGATTTTAATCAGAATACTAATGCTATTTTATTGAGTGCTGACATTGTCATGTCTTTTTGAAAAGTGCTGGCTGACTGAAAGCCTCATCAATACATCTATTATACACATATTGTTACATATGATGCATATATGATGGTGGATATGCATAAAGAAGTTGCAGGGCAGTTAACTACAGAAATATGTGTTTAATTGGCTGCATTTTAACGTGTATTTGACTTTTCCTAATTCAAGTTTATTATGTTGTGCTCTTTAGTAATTTAAAGTCTTACATTTGCTGTTCCTTATTTTAATGTAAATTTGATTGCTCGACTGTGAAATCTTTTAACATCAGCATAGCTATCCCAAAATCTGTTTATGTATTAGCCCCCAAAACCCAGAACCCATCAGACTCTAAGCGTTATCATTAGTTAACCTTCACCAGTGTATTAACATTCTGTTCAGTCGGATAGATTAGCCGCTGGCTGACATCTGACCAATGCATACTGTATTTCTGTGTCTTTTTCAGACAGGGCAGTGAATGCAGCACAGCTCATGATAAAGGCTGGCCCAGTTTTGTGTCCTAGCAGAGGTCACGTCTGTTGTCTACCTGAGTCTGAACCCCTCCTAATCAAGGAGAAAACACACCATAATCACAAGAGCAGACCGAGAGAGGAAAGACATAAATGAGGGTGAAACAAGCCTGCTGAGCAGCGGACAGTGAAAGGACGGAGACAAAAGAGAGTGTTCCACTGGCCTTAAGATTAGGAAAGTGGGGCAGTTTGCCTAGTGGCCTCCTTAACAATACTGCTTCTTCCTGCTGTGGTGACAAGAAATGTTCTCAGAGGAGCACCTCTGAACACCAGTGCAGGGTTATCGCCTGCCAAAATACCAGCACACCCCAAACCTCCGATAAGCTTCAAGCTATGTTGTGTAGGAAACTGGCCCATCTAATTAGAGATGTAAGGATTCAGGCATAGAGGGAGAGGAAGCTGCAAACCAAAAGGACAAAAGATGCAGCTCACTGCCATGGTTGATGTCCAAAAATGTAACTTGCATTGACCCAAGTGTGCGCTAAAAACTGTCTGTAGAAATGCCTCACACCACCTCTACAGTACTTTAACATTGATCTGTATGTTTCAAACACTCACAGTTTCTCCATAACTAAATGCACTACATGTGTTTAGTGCTGTTGCATCCTCGTAGCCCTGCAGCTCTGTCAGAAGTAGCGTGTTCACTGCATTTCACTGTCAAAGTGATTATTTATAACATATGCATTAATGGCTTAGAAGTGGGTTATGGAGCAGAAGTGGTTTGAGAGGCTTGTCTGGACATTGTGTTGCAGGCTGGTATGGCTTTAGGTGGGGCTAAAAAAATAATGAGCTGCTGGAGTTCTCCCATGACCAGCCATGTCAGCACAACAGATCTGTGAAATTTCAGTTCACCGCAGAACCATCAGCCTCCTGACAAACAGAGAACATTTACCAACAGCTCCTGACATCAATCTGAGGAGACACACTCACAGTCAATCAATCTCCCGCCGTGCTGTCACATTTGATTTCTTCAGTGGTTTATTTAACCAGTTTCATTTCCACATGGATAGAAAAATAGCAGTTATCCCAAATGTGAAATTTGTGTTTGATCCTCCCTATTAGATTTCAAGAAAATGTCAGAAGATACATTATATGGCTCAGAAGGACAGCTCTAAAAATATAAGAAATATGTCGGTTGAAAACACCATCAGCAGTTGCTGAAACTACAAAACATCCCAGACTTTTCTCAGCCGTCTGTGTGACTGTTTGATACTTTCAGTGGGTTTTGAAAGGAGTACTCCTTTAAAGTTTATCTATCTAGTATCTGACCTGCTATTTGTGCCCATGGATCATGTGACCTGTACCAGTGATATTGGTGTTTCTGAATAAACCTGCTTGTTGTCACAGACGTGGTTACCCTGAACACTCACTCACTCCCTCTTTGTATCTCTGTCCAGCTGATAAAAGCAGCAGTAGCAGTGTGGTGAAGCAGGGTCAGATGGAGCAGCGCGAGGGTCCCCGGGGCCGCTGGACGCCCTGCCACGTCGAGCTGACTCCCTGTGAGCTTCGGCTGTACACTCTGGACAGCAGCGCCAACCGCCAGCTGGGCACCGCCTACTCTCTGTCACACTGCCAGAGTGTCATCTCACCAGCTCCATGCAGCCAGCCTGGCCAGATCGCCCAACCCGCCGATCAACGCACGCTCCAGGCTTTGTTCTTCAACAGCACACGTCTCCAGCTGAGGGCAGCGAGCCAATGGGAGGTCATGGAGTGGAGGCGGCTGATGTGGGAGAAGGTGCAGGCGGCCAGACCTGTAAGGCAGGAGACCTGCCAGCCTCTGAAAGGAGTGGAAAACCAACAGGTCGCCAAGTTTCCTGCGCCTATGTCACCCTCCTCGTCACCTTCTCCATCGGGGCTCGACACACGCCCTGATGGTGAGAGCGACACCTCCACCTCTGCGGAGGCGTCAGTCTCCCTCCAGCTGAATTCTGGTATCCTGAGCAGACCCACCACCCTTCCTCTGTTCACCCATTACTGCCAGGACGTCCTCAAAGCTGGACTGCTACACCAGCTGATGGATCAGAACAACTGGCTGACCTTTACCTTCGTCCTGACCAGATCTGCCCTCCGGGCCTTCCCCACTGAGGGCCGTGGGTCTGTGTCCCAGCCTGTCCTCCAGTACCCCCTGGCCTCCTGCTTGGCTGTCCAGCATGACCAGGAGCCAGAGAACGGAGAGCCATGGACAGATAGAGGGGACTGCTTCCACGCAGTATTCCCCAAAGAGGTGCTTAGGCTTCGGGCAGATGATCAGCTCAAGGCCCAGGAATGGGTGGAGGCTCTGCAGGAGGCAGTTGCAGCACAGAGACCTGCTCAAGAAGATGGCGTGGAATCAGGAGAAGGTGCTCCAAGCCTCCAGGGAGTGCTGCTGAGATCAAAACCATCCCGGGAGAGGAGACAGCGAGAGGCCCAGAGAGCCAAGCGGCAGTCAGTCACCACTAGTTTCCTCAGTATTCTCACCTGTCTGGCTGTGGAGAAGGGGCTCACGGCTCAGAGCTTCAGGTGTGCAGGTAAATGACCTACACACACACACACACACACACACACACACACACACACACACACACACACACAAGCTCAAAAACTGTACATTTTTCTATATTTTCCTGTTTTCTCTTTGCCTGACTAGGTTGTGTGTACATTGGTCATGTTTCCAACACAAATTTACACACATTTACCCATAAAGGAAAGAAGATTTCACCATGGCATCCACAATCTTAAGACCCCCCCCCCACCTAACTGGCTTCCAAATGTATTAAAGGTATAGAGATACATTTTCACACTGGGTTTGTTTGTTTGAGTTCGGTGATCCTGTCGTCCTTCAAACCCCCGCTGGTCTTCTTTGACTCGTCTTTTGATACACGGTCCTCTTGTGTAGCACCTTGAAATGCAAAAAGATTAGACCCGGTTTTAACAGGAAAAGTGGGAGTATAATGTGCACTCAGCAGTACAGGTCACGAGAAAGTGCCTCCTTTCACTGCTTTGGAGTGTGGAATTAAGTCAGGCTTAAATGTTTTTTTTCTGCACAGACATAATGGAGGCATTTCATGCCTCAGCCTTCCTTGCTAACAATGTCAGATAGACAGTTAACATCTCACATTATTTCTTGTCAATTCCTTATAGACACTGTCTCCTAAAACTGAGCAATGAACAGCCGAATTGTTGGACCAATTATAAGAAAGTCAAAATAGATAAAAGTATTCTGAAGCTATGTACCAAATCCACTCTGCTGTTTATACTGTACTATAAAGCATACATGATATACTAATCCTCACACTATACTTTTGGCAGATAAATAATGTACTTTGCTTTATTAATTTTGTGTGTATCTTCACTATTTGTACTGTAAAGAATGAGACACAATGTGCACTAAAAGACATATCCAACTTCCCACCTTGTCATCTCACCACTGCCCACAATTAGTTTTTACACTGAAGTTAAATGTAAATGAAATGTTAAATTACTTCACATTGTTGTGTTGCTGCTTTTACTTAATTATGGATTCAAATTCTTCTGCCACCAGTGGCTTGAATAATAGCTTTCCCCGCTTCACTTTAGACATGAAACACTCAAATCCTGTCAAATGCTTTGAATAATAATTTGTGCCTAGTGATTTTTCCACCAAAAAGTTCAGTTACTTGTGACGTCACTAAATCCTTCTTGTACGGAGGCGTGCTAAACTCAGATTTAAAGAAAGTTCAGCAAACAAACATGGAAATAAAGCCTTCTCTTGGCATTGAGCAAGACCAAAAACATGTTTCTGACTGATGCAGAGACTTTCAGTCCTTATTTGATATGAGGCCAAAACTGGTTTCAGTGGTTTTATCACCGTATTTTCATCCTGTTGAGCAGATGTGTGAAGGACGGTGTCTCTTTGAATACGTCCACCGTTTCCCGTCAGTCAGTGGTTTGGGGTGTTTTTCAGTATTTAGTCCATACCCTTTTTCATATCCTGAATCATTACAGCCTCTCTCCCTCCTTTATTGTTTCCCCTGTTCGTCTCCATGCCAGGCCCTTGGACAGACCCATAAATGGCAGGCGGTGCTTTTGCTCTCCCTGGGTGTGAAACGTGGGCTTCCTCTCTCTCTCGTAGGAGGGCTCTGAATAATCACCGCTCACCTCCCTTTTTATTTGTAACAACTGGCTTATTAATGCAGGGCTGTTTGAAAGGCCAGCTGAAACAGGAACAAGGACAGAGGCCGTCTGAGGGCAACTGATGATAATTGGTAGGCTTAAAGCACCGGAGGAGAGGAAAAATGGATGAATGAATGAATGAATGAATGAGAGCGAATGAAAGCAGCCTGGGGATGGTACAGTGGTTAGGCTTGATCGCAGTTGTTTGATTGAAGGGTTTCTGGGTAGAGCTGGATAGGAGGGACAGCTGGATACGTCCATTTTCTATACAGAGCACACCTCTGCTCGCTAAGTGCATTTATTTCCCTTCTTTTCCTCCCTTTCTTTCTTTTCCCTTTCACCACGCATTCAGACTTACAGCCTCTCCCTCTTTTTGTCTCCTTCTCTCCCTCCATCCCCCTTCATTTATCTGAATGTATCCGTTCTTAGTCTCTTGCAGTGTTGCTCAGCAGGTCCTGAAGTAAAGTCTCTTACACAGTTTAAATTCAAGCCTTAAAATTGCTTTTATGTCCACAAGTTATTGTCTGAGTCCCGAAATAATCATCTTAGATTTAACTGCAGACAACAACTATCTCAAATGTGAAGGACTGCTGCTGTTCTGTGCTTTATATCATTGGAAATTGAATATCCTTGGATTTTATGCTCTGCTTTCTCTTTTTTTTTTTTTTTTTTGCATTTCATAGACTGATTCACTGGAGAGTAATTGTTTGCAGCCCTGTTGATTAGTCCGTGTCACTCATCTACGTTGACATGCACTTTGTCATGCTACATATTTATTGCACAGTGATTATCGCAGTGAATGAAGCTCTGCATTGGTGAGCTGTTTGAAGGTTCGTATTTTAGGAGGAATCTTGAAATTTGCACAGCATTTGTGTTCGTAGTGAATTGATTTGGACTTGGTGCTTTGGCTGCAGTTGTCTGTTATTCATGAATATTTACGGGCAAATGGGAAACACTCATATTGGCCCTCAAAACCCCACAAGCCTAATTCATTGAATTCATCTTCTGTTGTTAACCGGAATGCATGTGGGATTATTCATACTATACCAAGCCTCTAATCTAAACAAGATCTCTAGATGTTCAGCATGCTACTTTAGTTTCCGCTGATTTCTCTTTGAACTTGTTTCAAGTCTGCCCTTTGCATATGCATGCTACGTCCATCCATACATATAGAGTGATTGGTTATTTAACATCAAAATGTGAAATGTATTCAACTAATTACACATGGGAACTGCTACGTTTTTGATTCCTTTTGAAGGAAACGGTTAGTGTTCGTTTGAAGACCGATCACCCCTCGTCACACACACACACACACACATTCTGTGCAGAGTGTATCCTTGGGTTTGGTGACCCCTGTTGTTGCACAGGAGCACATTCTCAGGCCCCCGACAAACCATGTGAATCTGTTGGACAGGGGGGCTTCGGGTGAAGTAGGAATCAGTAGATATAAGGGAATCAAGGAAGTAGGTGGGCTCACATCAAAAGATAGACAATCCCTCTCTCTCCCTCTCTCTCACACACACACACACACACACACACTGTCTTACTCATAGTACTCTCCATTTGTGCACATTTTCATTCGAGTGTTTGGTCAGTGTGAATGAGACACATCAAAGCTCGGGCTTCTCTCGTCTTTTCAGTTTTAATTCACACACATGTACATGACACGCACACACACACTCACACATACACACCAGCGTCCTCTCGGAGGTGTGTTGGTTTTAAACCAGCGGCGGGCAGATGAAAGCGGGAGCCCCTTTTTTGCCCTGATGTCATCTCTCTCTCTCTCTCGCTGTCTCTCTGTGTCTCTCTGCCGCTCTCTCTCTCCAGCGCACACTCTCCCTGGGCAGGTCAAAGTGACCCTCTCTCACTACAGAGAGCCGCAGTACAATCGGTAGACCTTTGAGCTACGTTTGAATTCCCATTCATCTTTCCCTCTGTCCCCCTTTCTCTTCGTCCCAGAAAGACCCATAAAAGATCAGAGACGAGTAGAGAAAGCAGTTGTTACTGTGTGCTGATAATGGAGGAAGTAGTTTGCAGCAGAAAGTATTCAGAGTTACTTCTTAAATTAAGAAGGTGGCATTCATGAGAGTTATGGTAGTTGGTCAAAATGGAAAAAGGTAGTGGTGGTCAACTCTGAAAATGTAGAAAGTAGAGCGTGCGTGTTGGTTATAGGCGGTTAAATGTGGTAGAGGTAGTGATTACTACTACTTACTACTAATAATGATAATGATATTATTAATAATGCTAACAGTAATGTAGATGTTGCCTCCTTCAGGCAAAGAGAGTATTGCATAATACTGCAGTTTGAGCAGGTGCGCCATCTGCAGGCAGTGAGTGTTACAACTGTTACAGCGTTTTGGAGCTATTGATTCTAAAACGACACACGCTAGTTGTTGTAAATTAAGTTTGGATTGATTTCCTTTTCTAAACATCAGTGACAGGTTAAACATCATTTTTTGTCATGCACTTGAAGTGAATTTATGGACAGTGTGGTCAGAACCTCCTCTTTTCTTCTCACAGTAATCAGGAGGATAGAAAACACCCCGCTACCCTCTGTGAACTCATATAACACATGTAGGTGCTAAATGAAAGAAAAAAGACCTGTCTCCAGATGATGAAGTGTTCATAGCTTTTCTTGCCTGTAGGTGGTGCAGATCAGGGTGGAACTGCAGGTCAGAGTTGCTGAAGGTGCACATGTACAGCTGTTTTCAGGTGCCTCACGTCAGTGAAAATGACAATCCTGCTTCAGTCTGATACAAAGAGCAGCTGACAAACTTTTCCTATCGGGGTCACAAAGCCTTCACAAAGCCTGTTCCTCTCTGTCAATACTGAACCTGAGAAAGCTTGAAAATACTTTTATATACTTCATATACATACATGTTACATACTTTTACATACTTAGTGATTATTTATTTTCTCACTTTTGCATTTGACCCTAACCCTAACTGTAACCCTACTTGTATATACACAAAACCTTAAGCAAGATTCGTGCATTTTGTACTGTTTTGTATAAATTCAGAGGGATAAAAGGAGCACAATGCAAAACTTTGCTTCCCAAGAGATGTGAGCTCTCAGATGACCTTTACCAATGTCTTTACCTTTACCTCACCACAAAATTCAGTCAGAAGTCTGCAAAGAAACAAACACATCCCGTGGACTAATCAAGTTAAAATAGAACTTTCTGGCTGCAATGAGCAAAGTTATGTTTGGACAAAAGGGTGCAGAGTTTCATGAAAAGAACACCTCTCCAACTGTCAAGCACAGGGGTGCATCAATCATGCTTTGGCCTTATGTTGCAGCCAGAAGCACAAGTAACATTTCACTGGTAGAGGTACGAATGGATTCACATAACTACCAGCAAATTCTGCAAGCAAGCATCACATAGCTGTCGAAAAGCTGAAAAGATGATGGCTCCTACAACAGGATAATGATCCTAAACACATCTCAAAATCCACAGTGGACTATCTCAAGAGACACAAGCTGAAGGTTTTGCATTGGCCCTCACAGTCCCCCGGCCTAAACATCATTTGTGGATTGACCTCAAAGAGCCGCACATGAAAGATGACTGAAGAATCTCACAGAACTAGAAGCTTTTTTGCAGGAAGAATGGGCCAAAATCCCGCAAACAGAAAAAGAACTGCAAGACTCTTGGCTGGTTACAAAAAACCTTTATAAGCTGTGGTGTTTGCCAAAGGAGGTGTTCTGTGTGTAAGTTCTGACCATGCAGAGTGCCCAAACCTTTGTTTCACACCCTTTTCCTTTTTTGAAACTATAAAAGATGATAATTCAAAAGTTATCTTGCTTAGAATATTGAAGAAGTGTCTCATATTTAACTTGGTGCCTTTTGGAAATCCGGTCATCTTTTACTGCCTTGGCTAGTCACAGGAACAGAAATATTGACCTGAGGTGACTCTCTTCATTTACTCTCTGCTTACTTACGGCAGAGGCTACTTTATTAGGTACACCTGTCCAATCTAATGCCAATCCAGTTTAACAGCCCTGCTGTAACACCTATCTTTGTGAGGCTCAAACTATGACCACAATAATCAACATATAATTTAATAAATTTATAATGTAATTAACACCTGTGTGACCATATTCAAGAACACTGGTCATAAAAGGTATTATAAAAGTTGACTTTATGGCAGACCAGGTGTATTGGATTGCATCAGACTTTACAAGAGTACCAAGTGTCTACTTGCTTAGAAACTTATAAATACTTATATATGTACTGTTAATTGCTCATTAGACTGTATAAAACATACAATGTTAAGTATCTGTAGAAACAAAATAGATGTGTGCTGCACTGGTTTTGTATTCATACAACATTTCAATCTCTCCTCGTTGGTTCAGTCGACTTAATTGTTCCCTCTGCTAATTGGTGAGAATTCCTGCTGGGTGCTCTCTGAGGTTGTTTTGCTGCTTCTTGAGGTTTTGGTCAGGATCAGGTCACCATCAGATTTATGTGCCTGCTGTTTTTTTATCCTTTGTCTTCTTCCGCAGTCCCAGACGCATTATCTGTTACTGCTTGTTTTACTGTGCAGAGCATATTATAGACTACTGCTGCTGTGGTAGAAGTACGCTTGCCTGTGTGTGTGTGTGTGTGTGTATACACATGTGGGTGTGTTCTCTCCTTGTCCTCATGATATAGAATTTGAGGTTAAAGTTGAAGGTTGTTATTTAGTTAGCGAGTGTTTTAATGCCACATACGTACATACGTGTATGTGTCTTTGTTCCTCTGGTCCTAACATAAGCAGACCAGAATCGAGGCCACAGTTGGCCGGAGTGCCGGACTGGTGGTCAGCTCCTTCCTCGAAGTGACACAGTGTTTCTCTGACTGTTGACCATCCCCTCTGCCTGCTGGCTCCCAACCAGTGGACTGTGGCTTTTTGAAAGAGCATCCACCCCAACAACAGCATGAGCTCACTGCTGTAATTAGCCTGAATCTGAGTTGCACATATGCATTCGATCATGGGTTCTCCTCAAAGATAAGACTTTGTTGTTGTCTTTTTTTTCCCTCCATCTTTCATTCAAAGGAAAAACAAATTTCCATTGTTTAAACTTTGGAACATGGTGAAAGTGAATGCTGATAATTTATAGGTTGCTGCTATGTTCAGCTCACAGCTCCTCAATAAATTGTTAGGGATACAGTGAAAATGGCAGAAATTATTGCAATCAGACTGGGATCAGAACAGCCAGACCGCATCTGGAGGTCACTCACACTGTCATCAGACGCCATTCTTAAGAAATATATTTGAGACCACCTAAGTCAAGCTGCCAATGAAAAAGCTGAAGACAGCCCAGTCCTCTCAAAAGTAAATGAGCCCATACAGCAGTGTCGCTTCACAAGATTCTTAAGGGACCAATTTGACATGCAGGATGAGGGTCATGTATCTGATGGGCGGCTGAGTTTCCCAGACTGGCAACCAGACATCGGCTTTTGGTTGCCAAAACTGAAAATAGGGTCAGCAGTCTTTATGCTTTGAGTGATCAAGATACCATGCACTTGAACGTCAGCTCAATAATGAAAAAGCTGGATTAAAGCAGCCAAACAGAAGTCGCACAAAGTGACAAAGTTTGTGTTTGAGCTGATGCTTTCCAGAATCTGAATTTCAAGTGTTATCGGTTAATGTGTCCACTCTCAATTCCTGGTGTACAAAATATCAGTAGTATTTAAATGGCTTCATTTTTCAGAGGAAGTCCGTCGTTCAGTCTGTGTGTGGCTGGCTCGTGTTTTTCCTTCTTTTGGTCAGATAAAACAGGAATCCAGCTCTCGGGGCTGATTAGACCTTCGTGTCTCTCAGACGACAGATTCTTGTCTATGATAGAAAAGTAGCTGGACTAACTTCTCCTCATTGTCTGCCTCCATCTGTCCTTGTTTGATCTTACTCTTTCATGCAATTCCTTCTTTCCTCTCATCTCTTGATAGCCTTTTACTCATTCTGTCTTGTTTTCCATTTCCCCTTTTTCAGTCCATGTTGTTTCTTGCACTGAAGCACCGCTGACAAACAGGCTGACACACGTCTCTCTTCCTCTGTCGTTCTTGGTTTCTTTTTTTTCTGTAGCCTTCCATGCCGCTGTTTTTCAAAACCCAGATAACAATCTTTAGTTTCTTTTCTTCTCTAGCTCTCTTCATTTGCTGAAGAGCAAATGTTTTCCTCCAGGCCCCATGTCCTCTGAGATTGCGTGGATAAGGGACACCTGTCACAGTGCTGTGTTGTTTGTGTGTGATCACAGACCAGGTCCGGGTGTTTGGGTGAAGAGTGGACTTTAAAGAGTCGAGAAGACAAAGCAGACAGTGGGGCAGCTATCAGCCTGAATAGAGCTGAGGATCTGTTGGTCTTTTAGGACTACAAAAAGCTTTCTTACTGAAGTTCTCTGTGTTGTGACTACTGGAAGAACCAAAACTCTGCTGTCTGAGGGATTATTCCACATTAATTTGGCAGGTAGATTTTGGCAAACACCAATATTAATATTTGAACGTTGACTAAACAGCAGTGTTGGGAAAGTTCATTTTCTACATGAACTAGTTCAAAGTTCAGTTGACAAATTTTAAAATGAACTAGTTCAGTTCAGAGTTCATAATTCAAAATTTTGAACTAAGTTCACCGTTCTAAAAATGAACTAGTTCATAGTTCTTTTTTTCCCATTTGTTGCTGCGAGCTATTATTTTTCAAAATTATTGCCACAGCCCATATAGAACCACAGACAGCAATTATTTTAGCAGTTTTAACACTGTAACTATGCGTCAGATTTCATCTTCATATCCAATTTTGAATCCTTATACAACCATGGTTTACATTAGCATTGAGGGGACAGCATTTCCCCATTGCTGCTTTAACGTCCATTCAGTCCACACTAGTAGCATCTGCAGCTTTCACCCCACATGACTGAAGTGCGGATTTTCTTTTTTGAAAGCCAGTGGGCAAAGTTTGCACAGAAATAGTAAGATTTTTCCCATCCTCACCGACCTCATCATAAAACTCGGTTAAATGATCATACGACACCTCCTTGCTGTTTTGTCGCCTCCATGCTGCTTTTTGTTTTGATGACGCATGCAGCTGTGCGACACTGGTGGCTGGTGTTGCCAAATTGGGTGTTTTTTTCCGCTACATATTAAAGCCTATTTAAGGTGTGTTTTTGCCGGGTTTTTGCCTGGAAGGCTCTATAGAAATCTGGTACCCTGTTGAACAAAATTAAACTGAGAGAGCGTGCCATTCACAGACACCAGAATGAACGAGTTCATAGTAACGTTCATCAGGCAGTAATACAGTACGTTCTGTTCACGTTCGCCCAAAATATGTTCATGAACTATCGTTTAATGAACGCATTCAGGCACAACACTGCTAAACAGGACAAAAAGGAAATTCAACAGTAGATAAAATGTTTGGACAAACTGAAGGATGTACATGTGGCTTAAGGGTGGGAGTGGACACAATAAAATTAGGTGCGCTTCCTCCCCAAAAACAAAAGTAATGTCATTGCTATTTCCTGTATCTCCAGCAAATAACACATCACGGTGAGACTGTGCATTATTTATGCATCAATTCCTCAAGCACACCACATTTCGTTTTGGTGGATGGAGACCTGAGATATAAAGATAGGTCATCGAACCAGAACTTGAACCACAAAAATCCAGCATGCAAAGACTTTAAGACTTAAATGTAGTTTAGTCACCCAAACTAAAATTGGTGACTAAGTAACAAACGTGTGTGCCAAACTGTAAGGTGGGCTGAAACGCAGTCCTAGAGCGGGAACGGGATGCCGTAGTAGATTTGGTTTCAGACAGTGTGAGCGGCGAATTACGAGAAGCTCTTCAGTTGAGCATGCTGACACCTTCGGTTTGTTTTGCATACATAGCCTATATTCCTGTTCACCTCCAGCTTATTTTTAGTAGATTACAAATGCACATTGTCTCAGAATCTAATTTAAATGAGCATGTGGCAGAGAAAGTGACAGTCATGTGGTCGGCCCTGACTCGTGTCTGCAGGCTGCCAGGCAGTTTATAGCTTTCAACAAGCTCGACCAATCAAAGACTAAGAGTAACTGGTTTGTTGGAAAGGCTGCTGCTCATGATGCTTGTTTTTTCTGTGTGAGCGTGTGGTCCAAGAGTGTCTGTAATCTGGATTTTTTAAAGAGGAGCAGTCACAGGACGCTGGTTGAATGAGGTTTTCGGCATGCTGCTCTTCATGACGAACACACTTTGACATTTCCGTGTTACTCTGTGGTGGTGAATGTGGAGCTTACTGTTTTGATTTTGCTCATGTTCAGTCCAGCACTCGTTTCTTTCTTCTTCTTTGCTTTGTATGATGTGCACAGTAAAAGTTGAAAATAGGTTGGAAATAATACCCTTAATCAGACAAAAGCACCTCCATTGGGTTGTCTGATTAATGAAATAAAATAGTTTTTTCATCCAGTTTATTTTCAACTTTCAATTCAGTTTTATTTATATAACACCAAGTCACACAAAAATATATCTCACTTCTCATATCGAGCAGGTCAAGAGTAGAGCGAGAGAGAAGATGTGGACCATGACACAACAAATGACCTCACTAGGGTCAGAGGTCCTTTTAAACTGCAACTATCTCATTTATTATCTACAGGTTTGCTCGGCTGGATTAGTGTGGTATTTAGTGAGTGGCAATAAACTGACACATATTAACACTCACTTTATTTGCTCTGCAACCTTTGTGTTCTCCTGATCTTCGCTCTTCTCCATCACCTCGGGTGGACCGTTAACACCAAAAGTTGATTTGGCCGGTGAGGTCACATAAATGGACACCCAGGGGAGTTTGTATGGATCTCTTTATTGAAGCTGTCATTTAATGATGTGCAGTACATCAGAGATGATTCACACCTGCTCCACATTCAGATAGTAGTTAGTTTGAAACCCACTTTTGACACTTACAAATGATTCAACCGGATGCCCTAGAGCAATGGTTCTTTATCTTTTTCTGGCATGCCCCCCCGCAGTGATTGTGTGTCCCCCAGTTTGAGAACCACTGCCTTAGAGTATCATGTTGTGTCATATATGTGTTTAAGATGTAAGGATACACACACACGCATACTTACCCAGCGACTTTCTCCTCAGGATGTCAGCGTCCAGTCGGTCTTTCCAGAGGGAAGGCAAAGGTTTGCTACTACAGCGGCTGGTACTACTGCCAGAGCTGCCATCAGGACAACTCCTTCCTCATCCCAGCACGCCTGCTGCACAACTGGGACACCAGCAAGCACAAGGTGGGACAGCACACACACAACTCCATGAAAATACCTACTTATGGTACCAGCTTTGAAAACATGCAGTTTCTTACGTGCATCTGTTTCATTTACTGCCCAGCAAAAGAGTTTTGTTCATTTTCACGTGGTCTTCAAGTTGTTCCCTTTTTACAATTTCTCATCAGTCTGGGTCACATTTTATTAAGTCTTATTCTCTTCAAATAAAAGTGTTAAAATCGGGGTTAAATAGTTTCAGTTTCGATAAAAAGAGTAATGTGAGTTCATTTAAACAAGTTTCTTGAGTGAATCACCTAAAGAATCTTCTGTTGACTTTACGGCTGTGTGAAAAAATGCAGCCCTCTCATTTATTTGAATGGAGCCGCAAACAAAGTTAAACACACGTGATTCAGCAAGGCGCTGTGGTAGCAAGTCAAATACATGTAAGCACACCTAACAGGAATGATGTATTTCTGCTTTTTACCTGCTGATTAGCTTAGCATAAGGTTCTGCATCATCCATTACAATCATGGAACGCAGATCTTTGTGAGTATCATCCCTTAGATATCTGCTGTCCTCTGTGCAGTGGTCCTCATGTCTGATGTGCTCCTCAGGTGTCTAAACAGGCCAAGGAGTTCCTGGAGTTTGTGTATGAGGAGCCCCTGCTGGACGTCCAGCAGCTCAACCCTTGTCTGTATGAGCACTGTGAGGCTCTCAGCACCGTGCTGCGTCTCCGCCAGCAGCTGCAGTCACTGCGGGCCTACCTGTTCAGCTGCCGGGCAACCGTTGCAGAGGACCTCAGACGAAGGTAGGTCAGCAGCAAGCATCTGTTGTGTATATCTGTACTGTGGAACATTATTTATAAAGTGCCTCTTAATTTAGAGCACAGTTTCCCAACCTCTTCTGGCTCATGATCCCATAAAGTAAAACCCTGCCTACTTGCAAATAAGGAGATCAGCAAGGAGATATTCTTGTTATTATTTTATATACACAGCTATTATTTTCATGCTTAAAATTAGCCACCTGTGTTATCAGAGTCACTCTGAATGGTACATCTGTGGATGACTTGACACTTGGACACTTGATCACACAGACTGTTAACATCTCCTCGTGTGATCCGCGTACGTGTGTTTACACGTGTGTTTCTGAGTGCATGCATGTATGTCGTCATAACTTTTATCTGCATGCATGCCTGTGTGTGTGCTGTATATGCTGTATATACATAAAGAATGTGTGCCTGTGTGTATATGTTCATGTGTGATGGTCGGGTGGGGGGGGGGGGGAGGCTGTGACTGTTTATCTGAGTGGGGTCCCACACTGAAAGCCTTGTCTGTGAGCTGATTGATGCTGCTTGCCCCAGTCCAGGTCACTAATACACTCTGATCCAAGAGGCCACGTCTAAAGGAGGATCATCTACCTCAGCAGACTGACTGGATGATTTGAAAAAAGCAAACATATTTCACTTACCAGTAATCATGTGTAGCCATTTTTAGTCTTAGTGAGAACATTGCTCCAAATTAAAGTGTTCACAATGAGGTCTGCGGATGAGCCAGAGGAACAAGGACATCGTTTCTGCAAGAAACGAATTCTGGTTGAACCTTTCAAATGTGCTTTTTGAATGCTAACACAGACACTCCATATGCTAGCCATGCAAGTGTTAGCCGAAGTATGCTGGGCAGATAATGGCAAAAACAA
>JBBMOE010000083.1:55000-114872 GCA_037975065.1 Chaetodon trifasciatus
GATTTGGTCTTTTTGTTGGATTTGTTGGCAATAGGAAAAACACTGGATAATACTCACATCATCCTTTAAGTAAACATAACCTCTCTTTTGTGTCTTTGGCAAGTGTCTGTGTCATAACAGTAGTAAGAGAGGGTCATGCCCTGTAACAGCACTATTTACAACAGGATCAGCTCTTTCAGATGTCCTAAAAACAATGGTTTCTGTGGAAAGAATTCATATCTTGCCTTGTGGAAACGTTTAACTCTGCCTCATCCATTGTTTTCCAAGATCAAGACACCACATTGGGATGAGCAGATTTGATAAAATTGCGAACTGTTTAATCTCTACTCGTGTGCCCTCTGTTAACAGCAGTTATGATGAGAATTGATTGAGCTGAATTTAAATGTTCACTTTCATATGAAAGCAGATAAAAAAAAGGAAACACAGCCCTGTTTTGCAGCGCTCCAGTATCTAGTCGTTGAACTGAGCTGGGGGTCAGAGGAAAGCGACAGCAAATGACTGAAAAGTTCCTTTGTTTGTCATTATGTTCATTATGTTGTACCCTGCCCCATTTTTCTCTCCCCCCCCCCGACTCAGAGCTCGGCCACAGACTCTCACGGTGAAAGAGGTTGGACCCCCTCCTCCACTCCCACACTCTGTGTCTCTCTGCTTCACTAATTGGTCACATTCAGAATCAACAGGCAGAAAAACAAAGCGTGACATCCCTCCATTCTTCCCAACATCCCCTTGGCCTCACACACGCTCAGTGTGTAACGTGTGTGTGTTCTCCACTCTCACTCCCCAATAAACTCTGCGATTTAATCATAAACCTCAAACTGGTGATTTAGTCCTAATTTTAACAGTAGGTGTCTTCGTTGGAGTCTGCTCGGTCTCTCAGTCTCTCTCCCTCACCCTCTAACCTCCCCCTCTCTCCTCCCCGCCTCTCGGAGATTCTCAAGCGCCGTGCCTCTTAATTGGTTTTCCATATTAACAAGCTTGTTCCTTTTGATTCACCTCCTGAATAAAATGACGCTCTTAATCAACATGGCTTTTTTTGTTCCAGAGCAGAGGTCAGTGAAGGCTAAGCTACACTGGCTAAATCCTGAACCACACTAGTCTATTCACCCCCCGACAAATAACCTCCACCCATATCCCCTATTAAGAACCAGTTCATTTGGAGAAAACATATGTGTTTGTCTAAGGACACTCTGCCCTTTTCCTCTGCTGGTTTTAAGGATTGTTTCGAGGGTTTTAGGAGTGTGTGTGTGTGTGTGTGTGTGTGTGTGTGTGTGTGTGTGTGTGTGTGTGGAGGCTTCCCACAGTGACACCCTGGCATTCCCTCTATGCCAGGCATGCCTCTCCACTCACACTTGTGCTCACACACAGAGGCCTCTTAAGTAAATGTTGAAAGTTCTCAGAAAGATTTCCAGTTTCCTCTCCTGGCTTTGATTTTACGTGGAGGCTTTTTTTTTTTTTTTTTTTTTTTTTTTTTTGAAAAAAAATAGCATCATGTGGAAATTGGGCAACATATACTAATAGGTTAGATGATAAGAGTTTCAAATGTTTAAAGATAAAACGATGTACACCCTTGACGCTAGAAACAGGATTATGCTTCACCTATATTCATGCATTGAGGCCTTACACTGCACCAACAACATCTGCATAGGTTCGGAGGCTAAGCCATAGCAAGAACTGTGAGTTTCGCCTGCTTATGTTTTCTCCTGCATGTATCTGATGCCGGTTGAGATTATTGAGAGGGAAGACAAAATGAAGCAAGCTGGAATAAAGCCTCAGTTATCTTCTTGTTTACACTAATGTACATCTGGCAAAACCATTTCCACTGCAAACTGACTGGCCACTCCCATTAACCCTTTGCGTCAACCATAAATCCGGCTGGCTTTAGTTCACCCCAAAAACACCTGTCAGTTAGAGCTACACCGATCAGATCAGCTGTTTCAGCGTCAGTGTATGTGTTAGCCAATCAGTCACAGTAATTTGGAGAACATTGATAAGTAAATGACAAGGTAGTCACTATCAAATTTCTTAATGGATATTTGGGGCATTTTTGGTGGATTAGTTTGGTTATTTTCCAGCTAATCTCAGACATGTTCAGCAACCATCTTACATGTCAATTTTACTTCAGAAGCTCAATGAGAATCTTTTTTTTAATGTAAGCATTTCAGGTTTTGGTTAAAAAGTATTGATCTTGTGTTTCATATTTGCACCAAATTTCCCAGGTTTTAGGCCAACATGATGGCACGGCTGAGTTATACTGTATATAGCATGGTATGTTTAACTTGTGGGCTTATTCTCACACCTCAGTCATGGAGTAGAGAGTCATCAGGCCTGCCTGTCCATCAAAGGAAGGAGAGTATAAGTCTTTACAATAGTCTCTATAAAACAACATTGTACTTGTCATTGTACACTTGCATAGAACACTAAATGTGTCTTATAACACTGAAAAACTCTGTTTTCCAGCGTTCTGGACTTAACTACCCAGGATTCAAGACTGATAGCTGTGCTTCACTACTGCACCTTTGTTTAATCTTGCACATAGTTTAATTGTTTTAATAAAATTTTATGGCTGTTAATGTGGCAAAAAGTTCACAATTTAATTAACTGTTCCATCTCACCCCCTTCATTATTGGAAACAGCGTCCAGGTTTAACAGTACTCCTCTGTTTGGTGTTGAATTTTGCATCAGGCTTTTAATATAAAGTGTTTGCTTTTCATTTATTGCTTGTCATAGACACATATTTAAAGTTTGTTATAAGACGACATCGCCAGAAAAATCCTTTCTGCAGTGAACACCATCTCATCTGGTACGTTACTCCAGACTTTAGGGAAGCCCCCGATAAGACGGACTCCACCGTGCGTCCACTGACAACCAACATACATCAAGTCGTGTGTGTGAGTGTGTGAGGGAGAGACAGAGGAGAGGGTGTTATCCAAACAGAGCTCACCCTGGTCTTTCCAGCCATGCAGTCCCAGCTGGCTTTCTAGTTCCTCAATGGAGCTGTGGAAGTCTGTGTGTGTGTGTGTGTGTGTGTGTGTGTGTGTGTGTGTGTGTGTGTGTGTGTGTGTGTGTGTGTGTGTGTGTGTGTGTGTGTGTGTGTGTGTGTGTGTGTGTGTGAGAGAGAGCGAGAGAGAGAGAGGGCAGGCGAGCGGCTGTTAAACAGCAGTTTTAGGGGATTAGTAGGTTTTGGAGCACAAAGACTCTGCGTGGAGCAGAGAAAGAGGTCGAACTGGAGGGGGCGGAGTTTGAGAGGACGGACGGAGGGAGAGGAGGTGAAGTGTGTGTGTGTGTGTGTGTGTGTGTGTGTGTGTTGGGGGTGTTTGGAGGGAAAGAGAGTAAAGCATGTGAATACATCTGGAGGGTTTGTCTTGTCGGCTGTATTACAATCATAAGCTGCATTTGGTCCAGTGAATATGTTATAAATACACTTTCAAATAAGTTTTCCACCATGTTTTGATCTCGGTTGTGATACCGCTGCTGCTTCTGCTGTTCGAATCCATCGCGTAATTAATAAAATAGTCTGGTTTTTGTCCTCTGTGCTGTGCAGTGTTTTCAGAAGTTACTGGGATTGGTCTGGTCTCATTGCTCGAGTTAGCATCTCAGACTGACAGTACCAGTCACTGTAAGTCTGGGTTGTACCCACATCAGAATTTTCAGCCCTTTTCAGTCAAACAGTTCCAGGAACTGTTGAACCACAGGAGATGAACTCAAGAACGAAAAGGCGTTTTTGTGCATTCCTGTTTGTGCTTCCACCCCATCTGAAGAACCGTGAAGATTAAAAAAAAACATGGCAGTGTTTCACACACTGTTTTCACATTGTTACCGGTCCAGGGTAAGGGTGTTCCGGCCCCCCTCATAGGGAATCATTTTGCAGAATCCACATGACAGAAGTTGGTCTGACCCAGCTGATCCTGAATGGCCATCAGAGCACTGACAGGCCTGCCAGAGGCCGGCTCCTGGCTTGCACTCAGGACAGCCATCAATATTTGGCTTCATTGTTGTTCTTGGTGGATGTGGGTGAGTGTTCAAATTGAAAGGATTGAAGTTGGAAGTTTATGTCTGAATGATTGTCCCAGTGTGACCATGCTGGCCAGTGCTGCTTTGGTGTAGCTAATAAAATGGTCACTGGATATTTATAGCAAGCAGTGGCAGCAGGGATATGGGAGTTATAAGAAAATGGAGGAAAAGATTTGGGAATTTAGAGAAACAATTGTGATAATATGAGTGGTAAATTAGTCTTTTTTTGAGTGCTTCACCATGTGTAAAGTCAGGTTGCATCCAGGCGTCTTGCACACACAAGTCGTTTTCTTTGTATCGCCATGTCCCTCTTTAAGAATGTCCATTTACTTCTGTCACTCTGCATCCATCCATCTTTCTGTGCATCCCTTCTTTCCCACCGTCCCCCCAGAGCACCACTCAGCCACCAGAGCTGTGCTGCCAGTCGTTTGATTCTGCCCAGTCCAATTATAGAGGGCCTTAATTACTGAGCCTGTCAGCCTCCATCAGGAGAACCATTCGTCATGTGGACTGGGCTGGACCGGACTGAGCGGGGCTGCTTAGGCTTGGTGTGGGCTGTGTGGGCTGGGCACAGGGGGACACGTACAGCACTATGAAAAAGTATTTTGCCACTCCCTTTTGTCTTTTGCTTTCTCATATTTGGGACACTTAATTGTTTCAGATCGATTGATACTGCACACCTGTCTGTCTGTCTGTCTGTCTGTCTGTCTGCCTGGAAATATTTTTGACTACTGGACTGAGCTTTTCCTCCATCACATACACACAGAGAAGAAGCAAACAGCAAATTAGAAGAACTAATTGCTTTCTTAGTTAATCAATTTATGGTTTGGTCGATAAAATGGCAGAAAAATTTCCAAATCCGACATCTTCAGGTTGCTTGTTTTGTCTGACCAACAATACAAAGTCATATTTGTTCAGTTTATGATCGTAAAAGAAAAAAAAAGCAGCTAATCCTCACATTCACACACACTCACACAAGCTGGAACAAGGTCATGTTTGGCATTTTAGCTTGAAAAGGGACGTGAAGAGTGAAGACTAGTTGCTGATTTGTTTTCCAATTGATCAGTTATTCAATGTATTGACCGCCTCGAGCTCATTTACATACAGAAAACAGTGCATATTGTCAACAACATTGCTTTGCATGAATGTAGTGGAGTTAATTTTTTTCCTGCCTTGTTTACATCCATGTTTACTTGCTGTCAGCCTTCTTCTTCACAGTGTGAACTGTTGGCAGGAATATGTGTCACATTACCGGTGTGTTTGAAACTCCATAGGGTATCTATTAGCAAGGAGACGGTTAGCCTAGCTTAGCTAAACAACTGAAAACAGGGGGGAACAGCTGGTCTGGGTAAACATACCTACCAGCATCTGTAAAGCAAACAACATAAAATGAATGATCTGTCTACATTGAGATGCTGAGTCAGGCAAGTCCATAGATAATACATAAGGGCACAGTGTGGGTTGTTATTGTAAAAGCCTTCGGTGTCGGCCGTTCATCTCACTGTAAAGGCTAACAGACTTTGGCTCTGGTGTATGATTTACTGTAAACAGGATCAGTAAACCTCAGTGTGATATGTTTCCTCAGTGTGTGGTTTCTTCCTCCTCTCTCCATCTCATCTCCTCCTCTTCTCCTCTCATCCTCGTCGTGTAACAAACAGCATGAAGGAGGCTATAATTGGGAGGTCCAGAGCTCTGCCAGGTGGAACCACTTGTATCTGAATGCAAGCTCTCGCTCTCTCTCAAGATCTTTCTTGTATATTGTATCTCTACCACTCTTTCTCTTACTTTCTGCTCTGTTTTTCTCAGCTACCTTCTCCCTCTCTGTCTCATATGCATGCTTTCATTGAGCTTATCGCTCAGTCTGTTTTATTAACATGATGCCACCCAGCTTTGTGACCATATTGAGTTTTTATTTCTGTAAGCTTCTACCCAGCTTTTCTTTTCACTGACTGCTGTGCTCTGAGAGTCATCCACTGTCTATTCACTACAGTACAACTCCAGACCCCCGCCACCAAGCCCCTCCTCGGTTCTTAAAGGAACTTGCCAAGCGTTGCCATTAAAAGGCGTTCACCTCATTTACTGTCTTCCTCCTTCCTTCCTTCAGTTTCCTCTCCTTCCGTCTTGCCTCCTGGCCAAAGGGGATTCTCCTTTCTTGTACTCATTTAAAACAACTTTTAAAATAAGGTTATCCTGTAAAAAACATTTTTAACTGATCTCAGAGCCTACCAGGAAGTCCTGCAGTTTTCAGATATTTTGCAGATGTTGCCTCAAATTAATCTGTTTGTTCACATCAGCTCTCCAAATTACCATAAAGCATATAAAAAGTTGCCAGTGACCACTAGTTTTTACCCATATCTGGTATCTCTAAATCTGATTGCTGGATGCAGACAGCTTGCTTATTATAGATTTTGGCCACAGATGTTGCATGGGACATTTCCACTGGCAATGTTTCTTTTGATTAACTTCTTTCTAGATTAATATCAAACATTAATTATGTGCAGCTGAATATCATTGATCACCATGCTCATGCTTTGACCCTGTCATACAGACTTTGCTACCTGTTATTACCTTGTAGCCACTGATTGTATCTAGTTCTACCTGTTACCGTAAGATGGGGCAGAACATTTTTTCAGCTGGAGGACCCATGTGGAGTTTAACCAGAGCTAATGTTGGTGTTAAGACGTGATTACTGTGGTTTTCACACAGGCTGATCAAAATGTCACATTTGAATCAGCTGCTGTTGTCTCACGTTTAAGTCTTTGGTGTTGGTGCTGCTCCTCTCTCCTCACCCTCCAGGTCATTGACGGAAAACTGGCTCCCTTCCTGTCCAAAGTGATCAAGTTTGCCAGCTCCCATGTTTTCAGCTGCAGCTTGTGTCGAGAGAAAGGCTTCATCTGTGAGCTCTGCCACAACGGACAGGTCATCTACCCCTTCCAGGAGAGTGCCACCAAGAGGTACACATCCTCCCATAACCTGTCTAGAAATTGCCTTAAGCTTAACTAAATCTGGGCTAGTCATCAATTCTCGGTGTGATTGATATAAAAAGATCTGCACACTGCACTGGATGCTCTTTGTAGAGAGCGAATACATTTTGATTGTTACTGACGTCATCAAAGGGCTGTTTGCGGCCTGATTGGCGGCTTCATCCAAATTCTGAAAAAACATCCACCATTTTTGAACTTTGCTTCAGTGCTGTTGAGCCCTGCAGGTGGTTTTGATGTCTGCGTTTTAATATAGCTGTGTCTGAGATTTCTGCCTCCCCCAAGTAAAAAACAAGGTGAATGGAATTTCATTTTTGGAGCTCACAGCGTGGAAACATGACATTTTTATAACAAAATCAACAGCAATATCTCCTTGTGTAAGCAATGTTCTGGTTATTCAACATGCTGTGAACAGTTTTCATTGGAGCTGCTTTCTCTTGAAGGCTTCGACCCTGTGAAAGCAGACTACAGTGAGGTCTGTGGAGTATGCAGAGTACGGGGACGCTGAGCAGCATCAACTAAATGCCATTCAACACTATCGTGTTTGGGTGGAGGCAGAAATCTGACAGACAGATATGTCAAACCTGGACACATAGAAACAAAATGTGTATTGACCTGGCACAAAGCAGAGAAATGAGATGTGTGTGTGTGTGTGTGTGTGAGGGAGTGCTCCCTGTCTGAACAGCAGAGCTGAACCTTCTGCTTGTTAGTGCCACTGGCTGGCAGGAGAGCTGTGTGTGTTTGCGTGTGTGTGTGTGACATGGACAGTTAACACAGTCCAGAGTCTCCTCACTGGAACTCAGAGTGACAGACTGCAGAGATAAGAGCTGATCAGGACCGATTCCTGGAAGGCTCTGACTGTCACCCTTGACCCCAGAACAGCAGCAGAGGGAACCGCTGACACCGTCTGGACTATCACTCACACACGTACACACCTTGCTTGTCTAGCTGTGTTTTATGACTTGCGAAAGAAGTGTTAAGTGTTAACTGATAACAGCTGTGTCTACTGTACTTTCTGGAACTGAGCTGTAAAGATTCAGTGAGCTGAGCTGCACTGTTGACTTAGTCACTAAGACACTGAGCGTACAGGAAATGAGCAATGAAGAAATTGTACTCACTAGGTTAGTTGTTGGGGGCATGGGGGCACAGATTAACTAAATCACTTCATGTGGAAGTCAAACTGGAGATGAGCACACCTGCTGTGTCGGTAACAGTCCCTCATTGTGCAGGAAAACTGCGCGCAGCTACAATATGAAGCATAGGCCAGAGTTGAAGCAGGGAGATGGACTGTGAACCGATGGGGGTTCACAGCAAGCAGTGTGGGTCATAATGTGACTGTTTACCTGTGTTTAAGTTCTGACCACTCACATTTCTGAGCCCATCGCAGTACTTTTTTTTAGCAATGTTGTTAGCTTGGTGAGTAAAATGTTATTACTACTGATAGAAACCTCCAAAAGAATTTGAATCTATTCCTCAAAACTGTTGTTTTTGGAACTGATAAATGAAACATCCCTAAGCTCTAGAATCCAGCTGCAGTTCAAATGAGTCGTCCATCCGTGCTGCAAACTCCTGCATGGAGTTCAGACAGCAGTGTTGTTTAACAGCTAACATGGATGATACATTATTGTCAAATTAAAACGGATGTTTCGGAGCTCTGGAGGGTTTAGAAAGAACTACGACACACTCACACGACTAGAGAAACATGATGACAGACCCGTGTGCTCACCTCTGTGTTCCCAGGTGCGACGGCTGCGGCGCCGTATTCCACGCCGAGTGTCGACAGAAAGCTCAGCCGTGCCCTCGCTGTGTTCGCCGAGAGCTCCACCACAAGAGGCCGTCCTCCTTCTGGTCACCTGACGACGACAGCCCCGGCTGCTTTCACCTGCCCTACCAAGACACCTGAGACACACACAGACGCACATGAGCAGGAAGAATCAGGGTGCTGCCAGGCCGCCACACTGGACAGAGCGCCTGCTTTTCTGATTTGTGTGTGACTCCGGGACAGACTGTGGGACAGAGGACAAGCTCCGAGGTTTGTTTGTATGTGTGTGTACCTGCTGACACACACCTGAGCAAAGCCGCCCTTTGTCCTAGTGTAAAGAGCAGGGAGACAACCAACAGAAGAACTGCTGCACCGGGCTTTACAGACTCAACAACTTACATATTTTATAGTCGAACATCTCACATCAAAGGCATCCTCTACCATCTTTTTCCCCTCACCACGTCACTCCCTTCACTTCTGATTCCAGGGGTTTAATGTGTTGAATCACAGCTGATCAACTGGAGAAATTCAAACAATGACTCCCACCTGTTGTGTTTACGTTTAGTCATGAAGCAATTAGTCAACACAGAGAAAACTAATTAACAATTTTGGCACCCGATTAATCATTTATCGAATAAGTCAAAACATTCTGTGGTTCCAGTGTCTCAAATGTGAAGATTTGCTGCTTTTCTTTTGGTTTTGGACCAAAATGAGCAGAGTGAAAAAGCCAACTCGGCCTCTGGGAATATGTGACGTGTTTTTGTCCTTGTTTACCGACTAAATGACTAGTTCAGACAAACAATTAAATCTACGATTAAAACAATCACTAGCTGCAGCAGAAGCATTTCAGTATGAACCTCTTGTACTGTCGCCTCGACAGGTGGCTGTAAATAGTTTGTAGTTTCCTTCTTTCCAGAGAAAAGCAGCCGCTGTCTGCTTGGATTCATGTCAGTTACAGTCGAGGTCTAGACTGTAAAGCTGCTGTTTGATGGCAAAAGCCGAGATCCTTCAAATAAAATATGACCACTTGATCTGTCCCAACTCAGACCGCTGAAGCTCATATTAACATCCAAAAAAAGAACATTTTGCATTTTTCACTCTGCATTAAATTTGCAACTACAGCACAATTCACTATTTCACTGTGTCTGTATGCTCATTGTGCTCCAAACACACCATTATATTTGCCATCATATGGCAAAAATCACCTGTGGAAGTGATAAATCCAAGAATGCATTTCCTGTTTCGGTGTGAGCTCCAGGAGACTTGCAGGTCGATTTAGATGATCAAGAGATAAACGGCGGAAATAGGAGTGATCTGATTGGCTGCCTTGCTGGATGACGCTGCTTTGAACCATGTTTTGTGAGGTGACCCTGTCGCCACTGAAATCTGCTGAAAGTGACTCAATCCAAAGTGACCACAGCTGCTGCCGCTTCAGAAGAAACAAAATACAGATGTTTTACAGTCATAGTCAAGTTTTCAGGGGGAGTGATTGGGATGTTTTACCAAATAATAATAATAAGAAGAATTGTAAGTGGTGGCTGTGATTGGAGGATAGATGTCCCTCCATCCTCTCTCTCATTCTTCTTTTCACTTAAACAGACTCATTTAACTTGTAGATGTGGAATGAAAGCTGTTTTCCTGATTTCACTCATTTTATCAGTTATCTGATTTCTGTCTGTGTGTCTAAGCACATTTCCCTCTGTCACTAACTGTAAAATAACAGGGGCAATAATATACTGTAACTTATTCTTTCATTGTTGCCTTTTCCCTCCACTCTTCCTCTGTGATTCTACTTCCTGTTGTGCTTTATTCATGCAGAATCTATCAAACATGATAGCAGCTTTAGCTTTTAGTATCTCTATGCAACCTAGATGGCCTTTATAACCCACTGCTGTCATGTGAAAAGGTCTGGAAACACTTCAGTTTTCATGTTCTGAACGCCGCTGCACTGGTTGTGTTTCCATCCAGTTTTAAGGCAAATTTTACCGAAGTGTTGGAAAAAATGAAGTCAGGTTTGTTTTGAGTGTCCAGCATCAAATCAACAAGGAGAACAGGAAACGATTCAAGATGTTATGAAATTCTGTGATTTTTGTCAGAATCAGTTTGTGTTTTTGGATTTGCTCTGGTTTGGTTTTATGATTTTGGTAAATATCCAAAACTATTGACGAGGCCTATCTAATATCCACAACAAGCTTGGAGAAAAAACAGGATTTTTGAGGCGTCATAAAGTCGAGAATTGCAGCTTTAAAAATTTAATATACCAGATTTTGTAACAACACGGATGGAAATGTAGCTGCTGTTTCTTCCCGCCTCAGCTTTTCTTTGAGAACTTGAAGTCTCAGTGCGTCCAGACTGAATTAATCTTGATTTCAGTGTTAATTCCTCACTCATCCGTCCATTCTCTCGTCTTCTTTCCAATTTTTTGAGCCATAAAAACATGAGAACTTTAAAGGGACTTCGTGTGCGAATATGCGGCTGTGATCAGCAGCTGACTGACGAACCTCGTGAATATGTATTTTTGAGACAAGCAGAGATCAGACTGGCAGTTATTCATGTTTAAGGAGCATGCAGGAGACTGTAGACTGATTTTAAATAACCTAGTGTAGTTTAACATATGGCAGGAAAAGTGCACTGATGTCAGCTGATTACATTTGTTTTGAAGCTCATACCTGCAGCCATGACAGGTGATATTAAATGAAGTGTTTAAGTTGTTGTTGATTGATTGTGCCTGCTGCATAAAAACCAGTGGAAAGGTTGTGAAGCCTTTGCCTAAAGTATTTTGGATTGTTGTTGTTTTTTTATTTCCTTTTTATTCATTCGCTGTTTTTTTTTTTTTTTTTTTTTTTGTTCCTAAACCCTGCTGTTGTGTACTCCAGAGATCAGCCGGTTTCAGGGATCCTTTTTTAAATGTTGCCACACAGATAAGAGCTCGGCACAGACAGCAGAGGGTTGTTCCACCTGAACAGTTTGGGACAAATAGCTCCTGTTGCTACAGTATATTGTGTATATATACTAATTCGTGTGTGACCCCCTCCAGAAGAAGAACAGACCCTCATACCTGCTGGGCTCTGCAGTTCACCTGGATGGAGCTGCAGCAGCTTGTGCATCAGATCACTTTAAAACTTGAATTCATTTCTTTGCTTGTTTTATGCAGAGTGTTCGTTTTTTTATTCATGTGCAGTTTCATGTTTGGTTGACGACTTTTTTTTTTTGTTTTTACTGCCCATCCTGTGATTTTTTTCCATGTGTAGCATAAATATGAAGTGTATGTTTTGTTGGCAGCTGTGTTTCAGGTGATTTGTGAGTACGTTAGAGCAGGCGTGTGTATGTGTGTGTGAGGAAATGTTCTTTATGTTGCAGGCACATTATGATCTTCGCAGTATGTTTTTACTTGACGTGTTTGGAGCAAAATATATTGTACAGTATTTAAGCAGAGTAACTGCACTGAAATGATTCTCTCTTTTGCACTTTTTAAGTTATTTTTTTAACCATTGTTTCTTTTCATTGCAGCCAAACTCTTATGCAAGTACAGGAAGTTGAGTTTTTGATTTAATCAGCCCTTCCTCCTGTCTGGTTTTGTTCAGATTTGTCCGCTAGCCACTGATGCCAATAAAGACAAACTTCTTAATAGTGAGAGTGTTTGGATCCTGTGTGGAGAAATGTTCCTATTGTTTAGCTGAGGACATGTGGTTTCCTTTAACCTCTGCTGCTTTTATATTTAAAGTTATTGTGAATGTTTAATATAGTCATCAAGATAGATACATGCAGTAGTTCTGCATTGGTGAGCAAACAGCACTAGCTACAAATGGAAGCAGTATACGGTATTTTGCCATATTTCATTAAACGTAACAACACAGTCTTCATCAGGAGATGTGCCTAGTTCTCCTGGAACTGTAGAAATGAGGTCAAATTTACTTTTAATCTCAATTTAAGCCCCACTGTGGACTGGAATGCTCAGAAAAATGTTATTCTACCATCAGCAGTTCAGTGTCATTCCTGTACAGAAGCAGGATAAATTTCTACCCAAAACAGAAAGAAAGCAAATTTCTTACTTAAATAGTTCACTGTCAAACTCCAGCTGCTGCTGTGTAGCGCTCCCTGAACACCTCCTGCTTCATGTCGAACCCAAAACTAACAAGCTTTGGAATCAAACTGTGTTTAGCAATAAAGGTTTTACAAAGTATTCTTGAGTCCATGTATTAATCCCTTTTATCCAGTCATGTGTTCACAAAGTGGTGAACCTCTCTCCGTCCTCGCTTGTGAACGACTCAGCCTTTCCAGGATGCCCCTTTCATACCCAATCATGATACTCTCACCTGTTACCAATCAACCTGTTTACCTGTGGAATGTTCCAAACAGGTGTTTTTGGAGCAAGGGACTCAAGGACTGTCAGAACCTGTCTGAAATACACCCGAGGATAATCAGACCTGATCCAAAATGCAGTTTTGGATGCAGAGAGAAACAGTGTCAGCAGCATGATGCTCCTCCAGGTAACAAGCAGCCAAACATAATGTTTTTTCACAGTTTACACTCCAAGTCTGCCTCAAACAAAAAACTAAACAAAAACAAATCTCCTGATTAGAGCTGCTAGAGGGTCAGGATCCACTCAGGTATTAAATATTACACTAACATACTGACACAGACCCAAGATCAGCAGCCACAAAACAGGACCCTTCCAGATCCTATTATACCAAATGTGCTTTGGATCGGCCAAACTCAAGTCCCAGGTGGGATCTCGCTTACAAGGAACTGAGTGGACCCTCGAAGACCTCCACCTGACTGACAAACCCAAAATATGGAGGAGGGGAAAGGTGATGCAGCAATGTGGAACGGTTCCAAACAATCTCACCAACAGGTCCATTTACTTGCTGTTCTGGAGCTTTCGATTGTGGTGGAAAGTAAATACTTATTGCTTTCATTGGACAGCTGTAGTTACTTGGTACCTTTCAGACTTAACGTAAAAAGTATTCGATAAATTTTACAAAAAACAATAGTGTTAAAAATTAAACCAGTGGTTCCCAATTACAAAAAGTCAGTGTGTCACTGGGGCCCCTTTAACAAATTCTTTGTCCATCTGTCTGCTGAGGAAGCCTGTAGGTTATGAGTGAAAGCTCCAGAGCAGCTGCTAAATGGGCTGTGTGCTTAGGCTGTTTGTGCACTACTGGTTCCAAAGTGCAGAATGAGGTGACAAACGATGACGTGTCGGCTTGCGGCTGGTTGTCAGGTTATGAGCTCAACCTCAAGCTGAGCTGAGAAAAAAAACACAGATTCGTGTGAATGAAAGGTGCATGTAAACCTGCCCCAGTGAATATGCATATTGTCTGAGAGAGCAGGGAGCCCACAGGCTCAATCATTTGCCTGTGATGTACGTGGAGCAGTGGGCAAATTGAAGCTGAGTGTCGACCGCGCTTAATTGTCATCGCCAATTAGTGCATTGTGGGACGCCCACAATGGATCAACTGTAGCGAGTAGAACGAAGTCCTTTGTGCTTCTCCAATGGCCTGCGGGCCAGTCAAGACTCATTTAGGAGCTGAACAACGACGGAGCAGAAATGCCAACGAAAATGAAAACAAAAGACAGTTTAAGGAGAAAAAGAGGACAGAGGAAAGAAAAAGACAGGAGGAGGAGGAAGAGAAGGGGGAGGTGGACAACGGTCACAGAGGAGTGAAGGACCGGGCCTCTTCTGTCCCAACATGAGGAGGGTGTATGCTCTGACACACACACACACACACACACACACACACATGCAGTGCCCCCCTCCCCGACATTTAGTGAGCTGCTACACAAAAGCTGGCAGGGCCCCAGTGTTCCCAGTGACCTGGTTGTTCAGAGGCTTGTTTGGCCACGTCCAAGCTTTCAGCAGGTTTGAGCTGATGGTAAAGGCTAGATCCACTGTTTTCATTCTACTCAAATCTTCATTAAAACCTGGTTTTCTATCATTGCAATTAAGCATCAAACACCTTCCTCAACAGGCTGAATCACAGCCCCACGGGGTCAGCGAAGCCTGCAGACGTACGACAACCTCAAAGAGACAGTCTGATGAGCCACCAACCGAACTCTGTGCAACTTTCTGACAATTAAAGAAATTCCTCAAATTCCATGTTTTACTTGTTCATTTAACACTTCGGTTATATTCTCTCTAAATCTCCTGCATGGTGTCACTTTAAATTTCTTTAAGTCTGAACAGTCTTCATGTCAATAAACCCACAAAGACATCCTTTACACAGAAGAGGATCAGTGTCCTGAGTGGTAGCTAAGGCTCCGCTCACAGGACAATCTGTCATGTTTATTTGTTCCAGAAAGAAATTAATCAGTTATTCTAATTAATTATCAACAGAAAATGTATCCATTTTTAAACTTGACTAACTGTTTACCTCATTTATTAAGTACAGATACCAAATGTCCGTCAGACGTTGACGTTTTGTTTACATCAGTAATGAAGTCTTTGGTGACACAGTCCAGTTTTATTGTCAACATGTCGAGGGACATAAAATGACTCAATTGATGGACAGCATCGTGCCACATTATTTTCATGAAGAAACTGAATACATTTAATAGAACTTATCACTGATATCAATAGACTGCAGCTGCACCTTTGTTGGAAATAAAACTCAAAACTCAAATCCAAATTGAACTGATTACAGTAAATGATTAATGAGAGATTCAGTAAATTACAATTAAACATTTGTCACTCTGTTATCAACAGAGAGAGAGAGACAGAGACACAGAGAGAGAGAGAGAGAGAGAGAGGGAGTGTGTGTGTGTGTGTGTGCGTGTGTGTGTGTGTGTGTGTGTGTGTGTGTGTGTGTGCGTGTGCAGCAGGACACAGGCTTTGTGCAGACACCTGTATCAGCCCACAGGGAGGAGAAATAAAACCACAGAGGAACAGATGTTGTTTCAAAAAGGCTTTGGCATTGAGCAACTCTAATATCTGTGGACTGAAGCAGACAGGAGTTTAGTTTTCTCGCTGATGAACAACTCAGTGCTTCAAACGACGTTACAGTTAAAGTGCACATATACATCCATAAAACTAATGCAAATCAAATGACTAGAATTAGACTAAAACTAAATCAGGTGCCAAAATGAACACTGAGCCGATGTCAAATCTGAATGCTTTGAATTGAGCCAGTGAGTCAGTGAGTCCAGCTCTTCATTAGGATGAGGAAGGCTGGGCTACTTTTTCTTGAAAAGGTTAAATAGTCTCACCTTTACCTCTTGGTGTGAGACAGGATGTGAACTGTGAACTCTGGTGTGAAAGCCCAACCATGGCATGGATCACCTTTCACCTTGATGTAAGGGGTCCCTGAAAATGTTATTGTGTCCTTCAGTATGGTGGAGCTTTGAAAAACACAAGAAGTGGCACATTAACAGTCAGATACTCTCTGACTTGTGTCCTATCATTGATGAAAATCTTAAAGTCTGTTCAAAGCAGTTTTATCTATTTTGAATGCATCTAAATCTACAACATAAGCCCAGTCGTATCACAAAACAGTGAGTAGGAGAAACTTAAAGCGCCCCCATTCGCTATCAATCACTGGTGTGTCACTTTCCTGTATTTTTCCAAGCATGCAACGCTGGTTTACACTGTTTTAATGTGTTTTCCCTCCCTTCGAGGCAGCTGGTTTCATTATCACACTGACATTAGCTTGCAGATCCTAAATAGAGCCGCACGTAAGCACAGCTTGATGAAAAACGGCCGAGCAACACAACAGTAATGTAACTCTGACAACAAAAGCAGACATGACGTTTGTTCAGTGACGGATCGCCTCACTCAAACAAGCTCCAAGTCTCTGCATGTTGATTTTCATGCAGCGCTGACATGAAAAGTGGCTGCCTGGAAGGGTGAGAACAGTCAGTGTGCTTTGGAAAAATGTTCTGTAGTAAAGTTTACATCACTTGTGAGTGAATAGCCAAAAGGTGTGTTCAGAGCGAACACAAAGGGAGGTTTAGAGGCAGCAAGATTACATCAAGTCAACAGAGAGTCCAGTGTAGGTGCGAGCAGACGTGTCTGCCTCCGTTCCCTCTCTCACTGTCAAATATCAAACAAAGGCAGAAGAAAAAAGATGTGCATTTGCTGAAGGAGGGGGAAATTTAGCCAGAGACAGGACAATGCTGAAGTGATGGAGCACTCTGTTAAAGCAGAGGTTCTCAATCTATTCAGTTCCCATTTCAGATCCCAGATTCTCCAAATGACTCCTGCAAGTTTTGCATGATTCGATAACACGGCTCTTGTGAGCATTGAAAATCTGTCTATCTATTTGGACTCCATCTGGGTACCAGCAGACCCCACATGGAGTATGCTCCAGGTAGGTTCTTTAAACATCTGATGTGATAGCGAGAGCTTCAAAGACATCTGGTTTGCCATTTTTGCCCTTAATCGTTGTAGGCATACAGTGTAAATTCTGATAAATTGTCAATGCAAACTAGTAAACAGTAAACAGTATATATATATAGAAGTATAAGTGTGTGTGTGTGTGTGTGTGTGTGTGTGTGTGTGTGTGTGTGTGTGTTTATCTCAGGGTTACCCGATCAGTGTGAGATGCAGGTCACATCTCCTTGTGTTCTCGCTTTAGACATAGTCAAACAGGCCTGGCACCTGGGAAAATCACAAGTAATCACGTGTGTGTGTGTGTGTGTGTGTGTGTGTGTGTGTGTGTGTGTGTGTGTGTGTGTGTGCACGAGAGATTGATGCATGAACACATGAAGGTAAATCAGACCAGAAAGATTTGCCTTGGCTGATATGTTGTGCACACACACAAACACACCCTTTGAGACCTTTGTCCCTCAGAGAGCGTTGTGACCTTTGTCCAGTGTTGGATATGGCTCTCTCTCCCTCACTGTAGGTGTGTGTGTGTGCAGACAGAATCATGAGATCAGTTATTGAGTGCCACAGATTTTTTCAGTTATTTTGATACATCAATCAGCCGTTTGACTTGGCAGCAATGAGATGACAGAGAAAGATGACAGCTTGCTATGACTGTGCTTGGTTTAATGTCTGGTGTGTGTGTTGCAGTAAATGTGTCAGTCCATCATGTCCTGTTGTCATGAAGAATGACAGCATTGTTAGTGAGAGCAAAGAATGTCCACAAAATGAAAAAGAAACCAAAAGTGAAAAACAGCCTGCAGTTATGGGAATACCACGATGAATCCATGTGATGTTAACAATAATGTGAACCATTTAAAATGCCACAGAATATACCTGTCACTATCAAATACTAACGTGTGTGTGTGTGTGTGTGTGTGTGTGTGTGTGTGTGTGTGTGTGTGTGTGGTCGTTGTGTCTGTTAGTGAGTGGAGAGATCTTATCCATCATCTGATACCTTCAAGCTCTCCTGCTGGACTCCTACCACCTAATGCAGGAAGTCATAAATACTACTCGCTGATGCGTTCAGGTGCTCTTGGTGGTAGACGGTCAAAACACGGTCTGGTTATAAGTATTTTTACGGACGCCGCCTTTGGGGCTATAAAATATACTATAACTATATACTGTAAATGAAAAACTAGTGTTAAAAAAAATGTTTGATCAACCAGTTAGTTCATGTGCAGAAAACTGAATGGCCCTGACCAACTGTTTAAGCCACACATTAAAAACCTTTCTGCATAACATAATATGCTATATATTGTTATATGTCATATGTTATATAAGTACAAATACCTCACAATTGTACCTTAAAAATACAAAAGTAAACGTACTTTCCTGCAGAGGTACAAGGACACCTGAACTAACTAAATCACAGCAGCGGTGCATTAAGGACCAGTGTATTTTATATCTCACTGCACTGAGATTACTGTTCAATTTTTAATTCTAATTGTTATTTAAATTGCTTTAATAATTTTGTTTTATTCCACGTTATTTTATTTTTCTCTTCACTGTGCCTTTAATAGTAGTAAAAATGCATTTCTCTGCCTCATATAAAGCACTTCATACACAGTATCTTGACTTCCTTATTGATGGTGACGAGGGTCTAGTGAGTAAAAAGCGTGTGGTCAGATATTTATCTTATTTTTCATCTCAGAACTGTTCCTGAACTGAGAATTTGTTTTGGTTTGGAGGATGGAGGATGTTGATGTTGATGTTAGACAACTGCCTTTTTTTTCTTTTCATTGTCGCTTCGCCAGAAATCTCCGCCGTGCGCTCATTGACATTTCCGACAGGCCCTGAATGCAGCAGTCCCTGTGTGTGATGAAGAGGCGCCGCAGCTTCAGTCGGACTTTATTCCGTCCCGGGGCTCAGAGGAGCCTGCAGCCGCTCTCCGCCGTGCCTGATAACACGGGACAAGTTTCCACAATCCGGATTATGACAGTTTCTTTGTGTTTTCCCGCGGAGGCAACAGAAGCGACACTTTGAAACTTTGAAAAGAAAAAGGTAACGCTGGTTTTACGTGACTGAGGGAATAAACCCGAACATGAGACGTCAAGTGGATCTTACACATCAGGCTCCGGGCGCAGAGACCGGAGACTTTTGGACATCTTGTTGAATTGTGATTTTTGTCTTTTTTGGACAACTTTTCCCCGCGATGCGACTTCATCTGTCGTTTACGAACCACCGGGAACCAACAGGGCTGGTAAAAATGTTACAGGGTCGTTAAATTTATCGGGACGTGACCGCCGGAGATGAACTTTCTCCGTAATGACTGAGGGAGCTGTGGTGAATGATTGACACCTGTGGACCTGCATGGACAAACGGGGTTTACTGTCAGGAGTTCAACTTGTTTTGTTTTAATCATTAAGAGGCTGAACGGTGTTTTTTTCCTCTTGGAGCGGAATGAAACTCTGATCCTGATCTATCCTGCAGAGGAAGAAAGTTTTCATCCAGGTTTCCGACATGAACTCATTAATTTAAAGACGCTGCTTTACCTTCCGCCATTACTTTTCCTATTTGCCTCGTTTCGGTCATCTTAAACATCTTCTACATGGCGTCTACGGTGAGGCACGCGCCCTGCAGCCTCCTGGTGCTGCAGCTGTTGTTGTTCCGGGGTCCTGGGCTCACGCGCGGAGCCTCCAAGGACCTCGTGTGTGAGCCCATAACTGTGCCCATGTGCAAGGGCATCGGCTATAACCTTACCTACATGCCCAATCAGTTCAACCACGACACCCAGGAGGAGGTGGGGCTAGAGGTGCATCAGTTCTGGCCCCTGGTCCGGATCCGCTGCTCTCCAGACCTGCTCTTCTTCCTGTGTAGCATGTACACCCCAATCTGCCTGCCGGACTACCGCAAGCCGCTGCCGCCCTGTCGCTCTGTGTGTGAACGGGCCAAACGAGGCTGCTCTCCTCTGATGAGCCAGTATGGCTTCGAGTGGCCCGAGAGGATGAACTGCGAACAGCTGCCCCAGCTGGGGGACGAGACCTTGTGCATGGACCAGAACAGCAGCGAGACCACCACCCTGGCTCCACCCTTCCCCAAGCCCACCCCTAAAGGCCGGACCAGACCCCCCAGTCCGCCACAGTGTGACAGGGAGTGCCGCTGTCGAGAATCACTGGTCCCCATCAAGAGAGACTCCCACCCTCTGCAAAGCCAGGTCCACACTGGCCCCATACCCAACTGCGCCCTTCCCTGCCACCTGCCCTACTTCTCAGCCGACGAACGTGCCTTCACCAGCTTCTGGGTGGGACTCTGGTCGGTGCTGTGCTTCATCTCCACCCTGACCACCGTCGCAACCTTCCTCATTGACATGGAGCGCTTCAAGTACCCAGAGAGACCCATCATCTTCCTCGCTGCCTGCTACCTCTTCGTGTCTTTGGGCTACATTATCCGCCTGGTGGCCGGTCATGAGCGGGTGGCATGTGGTGCCAGCAACAGTGTTGGTGGCGACCAGCTGTACATCCTCTACGACACCACCGGCCCCGCTCTCTGCACCCTCGTCTTCTTGCTGGTGTACTTCTTCGGCATGGCCAGCTCCATCTGGTGGGTGGTGCTATCCTTCACCTGGTTTCTGGCTGCAGGGATGAAGTGGGGCAGCGAGGCCATCGCAGGATACTCTCAATATTTCCATCTCGCTGCCTGGCTCATCCCCAGTGTCAAGTCCATCGTGGTCCTGGCTCTCAGCTCTGTGGATGGGGACCCTGTGGCTGGGATCTGCTACGTGGGAAACCAGAGTCTGGAGAACCTGAGGGGATTCGTACTTGCACCTCTCGTGGTTTACCTCTTCACTGGCTCACTCTTCTTGCTTGCCGGCTTTGTTTCTCTCTTCCGCATCAGGAGCATCATCAAGCAAGGTGGCACCAAGACAGACAAACTGGAGCGGCTGATGATCCGCATCGGGCTCTTCACGGTGCTGTACACCGTCCCTGCCACCATCGTGGTGGCCTGCCTGGTCTATGAACAGTACTACCGGCCCGGCTGGGAGAGAGCCTTGGCCTGCTCCTGCCTCTCTGAGCGCCAACGCTCGGGCGTGGGCCCAGACTACGCCATCTTCATGCTCAAGTACTTCATGTGCTTGGTGGTGGGCATCACCTCAGGAGTCTGGATTTGGTCTGGAAAAACCCTGGAGTCCTGGAGAAGGTTTGTGGCTCGATGCTGCCCCTGCTGGCTGCGGAAAGCCACTGCTCCACCCTCCATGTACAGTGAGGCCAGCACTGCTTTAACTGGACATACTGGAACTGGTCTGACATCAGGGATTTACCATAAAGCTGCTCCATCCCATATATGAACATGAGTGGCACAGATGTAAGAGGAGTGAGTGATGTTCATACGGAGGAACCGGTCATCTCTGTGGTTACCCCCAAATCACCATCCAAACACCCAGAATGTGAGTGCACACGAGCGTCTGCATGTGCATCACTGTGCTCTGAACTCCAGCTCTCAAAAAATGTGACAATATGAAACATGACGCACCAAAAGGTTCAGTGAAAAAGGGAAAAATTAAACAAACCTGGGTTTAAAACTAAGGAAAATCCAGCACAGCTTATTTAAAAGAGAGTCTGACTGTTGAAATTGCTTTTCTAAACGGTGGAACTGAAACAGTTGACCAAACGTCGTCAAAGCCCGAGGAGGTGCACAGATCCATGATGGAATCACACAGGTTCTATCGGCTCATCCTAAGAACTGAGAAGAAAAACATATTTATTGATGTATATATTGTATAATTTTTCTGTAAAAAAAAAGAAAAGAAAGAAAATTAGGTGTATAGTGTGATATGTTTAGTTTGTAACCAAGCCACAAGCGAAGCGTGAGACACCACAGAAAAAGATCTTTTCTGATTTGAATGGTATAAACCTGTACATACATATTTCATGTCAGTGTTTGAGTGACATCTGCTGTGTTTTGTATGCCTGCAAAGTGAAAAGCACTGTTGAACTGTCTGTGTTTAGATTTTCTTAGACTTGGACGTCATCTGGGACTCAAACTATCGTCTGTCTCTGCAGAGCGAACTAGTTTTGTCAGTGTTGTGTGAACTATTGGCCGTGATCAGGTTAAAGCTGCAGGATGAAACTGAACATCTTTTACCTCCATCTGCTGGTTCACAGTGGAACTGCTCTTTTTATGTCCTCCACATCAAGGGCTCCCAAACATGGAGCCCCTAACAGATCAACATGAGACCACAGACCCTCAGCTGAAAATGATTTTGTACCAAAACTGTTCAAAAAGGGCACAGATTACAAAAAATAGTGGTTAGAGTGAAGTCTACTATTGGAACAATTATCTTTGTGTATTCTAAATTTTTTAAAGGTGTCTGTTTTGACAGTTCTGAGGAGAACTCCCTGACACCAACTCAGCAACCTCTAAAAGGTCTCTGGACCTCTAATTTTCTAGTGATTTCATGCCATGGACTGTGAACAGACAGGTGACGGGGTCATCGACTGATAGATATTTGAAATAACTAGTTGATTTATTGAATAAACAATCAACAGAAATGTATCCAGCAACAGTTTCAATAACTGATTAATTATTAAAGTAATTTTAAGCAATAATACTGAGTTTCAGCTCCTCAAATGCAAGATTTCATATTTTCTCTCAGATTTAGAAACGCTGTAAACTGAATATCGAGTTTTGGACTTACAGAGCTTACAGGCATTTCCACTACATTATCAAGAAAAGACAGAATAATTAAGAAAAAAAGCAGCTTCTAATCAGATTAATTGATAATGAGAGCAATCATTAGTGGCAGACCCATTAATTTTGTAATAGTGGTGAGTCAAACATCCCATATTTGCCTACAATACAGTTTTTAATTGGAGCAATTTAACTCAGATTTTAGTGACTTAAAACCAAGTTCAATTATTTCTCATTTAGCTGGAAACCATGCTGAAAATGTTTAGTGATTCATAGATTTAACAAAACAAACAAAAAAAAAAACAAGAAAAAAAAAAAAAAGCTAAATGATAATCATTTAAAATTTATAGATAACAAAATATTTTCTGGCTCCATCTTCTAAAATATGAGGATTTGCTCTTTTTGTATGACTTTGAAACACTATTTTGGAGGTTTTGAACTACTGGTTGTATTATTATTTAAAACTTATTGCATTAACAGGCACTTTTAGAAGATGCTGCTCTTCATCACAGTTCATGTATTCATGTTATTGACACACATAAATCTGTAGAGTTGCATGTAGAAACACTGTAAATCAGTTCTACAGGACAAACTCTCAGCAGGGATCTGTGGTCTGATGTGGATCGGCTGCTTTTGTTTTCCCGTCTCCCCTAACAGAAGAGACAAACTACCTGCTAACGTTATGTGGAGTACATTTACAGCTTATCGTTTCCTGCTTTCTCTCTCCCTGCTGTGATGCTCGCTGATACTTCCAGTCTGTGTTGTTGGCCAGTAGTGTTATTTAGACTACTGTGTGTCCACATGCTAGCTGATACCTCTAATTTATTAGGCTGATTTGTGTGAGTGAATGGGATTATATGAGTGATGATGGATGTGTAAGTGTTGGTAAAAACTGACATTTAGGTCTCAGTGTGAATCTGCTTTCATGTTGATAGAGCTCCTCAAAGGATATAAAGATATTGTAGATTTTGATTGATATTGTGGAATTAAAACGGAGTGGATGTCAAGCTTGGTGCATGTGTCTGTACATCTGTGCATTTCTGTATATCTGACAATTCATACAGTGTTGTATTGATTTTTACTGACGTTTGTAGTTTGGAGAGCACAGGTGACATCACACTGGTGGTCTCTTGCTTGGAGCACCATTGTCCATCTTTAACCCGCTGCCTGACAGGACTCATAGACCAGGATGCAATGCAACAACACCACACTCATTCATTCATTGACTAACACCTATTATTTTCTCTACAGTAAGCAGCAAATTTGATTTTTTTTAAACAAAGTGCAATTTGAAAAAATACATCTCTTGCATTAAAAATTTAGATACTAAAATTAAGTAGCAGAAAGCAACAAATGAAATCCACTGGGTTGCAAACAGTGAATGAACTGAGACACAGCCATCGTATCCAGGGTGATTCTGTTCCGTTTCCTTAGCTAGGAGTGGGTCATAAAGATAACATCCTCTGCCAGCATGGCAGTCTTTGACAGCTCACACATGAATCCACAGTTTACATCATCACTTTACCCAAATCCTGTTTAGACCCTATCACAATCAAAATCTCCCACGGCTGTTGACTGCAGTTTCTGGATGCAGCAGTCCAATAACTGATTCAAACACTGAGTTTAACTCACCCACTAAATTCTTACATTAAGATTGATTGAACACTCACAAGAATAACATCCACTGATCATCTGAAGGTCATTGATTACACACAACACATTTACCACAACATGTATTTGTTACATGATTAGTGTTTATTTAAAATACTCCATCTGCAAATGGTTGTTTCAATTAAAAACAAGACAAATTTCACAGCTAGTAGCCTACATAGTAAGCAAAAAGGAGGGGAGTATCCATCAGTCTCTTTCCCCCTCAGTATCTATGTAGTTTGTTCAAAGCTCTGGTTGGGGCCTGGGACAACGGGCTTGGTGATCTGTTGATGGGCTCTGTGAGGTGGGGTCAGGGTGGCAGAATTTGAGGGGCACAATACTGAGGCTGGACAGCGTGGACCAAATCTACATTTTGCCATTATGAAGCTGCTGAAATACTGTCGCAGCTCTGATCCAAGATCTGTAAATCTGCTCCTTTTTGACCACCTGAAGTGTATATGAAAAGTGAAACTGACCCTAAATTGGCACTCCTGTGGAACATTTCAATACTTTGTCATGTGAGACTGTGCTGTGTGCGCCATCCAAATTCAAATGTGTACATCATTTACTGAAATAGAATCCAACACCACTGGAATGAACAGTAAACAATTTGCTTTTTACACTCTCAAAAGTAACTTTTTGTATTAACTCTAACTTTTGATGTGATATGTGCCTATTAAAGGATATGTCTGCTGAGATTCTAGATTTTCTTATTTTTGTCAACAAATCCCATGAAAAGACACCAACAATGAACTAATCACACTCAGAAGTATTGTGTTGTATCCAAAACTTACAGAGAAACATATATATTCTTCCTCTGTGCCATACAGCACCATCAATGTCCAAAACCTTTGAACAACACAGCAGTGAGCCGCGCTCTTTCTTCATTAGGACAAACACACACTGCAGTAGCAGTGGACTGTACACTGCTTATTTTGAGGCAACCCACATGCTGCTATTAATACTCACTCAGAGCACCAAAATGTGGAATCATCCACTGCTAAAAACAGTTCCAAATAGAGGCCCCATTTCCTCCTGTGTGGGAGATGTTTGATATGACAGCTGTTTTAGGAAATGCCTGAGCTTTTTTAAGAATTCAGTGATGTAATATGTGACCCATATTAAATATTTATGTTACCAATGGCCTGGAGGCTGAGAGCCACAGGCAGAGTCAGTAAGTCAGAAACTACAGAGACAAACTAATACATTCTTGATTTCAGTCTTTTCATGGGATTTGGTGACAACCACTATAATATTAACGCTAGCCTTAACCTCTGAGGCTGCGTGGAATAATTTAAATATTGTTGCAAAAAATTACATTTTCATGACAATCCAAAGACCCCTCAGATGTAACCGTAGTGGAGAAATTCCTACTTTCTCCTGGACGATTAAGAAATAAATAAGGGGTTTGTGAAAACAATAGCTGTGTGGTGAAGTTTTAGGTACACGCCTCATTTTCAAGTTTAATTTGACAATCACGCAGCTAAACAGCCGTACAGTAAATGACCGTCTGGGCAGGTCACACAGTAGCATCTCAAGGCTCCTGTGTTGACCCTGTGAGGGGACTTAGTTTGTCCGGGGCTGGCTGTGGCTTAGCTGGGCTTTGGAAATCACACGGCAGCAGTCCGACCTATGACAGCACAGCGTTGGAGTGTCGTATACCTATCAGGTTGTCAGCACTGAAGGATCGTCTCATTGCTGCTCGACTCAGGTCCTTGTACTTGTCCTCACAGAGTCTTGAAATTGCCTGGACGGACAAACACACAAACAGTTACTGAAAAGGTCTCATACATAAAGTAAACAGATCACTGGGTTTTAATCTGAAGTGTTCGAATTCCACAACTCTGTAGAAACCAAAAATGCTAAAACAACTCTTGCTGTGTTTTACTCTACATGTCACCAGCTGACAAACTGCTCCTCTACTCATAAACATTCAGTCCATAGAAACAGGTATTTTCTCTCCAATTGGGAATTTGAGTAACCGCCATCTTCACCAAGGCATCTTCTAATCTGAGGTCAGAGGCAGTACAACAAGAGTGCAGACTGCTTTGCTGCAGAGCAGAAAGGAAATATTGCTAATGAGACAAACTGAAATGACTGGTTGAGGTCTAAGGGGGGAAGCTCACCTCCAGTTTCTGGGCGCGCTGGTTGTTGAGAGGCTCCAGAGGGAAGCTGAGGTTGTTGTCATCAGCCAGCTGCCGCAGATCAAAGTAGTACTTGGCATAGACACTGGCTGGCACGTTGATATTAAATTGGAGAAGTTCCAGGAAGTGGCGCTCCATCTCATTCCTGGAAGGAGGAAAGATACCTAAGGGTTATTCCAGAAAGTCAAATCTTTCAAGCAGTCTTAACTCCACCCTAAAACTTCAGCTGACAGACCTCTTCTATAGCAAACTACAATGAGTGCAGCGGCATAACACAGGAACAGAGAATAAAACTCCAGAAGATACATGTAACATATGTAAGCCCATCTTCTCAGACTGTGTGTTGCCAAAGAAAGCAAGCTCCAAAATCTAAATGTCAGCAAACCATTTCTAACTTCCTAACTCAATTAAAACCACACTGAACCTGTAACTCCCAGCTTTTCTACATACAGTTATTCAAAAGCACAGCAGGAGCACTAAATGTTGTTTAAAAAAAAAAAAAAGTTTTATTCTTAATGAAAACCCTAATTTATGACTATTCTTTCATTCTTTTTCTGCTGATTATAAAGTAAAAAATATGCGAGAGAAACTGTTGCAAATACAGCCGATATAACAACAGTCACAAATGATAAGTTGCAAAAATATTAATTAAAATCCCATGAGATCCCAATGGGCCATGAAGACCAGTGCATGGATTCTGATCAGCTGCTGATGAAGAAAAGCTATTTCTATTTTTCAAAGAAGACAACATTTTCTTCATCTGTGTTTGCTCTTGTTCTGAATGAGATGTGACTTCCACTTTCAGCATGAGACAGGCTCATGGAGATGGAATCAAAGCTCTTCCACAGAGATGTTGCTCACACACATACACGCACGCACGCAGGTAATCAGACATGTATGAGTATCACAGTTCATCTTTTCCAGCCTCCATCATCCTTCCTCCTCCTCCTCCTCAACATCATCACAGCCATGAGAAAAGCTAAGGGAGGTGGTCGCCAAGGAGACAGCATCTAGGATGCTTTGTTGGTCAGCAAAGGTGGTGAGAGTGAGCGTGAGTGTGTGTGTGATGTCTGGTCTCCCGGGGCAACTAATGGAGTGGGCGAGAGCCAGGGCCATTATGTAGAAGCAGTGAGAGCACTTGAGACCCTCCCCTACAATTTCTCTCTGTCTGTGTCTGTTTCTCTCTCTACTCTTCTTCCCATCCCTCCATCCAGACCTGACCAGACTCACAAAGACACTTCAATGGCAGCAATGAAAACAGGGCAGACAGCGTGTAGGTCAGACATATATGAGAGGAGAGGGAGAGAGTCAGAGAGGGATGGGGGCTCGCCAACAGAGAACATGCATGCAGGCAGGCAGGCAGGCAGGCAGTGAACGTACCTTTCCAAATCACAAAAAGCAGAGAGGCACTTTCAACCTCTTTGACACACACACGTTCACGCACACAAACACACACACAAAGCAATTGTTGGAAATAAAGCCTGGGTGCTCCAAGCACAGCCTCTAGCCTCTTCACCGGCTTATAGCTCAAGCGACAGCAGTGATGCTACAGCTTCCATCTATGCCAGCACATCTCTTCTTCTGTCTGCTTTAAGTGCATCTTTGTTGTGATATTTCCTTTATTGGGGGGGGCAAGCATATACTGGCAGAACCCTGTCGTATTTGTTAAGATGTAGAAAAAGGAGATTCCTAAGTGTCTGGAGCAAAGAAACTCAAATAACCACTGCACCACAACTCTGGAAACAACAATTTAAGATCCATTTGTATTTTCCTGCATTCATTAAATGACCTGACCACCATTAACAAACAAGTTCAACACATACAAAGCCAAGCCATTATTCAACTGCACACCAATCATTACAAAATGGGTCTGGGTCACAGTGGCAGCAAAAAGCCACCTTGTTCCTAAATACATCCCCCAACACTTCCTGTGGGATCCCTGGCGAGGTAGGACATGCATCGCTCCAGTGTGCTCTGGATCTTCCTGTAGTTTCCTCCTACCTGGACAACAACAATAACAATATGTCCATGTGGAGTGTCCAGGAGACCACCTGAGCAGACACAGAACCACCTCAACTGGCATCCTTTCAACATGAAGGAGCAGTGATTCTACTCGAGGATTTCCCTAAAGGTGAGCAAAGACATCCTACACAAGAATCTGTATCTGTGATCGACAGCTCTAATTGATCAGTTTCAGTTTGAGCAGAAAATCCAGCTCTGTCCAGTCTGTCTCAGAAGAGTTTCTGTATACAGCCAGTATCCTCCATCAGAACAATGCTTCATGCTAGGCGAAAAAACACCACAGTACACACTCGAGGTCATGGTCTGATTAAGCCAAGCCAAAGGGCAAAGACTTATGTCTGGTGGAGATAATAAGAGGCTGCTTGAATTGTTGCAAAGAGTATAAAAGAAGCTCTCAGTTATATGTGAATAAGACAATGTGTACTGATCAGAAAACAGGCGTTGGTGTATTCAGTTTGGTTCATGCAGTGTAGATACAATTCAAACTCAAATCTAAAATAAAATAAATGAATGAAAAACAATAAACAGAATTTTAGCATCTATTTTCAGAACATTGCATTTAAAAAGTGATGCCTCCCCTCATAGAAACAGACTGTTTCTGTCTCAATCTTCCTCATTTCAGTGTTTTTGTAAAGAAACTCAACTCACATGTCCTCCACAGTAATGTCTTTAAGGATCTGGCAGTAGTCAACATTCCACACAGCCTGGTCATCCCAGACTTTTGAAGCCAACAAGATGGCTCCCAGGACGATGCGCTTCCAGTTGGCTGGGCAGATATCTAGCTCAGCGTAGGTCAGCAGGCGTTCCAAGTACACCTTGAAGTAGAGGAATGTTTAAAGGTCAAAATTTGAATTAGGGACAGAAAATTTTGGCAGCTGAATGCTCAATAACTCCCTTATTGGTTCCCTCTATATTACCAAAAGTCAGGTTAGCATGGGCCATTGTATGTGTTTAGTGCTAATATACGTAACTGTATTAGATCCCTTACTTTACTAACACTACATCTAATAAAACTGTACTTTCACTTGTGTAATGGGGAACATGTTTGAGAATGGTGGTATAGTAGTACTCTTCTTTCATACACTACTCATTGGAAATATACCTAGCAAGAGCAAATCACATCAAGCACATGCTACTATGTGCAAAAAATTACAACATTTTGGTGATAATTGGGCCCTGCTTGCTATTTTGACAACAGACTGCTCGTTTTCCAATGAAGGTTTGAATCTGCACCTCAGCTGCTCTAGTAAAAATCCAAAATTTGAATGCATCCAATAATCCATCTGCTCCTGCCCGGCCTCGAATGCATTTTAATCATCTCGGATGTAGAATCTGTGTTGTGTGATCACACCACAGACACTCACCAGGAAAGTGTCATTATATTTGCAAGAAGTCAGTTTCTGTGACTTTACTGCCCCCTGGTGACTAGTTTATAGTAATACCACAGTATTTATTTTATAAAGGCATCTTTACAAATAGCCTTGGACTGATACAGGGCTCTAAAGGTCCATGTTAACAATACTATCTTATAGGCCGGAGTGTCTGATTTGGTTAAGACTGTCCACTTCATACTACAGGTGTGTCATTAAATTAATACCAGCCCTAAAGAGAGTTTTGCACCAAACTAAGACTGTATTAAACTCGCCACAATGAAGGGCAAACACCACAGCTTTATAAAGAGAAAGACTTACTAGAGTAACAATGGCACATTCTGCAGTGAGCTGTGCAGCGCTGAACAGAGTTCTGACGAAGCGGTAGATCAGTTTGTGTTCAGGGTCGACGCGGGAGTAGTCATCTGGCACTGGCTCTCTCTGTATGGGACAAACAGTTCACACGTCTGAGGGAAGCAAGTGCGATCTGAGATATAGATTACCTCGACTGATTTGCAGAGTGAGAAAAAACTTTGAAGGAAACAGGCCACAAAAAACAGGTCAAACGCAGGTCTGATGCAACAGCTTCACCTTTGTCTACATAAAACTGATATGTAAGAAAGAGACTGTTCTAAAATCCATCATCAGTGTCTTCAGTGCAATTTGTTCATTTACCACCACTCTGGCTTCAAGCATGCCACGCATAAATTCTGAAACAATGGTATCAAGTCAAGCATGACGTGTTAAAGAAATTCTGGTTTACTCCAACATGACATATTTCCCACAAATGTGGCTGTTGTGGCTCTGTGGGTTTAGCTAACTTCATCACCTCCGTTGTAGAGCTTCAGGGACGCAAGGACTAGCATTTCCGGACAAGCTGCACGATCCACTGACTTTCCAAATGAAAGTGCTTTTCATGCATCATTTCAAACTCTTGTCTCTTAGTCAGACCGAAAGCAAGCACAGAGAGTCGCCCCAGAAGAGCCATGTTGGCTGACTGCATAGAGATCTACATCTTATTTACTCAAACAGAGCTAAATCAGATGAAAAAGGTAAGACGAAGTGTAGAGGCAGAGGCAGAAACAACAGGACTCCCCCGAAACTTGAAAACTAGCAGCGTCCCAGTAGTGGCCAGTCACTGCTGTTCAATGCTGACAAACTTTCAACGACTTTGAGCATCAAATGCTCAGCTCTCCATACTGTCCGATAAACAATTATAACACTTAAGACACTATGTTCTGTGACAAGGCTGGGCTGCAATATGAGTGACCCATCAGCTATAAACACTCTCAACTGGTTATATGTTTTCTTGGACCCACTGTACATTGCATTGGTGATGTCAGCTGAGAGAAAAAGCCCTGGATGTAGATCTCTGTGCAGTTAGCTGTGACGGCGATTCCAGGGAGCCACTTTCTGTGTCAACCAGGTAAACAAACAGATTGGGGGTATGACAAGAGAATACTGTGTGAGTAGAGAAACCAGGTACAGCCAAGGGGACCCTGGGGTTTGCCCCAGAATAATGGTTAAATACAACAGGCACATTTCAGGGAAGACTAGGCTGAAACAGAAATGTTTGTTTCATCTGAAAAAGACAATTATATATTGTCAGCATGGATTTTGGTTTTGTCCCAAATCTTCCTCTGATCCCTCCCCTCTATTTGCCACTTTCAGTTTGAAGTGGCTCTGCAAGACCTGAGCTATGAGGATCAGTGGTAAAACAACTTCACTGCAGAATGAAACACCACTTGTGTCTCATAAACACAAGTCTACAAGTAAAAGGAAACATTCCTAGAGAGGATGAGAATTGTTCTCATTCTTTCTGACTTAACACCAGGTACTGAGACTCTGACTGGCAAAAGCCACAGTTACCGAGTTTGGGGTAATCTCATCAACATACTCACTGATAAGGGGTGCAACTTCTCATCAAAGATGTCCAGTGACCTGTCTGAGTCCCTAAAACACACAATACATCTGTCAACATACTTCACAAGCTTTAGCAGTATAATATTCCACAAATGACACGATTAAGATCAAATTTTAAGTGTACACCAACCTGTTTTTGATGTGGTAGTATATTGCTAACGTGACACTGGAGAACAAGAGAAAAATTTGGTAAAAGAGAAATAGTGTGTGGAGAGAGAGAGAGAGAGGCAAAACATAGCAAACATTCAGCACGCAGGCTTCACTTAAACTCGCTGAGATAATCCAGATTCACTAAAATAATAGTTACAGAGGACTGTCCTAAATTAGGTGTAAGAACATCTGTTTTAGTCATGCATCCATTAAGTATTACTTTAGGATTACCACGCTGTGATGCAACAGGATTTTCTCATGTGAAATGGGTGACTTTTGGACAGCACAGCATTGTGTGTGTGTGTGTGTGTGTGTGTGTGTGTGTGTGTGTGTGTGTGTGTGTGTGTGTTTGTGTGTGTGTGTGTGTGTGTGCGTGCCTCACCATTTGATTGTGCTTTTGAGGTTTGGCTGGCTGACGGTGTTGTCATCTATGAAGATTGTGGAGCAGGAGCTGTATTTCTTTGACAGTGGACCAGGTGATACCTTGAGACACCGAAATCAAACAATCAATGATCGGAACTGATCAAGGGTCAGGAATTAGACCTGTAGATATGCTCAGTGACAGCTGCTTCCTCAGTCTGAGCTGAGCAATCAGTTTTACATGTAGGATTAAAAATAAGTAGTAGTCATAAGTAAGTAGTCAACCTTCTGGAACCAAAGAACACTACAGACTAAAGCTACACTGCTGTACAGACATTTCTAAGATGACATACTTGTCACAGATAATGAGATATTTTGTGAAATAAAGGAAAACATTTTGTTATCAGTTTTTTGTTTTAGAAAAAGTTTTAGAAAATTATGTTTTCTGGTTTACCTTTGTCTTTACTTGAGTTAGATGTGCTATCTTTATCTGATGACGGGGCATTATGAACAGCTTCTATTGTCGATAAAACTTCCACTCGTCTGTTCTAATATACAGCTTTAGTGTGCTAATGTTTCATGAGCTTTTCCACCACTGACAGCAAGAAAATCCACACTGAACAACACTGAATACTTGCGTGACATTCTGGATAAAGTATAAATATAAACACAAAACATCAGTTAATTCATAAAACTAAGTACATTCAGAAACCTAAACTGGTCAATCGACAGTGTGAACTCACATCCAGGTCAGTAAAGACAACTCAGCACATGAAATCAATTCAGAAATTAGATTTATGATCAACATTTGGATTTTGCCACTTACATGACTGATATGATTTATGTGGTTGCTTTTCCTCTTGTCTCGTACTGTAAAGGAAGAGAGATGTTCCACAAAGTCAAGCAAGAAGCATGAATCAGTGTTCAGCTCACGCTGCACTGCATCTACATCGTGTACACCTCAGTACAGAAAAGACCTGTTTTAATCACTTAATGACTTGACTTTTCTAGATGCCTGTGGCTCCAGTGGCCACGTGAGGCCCTCCCAACTTAATCAAGCTCTACAGGAAAGTAAGTAATGAACATTTTAACACCACTGCCAGGATTGCAACAACTATTACAACACAGCCTCCAATGAGACAACTGCACAAATAATAAAACATGTAGCACACAATTAAACCCTGAAAACATGTCCGTCTTAATATTCAACACTAAATCATGAATCTGATATGTGTGTTTGCTCTTCAGAGGACCTTAGGGAAGACAGTTAATGTGAATCACTGTTGTGTGTGTCATGTTAGGATTGCTCACCGTCTGTCTGGGACTTGCTAAGGAAGATGGTGCTTGCTCGGGCGTGGTCCGACGGGTTAGACTCCAGAGCCAGTTCTGAGAAAAAAAGATTTATAGAGACAATCTGTCAACAAAGGCACTTTGTGCACTGCTTAGCCCTCACTCCTGGGTAGTGATGAAGCTAAAGGAGCAAAAAGGAAACCATTAGTTGACACATCGATCAAGCTCACACACTATAATGTGCATAATAACACACAGTATAATTCTGTTAATTGCCATTATCCATCATGAAGAAATAATGTAAGATGATCTCACAACAAAAAGGCCCAGACACAAACAGGAAGTGAGGGCGGCTGCAGCACTGACTTGGCAGAGCATTACTATTGAATATATCAACTGTCTGATTATATCTGAGGGTTGGACACTGCAAAAGACTTGACACCAAACAAGACTTAAGACAGATAAGTGTTAACTTGTTGACTGACTATAAAAAATCCTGTACTGTTCAGTTTCTGCTCAAAGTCAGGGCTCTATCCTCATGATGGCCATTTTCATTTCAAACTTAATTTTCCTCAGTGCCAGCGTTTTGTCCAATTACTTTTAGATTTCTTGAACATTTAACCAATCACTCAGTGTTAGCATAAAAAGCAGACACTGGAGATATAATAGAGCCATGTATGAATTTCTTATCAACATTACTGTCACCCAGTGGGCAACTGTCTTTAAAGTAAGAATAGACTGACCAATCTCTTAACCAAAATATAAATTTAAGTGATCAAGTATTAACCAAATTATTCAATTAATCAAGTATCTGTCAATTATGACAGAAATCCCCAACTATTTTGATAATTGATTAACTGGTTTGAAAATTTTTTTCAGGACAAAGAAGTCAAAATTATCTGAAGTTTCTCAAACATGGATATTTTCGGGTTTCTTTACTCCTCTGTGGCAGTTAATTGAATATCTCTGAGTTATGGACAAAACAAGACATTTGATCCTAGGTTTTGGGGAAACACTTACTGGCATTTTATAGACCAAACAACTAATCGATTGAGAAAGTAATCAACAGTTTAATTGACAATGAAAATCATCGTTAGTGGCAGCCCTATATTATTATCATTATTGTAATAAGGCTTTTTGCTGTGTGTAAAAAATACATGATTTTGGCTGGCTAAAACCATAACAAACACTATATTACTACTACTAAAACTACAAACAGCCTTTGGAAAGTGTGCAGAAGGCAGCGTGCAGTTTGATTAGTATATATTGTAGACTTATTGGTAGCTACTGTAGTAGGGTAACTACTTGTGGACATTAAGATACTTTACAGACAGAGCTCTAAATTCAAGCAATTCAAACACAATGACAGCACTGGTTTAAACATGAGCATGACTTGGAGAACTGTGGTCTTTATCCAAATCTGTGCAGACAGAACATTACATAAAGGACAGAGGATTAGGCGATGGCAGCACTTGTTCAACGAGGACAGCAAGAAGAGACCTGAAGAATGCAGAAAGAACTGTTAGACAGATTCTGACCCTCACCCTGCCAACAGCTGGTCTCACCAAACTGAACTCATGCACTACTGTCCACCACAACATGAATGGAATGAACACGACACATGTCTGCGAGTCAATGATGAGTGGTGAGCCTGTGACTGAGCTTGGGTCTACATAACAGAGAAATATCTGAGATTCTTTCTCAGTAAGGGGCATGTATCACAGCATGAGCAAAAAAAACTTTGAGGGGGGTTGTCTAAAGATAAGGTTCATTTGCTAACCTTACACTTTGACTCTGGGCACAGCAGGGCCAAATTAATGCCAGAGAGTAGCACATTACAAGGTCTTGTTTGTTCACAGGTGCATGGACTTATAAAAAAAACAAAACATGTTATAGTCTCTCTCTGTCTCAACTTAATCCATCCCCCACCCAACTCAATAACAGGCCACTGAAATAAAACTGAGGTTGGGAGAAGACGTGACAATAATGATGAAGGGCTTGTTTTTATTGGTAATTTCTGAGTGGTTAATGTGGCTCAGAGAAGATGAGGGGAACTTGTTTTCATTGTTAATGTCTGGCTTGGTAATGTGATGCCAGTGTGATCAACATAATGCAATGTCCATCTGAAGAGTGCCAAGAATGTTATCATCAGCGCTCTGCTGGCAGCAGGATGGCAATAAACACTGGCAACCTGGCAACAGCTAAAGAGGCTGGCAGTGTGAGCATTTCTCTGCAGCTGTAGAAGAGAGTACAGTATATCCAGTTGTTTTATGTTGTTCCACGAAAGATTGATCCTGTGTATGTGTCCATATTCGTGGAGGGGCCCCTTCATACGGGGTGTATGTGCTCATAATTCTGTAATCAAAGCTACTTTGCGTGCCTGAGAGTCACATGAAGGAGCTTCACTCTGGCAGTGTCTGGACTCAGATAACCTCCACATAAACAAACATTATGGGTGTGACACTTCATGGGCTCAAATACAAGCAAGGGAAAAAGATCAAGTTATCCAATCATCACGGGTATGTCAAATATCAGATGGACACCTACCATCGGGGACCTCTCTGTCGCTGATGTGCTGCAGGTAGGGCACGGTGTTATCATCGCTCACTTCGGTGCTGGTCTGGAACTCCTCCAGCCGCTCCGCCGGTTGTCTGGAGGGTAGTTTGGGGCTCGACTCGGGAGAGACGCAGCATGACACCGTATTCCCCATTCCAAAACCAGGCGTATGCTTCACACTATTGCAGCCAAGTCCGAGTAGTGCAAATATCTGCAGCTAGCTAAAGTTAGCTTCCCCCAGCCTCATACACATCACCAGGCTATACTCTGTATCAGCACAACACTATCTGCGCGTGCTAAATCGCCGCTGTCCACCGACTACCAGGAATCGCACTCCTGTCCATTTGTGGACATGTAGTGTAACAGTCTAAGAAGAGCTAGCCAGACAGGCTCGCCCTGTTGTAGATAAAAAGTGTCTTCTTGTGTAACTTAATATTCGACGTGTAAGAACAACGAGCAGTTACGTGCAGGTGGACGCCAATTCATTCATTCAACATGCTAGAGTTTCGCTGCGAGGTAGCTAACTAGCATTATAGCAAGCTAGCGAAGTAGTATCATTAACTTTTTCTAACTTACTCCATATTATTTCCACTTTTTGCTAGCGCGTAAACACATTTGACTCGAACAAAATGAGCATGTTACGACCTCAACCCGCCAAATTCTGGAAATTACATTTCACGAGACTTTCCAAACAGCACCACAGACGTCTCCTCGCACTCGGATCGGTGTGTAGCCAAATCTAGCCCGAGGTTTCTGTGGCCTCCAACAGACAACCGAGGTAAAAAGAGAAAAAGCCAAGACTCTAGGCAAGAAATTCTCAATGAGGTCAGATTGACCAGGCCTTATCACTGATCCTCCTTAGACAACCAACTCTGGAAACGGGCCTGGACTCCCCCACAAGTACCTCCACCCCGTCAGATTTGAGCAGGACGTACTCGGTGCCACCGCCGCCATCTGTTGAGGCGTTCACAAACGGCAACAGCAATTACTTGGCAGGGATTTGTAGCCCCACCCACTCAGTGATTCCCTTCCCTCCTATTGGCTGAGGAATCAAAACAAGGACAGTAAAAAGCCAATTATTGGTTGAATGAGCTGTCTATTGGAGACGATTTAAACCGATGAAATGTATTTACAACGGTACTATTTTTGTATCATCACGGACCCACACCCTTTTTTGTCAGTGAAAACAGAAGCCCGTCCTCTATTGCACTATGTGCCTGTCAATCAATTGTAATACCACAGATAAGGAGGCGGGTCTGGTACTTCATTTTTTCTGTATCTCCTTGCTCATGAAGTATTTCAAAATGTGTTTGATAGCATTAATTTGTCTCAATGCAAATGTTTTCAACATCTTCATAGAAGGCAGCCAAGGGGTAACTCTGTATGAAAGGCAGGAAAAAAAGAGTTTCTATAGCTTAAAGACTTTTGATCACTTTATAAAATAGTATTCATTGCTATAAATTTAACTACCCAGAGTAGTTAAATCTGAGTGAACATAGTTAAATCATTGTTAGCTCCACCTTGACCTGCTGCAGCATCAATGCATTAGTAATAGTCCAATATAAAGAGAATATCATGCCTGAAAGGAGATATTCTGCATAGTGAGTATTTTAGATGTGATACTTCAAGTGTTTTTGTTACTGGCAACACTTGTATACTTTTACTTCAGCAAATTTTTGGATGCAGAATTTTCATTTCTAATGGAGTATTTTAGCTAAATGTCTATTTATGGCAACATATGGTAACCTAGCTTTTCAAAATGGGATTTAATATTTTTTTTAGAATAGTAAATACCACGTGATCATCCATTATACAAAACACAGAGCAGTTGGAAATCATTATTGTTTGTCATTAATGTATTGTTCGTGTGACTTATTAACAATAAAATACGGAACAATCTTCAAGAGCAGTTTATTGCAACATAGCAAGTGTTTACAAAAGAGTGATGTAATGTCAGAGTAACAGCACTTTCAAATCATGGGCTGGTATTATGTTATATGTGACAATGTTGAAACAAACAGTAATTTGATGACCTTGTCTCTCCAAGATATTATACAATACATGGCATTTTAAACTTGTAAAAGTGTCAATATATAAACTGATCACATTAAAAGTTAGAAAAATGTTATTATTACTGTTCTAGAAATTATATATATATATATATACTGTATATATACTTTTACACACATGATATCGATCTGTTTCATGCACAAATGAGGCATGTGGGTATAAACTATTCTGGCACAGAGATGAAAACACTTTTGGTTTTGCTGGAAAGATATTGTGTCGTCACATCACAAAGTTGAGCTCACGATATCAAATCAACAGAAAAAGATTATTACTAGATTTTTTTTTCAGCACCAGCACTGGAATGGTGAATTACAAGAGGTGGAAGTGATTTTTGTCAGAAGACACTTACAAAAGTTTTCATCTCAGGGTATCTGATGGCAGAAGTTTTGGAGTGCTACCCAGCCCCACACACACGGTCAAACCCCTGGCACTGATTACCCTTATTCCTAAATAGTCAGCTTTACAATCAGCAAGGCCACAGGAGTGGTTTGTCAGGCTTCATTTCATCCCTTCACATGCATCACAAAAAGATGATTTCTGCATTTTGTCTATATGTTAACGCTGTGACAGATAGGAGGAGAGCAAAAGAGAGACAACATGTATGAGATGATTCATTCAAAGCCTTCTGAATTACTCAAAGTATGAGGTGCTGCAGAACCTCTTTAGCTGATCCAACTCTTTTATCCTCTATACATTGCAAAGACATACTGTATATACTGTACAATATCGAAATGTTTTAAACTAGAAAAATCAAACTGACAGAGCTACTATGAACTGATGAGCTTTTATAAAACTACAAAAACAAAACATGTTAACTCAAGGTCCACTGACTAGCTTCTGGAGCATTCAACCAAACAAACTAACCTTTGAACAGAGACAGGAGTTATTGTCTCACACCCATATAGTATAAAGAGTTAGGTTGATTTTGTCAAACTACTGTTTCCAAGAACAGTCATGAGTGAACTTGAACATTGCTCAGAAATAAAAGTTACCAGGATGTAACTCCAACTCTATGAGTGCGCCAAGTTTCACACACCAACAGTGAGCAGAAGGATTTAACAAAATCACACAGTATCTTATACTGCACCCTAAAAATAACAAATAGTTTTGTTTAGACAGGATTCAAGAGCTGATTCTTGGCTTGAGGATCAACTCAGGAACTAACTCAGATTTTGTGTCACTGGAACCTCTGTCGATAAGACTTGAAAAATCTAATGTCGCTTTGTAGTAAAATAAATGCAGTGAAAGTACAATAAAATGACCATAAAAAGGGTGACGGTGGAACAAAAAAATTGTGCTTTCATTTGATCAACTGATTGGTCTAAAAATGGTTACTGATGGAACAATTTATGCGTAGGTCTATGAGATAAAAAATACATTTACAGTTAAAAACATAACCATGTGTGGCTGAATCTGACGCCACGAAAGGGCTCTGCTGTTCAGTTTTCAAATAAAAAAATGAAAAGCAATTTATGAAACTGATATATGTTGTAGATCCCAACTGCTCTAAAAAGACTTGCTCTTGTCTACAAACACACACTGTTGATCTGAAACAGAACAGCACTCCAAAACATAACATCTCCAGCAAAGGCCTTTTCTTGTACACTTAGCTGCCATGATGGTGGTAGGCCTGGTGGATTACATGATTATACACATACATTGTCTTCTATTATACACTGATGTATGTTACAAATATGCAAAGTTGGTTTCATACAAGCCATAAGAACATTTTTCATATCAAATAAACTGAAATACACAAGGTCTACACATGCTGTAGAGTCTATGTACAGTAATATAAAAAATAAACAGACAAATACATCCACGTATCCTTCAAAAGCCACACAGTCCCAGAAAAGGGACTGTCTTTTCAACGAAACGCACATCTTCATGGATTACTAGTGTTAAACTCATGTAACTGGTGACGACTGTATAGTTTCTATAGATTTCACAAAGAATTCAATCTGCTACATATTCCAAAAATGACCCTGCAATCTCCCATGTTGTTGAACCCACATCTTACCACCATGAACAGACATCACAAAACAGACACAATGTTGTAAAACACTGAAAAATGAAACGTCATGGAAACTGACAGTGGCTGACTGACAGCTCACTGTGGCACAATGAAACGATGCTTGATCTCTAATATTAACAGGGTTTGGAAAACACACAAGTCTCTGGTGTTAGAATGACTCCACATATGTGCATTTTCATACAACCTGGCTCTTCTTCTATCCTTTTAGACATTACATCATCGGTCACGAGACAACATTTTACTCGCAGTTACCTGCTGATATCTGGGGACGCAGCAGGCCACAGGAACACTGACTTATAAACAAACCCACGATCTTCTAAACCATGAACACACCTGAACGCCCATTAAAATTGTGCTTTGCCTTGAGAAAGATTTGTGTGCAGAACAACTGTAAGTACAGTTTTCTTTTCCATCAACCAGGCTGGGTAACAACTTTAACATCATAGATTTTTTTTTTTTTTTTTCAGATAAAAATGCCCCTTGTTGCTGCCTAGTGAGTAAAATTTTACCATAACTACTAGGATGGTTGGCCAAAACTCTAAAAATGTGTTTACCTCATCCTGGTAAAAATCTCATTTCAGTAGTATCTCTGACAACCGTCTGTTGTGGCAAAGTGGAAGAACATGAGTGAGTGAAGTGGAGAGTGTGATATCACACTGTAATACTTGACTGTCTGCTGACACACACACACACACACACACAGTTTCCTTCAAGATTGGCAGTTGGTAGCATCTTTAAAAACACTTAGAAAAAACGACTCTTTTGTGCCCACTTAGTTGTGGAGTCCGTTATACAAGTGACTGTGTTTGAAATGTTGGTTTGAGTAGAGATTCACAATTGATTCGAAGCTTTAAACTGCGGCTGAGCTTGCCTGACGTAGAAATGTCAGAGTTTTAGCTGTTGCACAAACTGTTTTTGGAGAAAGAATGACTGTAAAATGTAGCTTACAGGAGGCACAAATATCAGCTATTGTCACAACTTCAGTGTCCTCAGTTGTTTTCATAATCAGTGCTGTTTTTTACAAGCCAGGTCTTGTTGTCCCACTGAACTCACTACTGCGAAAGTTATCGTCACTGTGGCAAAAGAAAATATTCATTTCTGAAAATTTGGCAGGTGTCCGTAAAATCGCGTATCAGGACACCGTAAACACAGTTCAGGTCCGCGACTGAACGACTATTTGAAATCAGAAGGCAAGGTAAATTAAACTGCAGGTAACCATAGCAACAATGCTGATGCTTCAAGGACAACTTATCGATCATTATTGCTTACACAGTAAACACGCATGTTCGACTGCACCGATGAGGCCAGTTAAATATGAGCCTGCACAGCTTTGAAACCACAGGGAATGTCTTTTTGTGGTTGAAAGAAGGTTCAAGGATGATACTTCCTCAGCCTCACTGGACTCCAAGGAAGTATGTCTACGAAGGCCCTGATGAGTACTGTCTCATACTAACTTGTATGGGTATTAGCCAAATCTATCAGATGGCCAAAATACATGGGACACTGATGGCACTACGTGTCCATTCTAATCAACTGAAGCTGCTACACTGACCACAGAAGCCTCATCTTTATATTTACCTCCATGTGCGGCAACACAGCCCTCCAGGAAGTAAAAACTACACAGAACTGTGTAAAAAAACAAAAAAAAAAAACAGTACAATCTATACAAAAATGACTAAAATAAATAGCTCATTTGCACATAAACACCTATCCATGATCCTGTTGTTAAACAGGATGCAGTTAATGAATTTAGTACCAGTTAATAGAGCCTACGCTTAAACCCTGCATAACCAGCTGCACCATCACTTAGGAGAAGTTCATATGCACACAGTGAGGCTGATCAACTGTGTGCAAACATGCCAGCAATGTAACGGAGTGTGTGTAGCAGATAAAAAAAAACTCTGCTCCCCCCGCCTACATTACACGTCGCAGCCATGCTCCATATATTTTGGCCATCACAGTCAAAGGTGCGTGAAGCAACACGTTAACCGCTGTCAGCAGCTGATTTTACCCTTTAGATGGTGGCTTTCAGTTAGCACTTCACTAATATCTATCATCAGACCTGGGTGACAGACATTCACAGACCTGGATACACACGAGTGTACTGATGCTAAAAAGATTTAGTGTATTTCAAATGTATTATAGTGACCGAACCGGATTGGGGTGACTTCATCAAAAAGAGCCGGCCATGTGCAAACTGGAAAGCCAGGCAGGCAGAATCAAACAGTCGAAGTATTTTAAAAGAATTGAAATGCTACTTTGCCTGGCTCGCTGTTCAGGACAGGAACTACTCAGATTTGTGGCAGTAAAGGTCTTTCAGGGCTTTAAGTTCTTCAATGAGTGTCTTGTTTTGATTCTCCAGGACAGCGACCCGGTTCTCCAGACACTTAACGTACTCCTTCTTCTTCCTGCGACATTCACGGGCTGCCTCTCTGTAGGAAGGATAACAAACAGTTTGGCTTTCTTATTCATTTGCGGGGATATGGGACCTTCCCCAGGACTTTTCTGCTGGCACTGTACACTGAGACACATTTCGGTCATGAACTACTGAGGTCACACACACATGCCCCTTCTGTTCATACCTGTTCTTCATGAGGCGGACTTCCCGTTTGCGGGTGACCTCCTCGGTGGCGCCCTGGGTGGGGAGGGCGGGGGACGAGGCCATGACCACCCCAGGGGCGATCGTGCTGGCAGGGGCTGCTCGGATCTGATAGGCCTGGACGTCACCGGAAGCAGCTGGAAGGTGTAGTTAGCAGAGACTGGATGTTAAACTGGATAAAACCACTTTTACTTGGAGAATCAAAGTTTTATTTGCATTTTTGCTGGCTGATAGGCCAATAATAGTTATTATGATTAGGAGGAAAAGATAAACAGACAGTCAAGTATCACTTCATGAGTACAGATGAAAACAGCTCACTCTCACCTTGGACCACCACCTGGTTACTGGGAACCAGTATCTGCTGGCCGTCACTGGTTTGTGCGTACTGGAGGATGGTGGCTCCAGGCTGGGCGGCAGCCGCTGCGTTGGTCATGGTCAGAGTCTGAAGGCCCTGGACTCCATCTGTACCATTATTAGCCAGCTGAATGGCCCCACCCTGTGTGATTGCAACTGTGCGTTTGGTGAGAGGGACAGATGGGGAGAAGGAACACTTCAAATGTGTTTTATTTATTCGGATTCATTATTTATATTAAGGTCTGTTTATATTCAATGCTGTACTTTGGGCAGGAAGCCACAGCAGGAGAGAGCAGCCAAGAAATAATAATAATAATAATAATGATTAAAAATAAAACTATCCCTTATTGTAACACCACCTGCAGAGGGTGTGACAGGTGGAGTTCACCACCCCAGCTGCCCTGAGCCAACTGTCACCTACTGTATTGGCCGCTGCTGGTCTGGTAGATGGGTGTGGGGACAGTAACAGTGGTGATTGCGGGTGTGGCAGCAGCAGCAGATGAATCCTCCTCAGCCTTTTCCTCCTCGATACGAGGGACAGCCGGTGCGTCAGACGAAAGGTCGTTCAAGATTTTCCTGTTGGGACAAAAAGACGCCGAAGTTACTCATGAAACGTGCCGGGCAGGGCTAGTGTGATGTCATGAGATGTGGCTTTCACAAAGGGCAAGTCTCACATTTATTAATGTGAAATAATGCATCAGACACACACAAACGCACGCAAATTACCTGTATGAGGGCCGTCGTGACAGAATCTCTCTGCGCTTCTGAGAGTCGGTCACACTGTCGACTGACTCCTGTGAGTCCTCACTTTCTGCTATGGTGGAGATCTGGAACACACAAACAAATCAATAAAGCAGAGAGAAAAGCACCAAACAAACCTTTTGTATATTGCTGCTAAATATGAAACACCTAAAACTGGGAACATACGTGTGTGTGTGTGTGTGTGTTTACCTGTACAGCCTGGACCTGTGGGGACTGGATGACGGACGGCTGTGCGGCCTGGATGACACCGTGGACCTGGACCGTCTGTCCGTTGGGAAGCTGGACCAGCGTTACTGTGGGACCTGTTGCTGAGCCGTGAGCCGTTGTCATGGATACCTGATATTGAGAAGTGATGTGACCGTGCTGTCTGCCATGTGCTCTTTAACATGGACTATTTTTGAAACATGCGTGGCCTTCAAAATCGCTATTTTTCAAAGTGTTTGGAAACCAGTTGCTCTTACTGACCCTCAACTGGTTTTGCTGAGTAAGCGACATTCTTTTTATCTTTAAGAATTCTTCAAAACTAACTCAGCCAAACTTGGAGAAGTTGAGCGGCCACATCTCACACTGACTGAGAGGCTGGTTGTGATGTGACTGCTGTGTGTTACCTGTGCCAGAGTAGCGATCTGTGCTTGGGTGATCTGCTGGCTCTCTGTCTCAGTCACAGCAGTCTCCACCCCCTGAGCCTCCACTGCTGACTCCATCTTCATGGGTTGAGCTGAGGATGAAGATTTGAAGAGAAGTTGTTAAAACTGAACTCCGGTGGAGCTCCAGGCGCAGCACCTTCAGCATCAGGGTGGCCAGTGGCTTGTGTGATGCAACCTCAGGAAACCGTTTCAAGTGAAAAACAAACAAACACAATAGAAATACGCTAGAAAAAAGTAACTGTGACCAATTAGCTGAATTTTATTTTCAATCAGGACTTTAAGCCTTCCCACAGAGCCCAGACTCCCTCTCAGCCAGGCTATGGCATGTTTAGCTCAGCTCACTGCGGCCATGTGAGCCATCATTTGCAAAAACCCAGTCAAGCAGAATGCTGCTTGGATTTTAATGTGCCTCTATCTGTACTGTTATGGTACCTGTGCCCAACAACAAAAAAAATAGATCTAATAATACACATCATATATTAAATTTGTCTTTATTATTATTATAAACATTGTTTTTTTAGCCTAATAATCAAATTTAATATTTATCATAGAGGAACGATCGCCTGACCTCAAAGAATGTTCCTGCAATCTAAAAATGTTGGGAATCCCCCGATGGCTACAAAACATAAAGTCTTTATTCAATATCCTGGTTCTAGTCTGCAGGAAAAGAAAAGTCAGTGGGAGAGTTGGTCGTCTCCTCCTGCAGGGTCGTAAAGTTGTAACTTTCAGCATGAAGTCATGGGTGCTGAAATGTGCGAGAGGCTGAGTGTGCACACATCTGCATCCATTCATGGTTAATAATGCTGTGAATCACTTTGGAAAAACATCTGACAAAACTGCTCCTGTTTTTACTAAATTTATCTTACCTCAAAGTGAGATAACGTGGTAGATCAACTGTGACCAGCTCAACCTTGTTTGAATTGCTGTTCTGTTGCTGTTTTTTTAATTAAGAAAACACATTCTTAATAAAATAATTAATGGGCTTGCATGTATTCGAAGGTATTCAACAACAAATATTATGTATATCAGAAAAAAACAAGTGAAGAATGAATCTTGAAGCCCAGAATGAGGTGCGGTGATACAGCGGGCACAGCCTACAATCAGAAGACTAAACCTGGGCTTGACTTGCTTAACTTAATGTCATAAAGTAAAACATATAAAGGGAGGATTTCACAGTGTTGTGAGTCCATGGGAAGCAGCAATACATCTTCTCTTCTGGTTTACAACCTTCTGCCACCACTAAAAACAGCTGACGTGTTCATGCAAAAGTGACGAGATAACCAGGAAATGACTTGATCTGTAACCAACACTGAATCTGTCCCTTTCTCCTGCATGCTGTCTCCTGTATTCTGCCAAACCTGACAAATGCACACGTTTTTTTTGTTAAATATCTTTTCAGCAGTGTGAATGATACCTTTCATGGCCAGCCCTAACCAGCTAGCATCCAGTTACATCCTGTTTTCACAAGTCACCACCACGGAGTGATTCCACTGTTACAAATACAGCATGTGGCCATGATACATTTGATGCATCATTCGTGAAAAAGCTTTCGCCATCGCCAGCATGGTCAGGTTTTTGTAAAGCTGGCCTTTTGAGAAAAACCTGTTATTATAATGATCTGGATGGTGCCAGCCCATCTGAGCAGGGGAAAAAACTGATCGCATCAAGTCTACTCCTCAAATGTCTAAAGGCTACTTTAATTAAACATTACAAAGTTCTGATGACACCCTACTGGCTGATTAGCTCATATAGGGAGGGTCACTAATGCTAATAATCTCTTATCAGTACAGCAGGTCAAAAAGTTTCCCCAAACTGTTAATAATAAAATTGCTAAATGAGCCCTAAAAGCCGACATGGCCTTTAAATCACTCTTACTGTGACTGAGACTGTGCCAGATAAGTTAATTATTCTAAAGAAACAACAAATAGTTCAAGCAATATACATCCTAAGTCTGCAGTTAACCAATTACAGGACATTACAATGAAACAGCTTTATTGGTTTTCACGGACTAAGACATTTTAACTTTAATAATAACAGATTATAGTCCTGTATGGCCTGTTAGTGACAGTCACCTGAAGGTTCAACTCCATCTAAACACGAACCAGGAGAAACTAATGAATGTGATGTGATCTCCCTGCGCTCAGAGATGTGATCTCCGCTGACTCACAGGCTGAGCTGTGAGCGCTGATCGGGGACGTGTTGTTCACTGTGATCTCACACTGTGCGTAGCTTCCCTCCGCTGCATGATTGGCTTTACACATTTCTCCCTCTGCTTTTCAAAAATCACTTGGATGCTCCGTGTGTGTGTGTGTGTGACAGCAGAGCCACATGGCCGGGCAACGCCCCCTCAGTGCACACCGGTCACATCCCGGGAGATGAGGAGAACATTAAACTTCATCTGAGCGCAAATAAAACATGCGCCTTCAATCCCAAGGCCCGAGTTGATGTTTTCAACGCGCGATCAAACGCGACGGCCCGCGGTGGCACGAATGGATGAAAAACAGGACCGAGATCATGATCGGTTAGCGAGAGCTGATGACCGAAGGTGTGTAATCACAAATGATGTACTTGAGGGCAAAAACATCAAATTAAGTCGTGCAAGTAGCAGAAAAAATTGGACGTGTCGCGGCTGATGCTTTCAATGCGCCGTTCAGGGAAAAACGGCGCAAATGTGCGCGCATGAAGCTCTGCACGCTGCGGCATGATGTGACAGTTGAGCGCAGCGACGCTAAAGTCCTGTCACAGTTTGAGAGGTGTTAACACTCAAACTGTCCCTCCTGGTCCGCTATCAAAGCCACGCGTTCGCTCCGCTTCTCTCAAACAGCTGCAGCCTCCCCTCCCTCCATCCTGCTACAAACACACCGCGGCGCCATGATCTCTTTGTTTCCTTCGGGCCGAACCCGACCAGACCGAGACTTTCTACGGCCGCGTCCCGTCTCTCTGAGCCCCGGACACCACTCCGTCCTTACCGATACAGACTCCCTTCGTCACTCCCAGGCCTCCGGAGCTCCACTTTTATTCTGGCCGACACGTAAGAGCCCGCGTCAGGCTACACCTCCGCCGCGTCACCGGGAACAACAACACGGAGATTGGAGAAGGACGAGAAAGCAGATGGCGACACTGGCCGGAAATTACCGACGCGCGGACGGAGCAGGGCGGAAAAGGCCGAGCAGAAGCGAATCACAACGACACCCTCCTGCCTCGTGAAGCGTTTGGCAAAATGACAGCATTTTACAATAAGCAGTTTAAGCAGATATAATAATTATATAACAATAACAACAACAATAATCTGTTAGCTAAATACGGGGGTCATAAAAGCTGGACCCGAGGCCTTTTATTAACCGCTTAAAGGGTCACATCGTACAGATATTTACTCTTAGCTGAATGTGATAGTTTGATAGTTTTGGTTTGAGTCGAGTAGGAAAAAGACTTTTAAATTCCTACTGACGGTTTACAGTCAATACTTGTATACAGTATCTGGTGTATTAAAAATACTACTGCTAGGATACAGTGCTGTATTTGGGGTCCTATACTACAAGACAGTTTACAATGGAGTGCTCTAGGCTGTTGGGCTTCTTGTTCTTTGAAATGAAGAACCTTCTCTTGATCTATAGTTCATAAGATAAATCATTCATCCGAGTTGCAGTTATAAGCTTTGTATTTTATCAGGTGACAGCCGGAAGCAGCTTTAGGAAGCAGCAGGAAGCAGCTTTAGGGATAAGACAGTTAACTCTCACTGTGCACTCTGTAGTGTCAGGAGGCTGGAGTCTGGCCTTGGGTGAGAAGCAGGGTCCATCACAACGCAATCATTCACACTCACACTCACACCTATGGGCAGTTTAGTCTGCAGTTTACCACTGGGAGAACATGCCCGGCGGGTTACAACCTAGGACCCTCTTGCTGTGTGCTGACCACTGCAACACCATGTCACCATCTGGCTGGTATGAATCACTGTGACATGAACTAAGTGAACAATCTCTAAAGAGATACTTCTGCTACTCAACACAATTCATCACTTATGGAAGCTGAAAATGGTCATGCTTGCTGTTTTTATTTTTTAATGTCATTGTCTTGAGATCACAAGTTACTTAATTTGCTATCAAAGCTTAGTTTATTTTAGTTATCTTGAGAAAAGAAAAGGCAGATCTCTCAACATAGCAAGAAAGTTTATTGCAAGAAAACGACTTCATATGATTAATCAGAGTGGACCGGGACAGGCTCACACTGCTCTGTGGGGTGGTTCAAAACAAACCATATGAACTTTATATGAACTTTTGTCATTTCTTTAAAGAGTGTTTTCCCTTGTGAATTGATATAAGGATATTTACAGTATGGCTCATTATTGTAAGATATAGGCTTACATACATATAAGTGGTCAACTTAGAGCACATATGTTAACTTACTGTCCAGTAGGCTACAAACAGAAGAATTCTGATTGACGCACGAGAAGTGAAAGAGAGAACCCATATTGTTGGTTGTTTGGATGGCATTAAAAACATGTATATAAATAAAGAAGACTGAAGTACAGTGTGACATACTGATCCAACACATCTTCATACCTAAATGACTGAACAGATCAATTGCCAATGACTCCCAAAGTACCAACGACAAGATGTAAAGGTGGGCCTTCGTCACACCGGACCACAGACCACCTTTAGGGTCATTATTTTGCTTGCACATGCTTGTTGACCAATCATGGATCCTCCTTGATCTGACATTTTCATCATAAATCAGTTGCTACAGTTGTCAATACGCCATCCATGCATGCTGGCATGCCATACTGTATCATTACATTATAACTAATGAGAAGAAACAACCTTGTTTCCTCGTGGTAACGGGTTGACTATGTCATTGTCTCACTTTGAGATAGCAGCATTGAAATAAATAAATTCATTCATTCATTGCAACCACAGCGGTCCTCGGCTTCCATAGTCATCCACATCCCTCAATGTGCATTTTTTTCATGGTGTGGCAAGCCAAGGTGTCTGCTATGAAATGGCCTATTTTGGTGAAGCTGTTCTCACTGTAACCATGAGAGGGAAGCATAAGACCATTTTAATGCACACAGTAGTGTAGCTCTGCAGGTACACTTGAGAAAAAAAAAAAAATATATATATATATACACACACACACACACACACACACACACACACACACACACACACACCTTACATAAGGGACACGAACATTTTCTTGAAAGTTTTGAAGAGCTAAACGTTAGATAATAGATTTATTTTTAAAACACTTATAAGGCCTAAAACACAACAGCAAGGGCTGCAGGTTTTCTCTTGTGTGTCATGGTGATATTAAGGAGACTGAGCTTTATTTGAACAAATTCTAACCTCCACCGGGGGACTCAAACCATTTTTATGATACCTAATCCTTGGTTAGAATTTTGAGCAGCACTTTGCCTCAGGATGGTATACTTAATTAAACCTTGGTACAAGATTCTCCACCACACAACAGAGAATGATAAAAATACATCTATTACACTAATGCTAGAGACAGCACTACCACATTGACACATACATGTAGAAATATACGCAAATAGTCAATCTGGCCGCATTCAAAGTACAGCACCCTCATTAAGATGTGACAAATCACTGTGATGTCATGTCAGCATTACAACACTGCAACAAAACCACAAAGAGCAAAGTTCCCTTTCAGTTAAAACAGTTTCTTTATGTCTGTCTTGTCCTCCTGTCAAGCCTCAGAATGGAAAATGTCACATTTAATCTGACAGGATTTTCCCTTATTCTTTCATGGAACCAAAGGGCGACACAGGACAGACAGACAGCCTGTTTCCTCTTAATGTCTCCAGATGGTGGCGCTGTAGCAATATGGAAACTCTCTGACCATGTGCTCCTCGATCTCTGCCTCCCCTCCTCCTCCCCAGTGACAGAGAGAGGAGAGCTGCTGGTGTGTCATCACGCAGATATGTGGAGTTTATCAAGGCAATTCCTTTTATAATCCTCCTGATGCTCGTTGCCGGTGTTTTATCTGTTTAATAGCATTTTACTGCTACACGCCATAAAAAACACCCTTTTTATTGTGACACCAAACACATTGTTTGGGGAATTGACCCTGCCAGGGTAATGAACAGCAGTGAATTTGCAGCCAGTTAAAAAAAAAAAAGAAAAAAAAACAGTAGGGGAGGAGGGCTGGGGGGGGGGGGGGGGGGGCAATCTTGACCCAAAGAGGGGAGGAGGAATATTTTACAGGAAGGGGGAGGAAGCCTGTTCTCCACATCCCATTAGAGGTTTCAACATGGCTGGTTTTTAGTTGTTTTCTGGCTGCACGGGACGGTTGTCCATGAACCAACATTCATTTATGTACAAACAAAACAACAACAAAAAGACAAACAAGAGAGCAACATTTTTAATGACACTGCTTGAATGTCATTTTGCAATCTACGTTTTTGAATGAATAGCTGGAGGAACACTGCAAAGCTGGAGAAACTTTCACATAAAAATATACAAACAGGACACAAGGGCTTCAATATAGATGACAAGGGCTCACTCACTGGTGAAGAATTATGAGAATTGTGACCTTCATCAGCTGAACACCTATGGGGAATTTGGGAGCAACATGCTGGCAGTCTCCACCATTAACAACAATACACCAAATAAGAGAATACCTTTTGGAAGGTGTTCATCCCTCCAGCAGAGACAGAGTTCAGAGACATGGGGTTGTAGGACAAGGGGCACTGAAGCTGCTCTGGATGGTTGAGATGGACCAACACCTTACTGATAGTCACTGCAGCAACGTACCCAAACAGATTCTGATGTGTAGCCATTCACATGTTGCCACTGTGAACCATGCATTAAAAGGTGCTCATTGGACAAAAGTCCTCCAAATTAAATGACAAAATGCTCAGTTTGTCTAATTGTCTAATGCCTAAACCAAAGCAAACAACAGCCGTTTTTGAGAACCACGTGATGACAAGGGCCGGTATAATGAAGTTCCAGTTTGACCTGAACTAACCAAACCGCAGCCGTTTCAAAATGTTAATGACATGACAATGATGATCCAGTACGACAAAGTCTACTCTCCACTGATCATGCTGTTTTGGGAGTCATTGGCAAACAACCTATTCAACCTTTTAATTGTGAGGGCATGTTGGTTGGTAGGCAAATCTACTATTTAACTGACCCATTCAACCACCTCCATCTGCAGACAACTTCCACTTTTGGGACAAGTGTAACAATTAATACAGCATGTTGTTTTGGGGGCATTTGCTGAAAAGACCAATACTTCAGTTAGTCTTGGGAAGACAGTCTCATAAAGAAGAGGCCATTCAGAGGGTGTGAGAGTTTGTGGCTAGAGGCCAAAAGGTAGAGCAGAAGATTTCTCAGGGTCTGGTAGAAATGAAAATACAACAGACAGCCAGCAGAACAGGAAAATATTAAAAAAATGAAACAAGATTATAGTACAATGTGCTTACATTTGCAGTAGGTTCAGCATTAACACGGCTTTCTCTTTATCCAAATAAGATGTCCAGATACAAAGTCCATGTTAATACTAGATGTAAATGGAGTAATATTTTCCAAAATTGCCGACTGTTTGGGATGAATTCTCTAAACATTTCTGTGGCTGCTGTTGTCCAATTTTGAATAGATAAAATTGGATTATGCTTTCAAATACAAACCAGCTGCTGATGCAGACAGATGAGCATTCATCCAAATATTTCACAACATCTTCATGTCTGACAATTTTCATAAGCAGTATCTCTTTGTTCTGTTTCAGGCACACATCAGTTTTCATTGAATTCAATCCCACTGCTCATTTTCAAAGTTACCTTTATGACTTTCTCTCATTTTGGTTGTTTGTATTAAAAAAATACAGAAATGACAAAAAATATATTTCTAGAATTCAATCATAGTCAGTGATTGATTTACTAAGATGAAGAAGTAGTAAATTTTTGACCAAAAGAAGAGTGTAGGAGAACATTTGAAAGAGGGAGAGAGAAGTGTGTTTTCCATGTAGAAATAAAACTGATTCGACATGCACACACACTCAGATGCAGACAGACACAGACAGAGAAAGAATCAATAGAGGCATTTGGTCTATTATCATAAACACACAGTGTGTGTGTGTGTGTGTGTGTGTGTGTGTGTGTGTGTGTGTGTGTGTGGGAAGAATGGTGTTTTTATCTCCAGATGGTTGACTGAGACTTGGCTGGTTGGTACAGAGTCAGAGAAAGAAAAGCAGGCAGAAGGCGTCTTTTCTACTTGAGCTCGACTAAATGTGTGTGTGTGTGTGTGTGTGTGTGTGTGTGTGTGTGTGTGTGTGTGTGTGTGTGTGTGCGTGCGTGCCACGTCTGCCAACCTGCCGTGTGTGTTTGTGTGTACATGTACGTGTGTGCGTGAGTGGGTATATGTGTGTGTGACTGACCTTGAGGAAGGAGGCTCAGTTGGAGGAGAGAGGGATGAGGAGCCCATCTCCCTCCTTCACCTCCCACACCCCCCGCTGTGCCTCCCCCCTGGGTAAAGAACGACTGGCTTCTCATCCTCCTCCTGTCCTCTGTTTTCTTCCTCTTTCTTCTCCTTTCCATTTTCTCTCCTCTTTTCTGCCTTTATCTTCTCTGCTCTCCTTTCATATGTGTGTTCCCTCTCCTATTCTTCTCCTCCTCCTTTTCCTTGTTTTCTCTCCTTCCTTCTCTCCTCCTCTCCTCTCCTCTCCTCTCTTCTTCCCCTTTTATCCCCCCACCATGGCCCCTCTCCTCTTTCCTTTAATTTTCTCCCATCTCCTCTCATCCTTTATGTCCCCTCTTTTCCCATTGTCTCCTTGTCTCCTCTCCTCTCGTCTTTTCTTGCTTCTCCTCTGTTCCTTTCCTCGTTTCCTTTTCTCTCTGCTCCTCTCCTCTTTTGTCATTGTGCCCTTTCCTGTTCCCCCTTATCTCCTCTCCTTTCCAATGCCTTCCTTGTCTCCTCTTCTCTCCTTTCATCTTCTCTCTTCTCCCCTTTAATCTCCTCTGTTTCCTTTTCTTTCCTCTCCTCCTTTATCTCCTCTCCTGTCCAGCATCTCCCCCCTCTCCTCTTCCTTCCTTGTCTGCTCTCCTCTTCCTGTTTCCTTTCTTCCTTTATCTCCTCTCCTCTCCCCATTGAATAACTGTGGATTCCTCCAACAATCCCTTTCAGCAGCCGAGGTGTTTTGCATGAAAGAGAAGAAAAGGAGGAGAGAAAAAAGACACACAGATAGGTCTAAAGAAAAGGAGAGCAGGGAATCAAATGCCAAACTGAAAGCGCTTTGAAAAGCTTTGGCGAATGCAGGATGTCCAGCGGGTAATTTAAAAATCCTGCCACGGGAAACGGTCAAAGAGAAGGTGTGACAGTCTGTCTGCAACATGCTTCATATTCACAAAGGGTCTGAAAACAGGGCTTTGATTCCCTCACAACACTTGTATCAGTATGTTTCACTGTGCCACAGACGGCTTTTTCATTCACATGATTTGGTTTTGTTCTGTTGTCCTTTCAAATAATGCCATGGATGTGGATTCGTCACAGCGTGTTTGTTTACTGCTTCACATTGTTCAGTCACAGGTGGAAGTGCACTTAACTCACCTTAGTTTGAGTGTCTTTCTCTTCCACTCTGCTGGCAATTTCATCCCCTCTCACCTAAATCACATGGTTCAGTAAAGTAAGGAATAAGAGGGATGCAGGATAATATTTTGGTATTTTTACAAAAGAAAGCAGATTTAACTTTCAATGAAAGCATCTTTTCATTCACAACAACAGTGAAACCATTCAACTAGTCACAGTCTTTCATTTGTAACCTTTAAAAAACACTGAGATGTGTTGACTTTAGGGGTCTTGACACAGAAAGCTGAGCTCAAAAGAGAAAAAAAAGAACAAAAACTGACTGATGAAATGCACTGTGTTGCCTCATGTCGCCTGTTTTTTGTGCTTCATTTTCTATTCTGTTTAATTAAAAATTAACCAGAGCAAAACAAACCAACAAGACCCAACACAGCACTTTGAAAGCCTGATTGTACAGCACATACTTTTGTAATAAGTAAATATTGAAAATTAAAAAAGAAATGACAAAATAACTAACAAGTAGTGCTTGTAAACATGAATGATGTCATCAGCTCATGACTGCAAGGACATCCACTTTCATATATCTGTATAACAGAGAGAACAGCAGCCCTCTGCAGCTCTGTATATACAACTGTTTAGTTGAAATTCAAACTGAAGTTTAAAAGCAGAAAGTTGAGTTGTAACAATCTGTCTGAATTCAAAATGCTGTGTGCTGGAGTAAACTCATCCACACAAAATGGAGAAACTGGCGAGTCGTGCTTAACAGATAATTACGAGGTCTGAGAAATGTGGAAGAATTTTGCAATCAGCACCATTGATGGAAATACGGAAGACCTGTTTGCTGCAACTTCTTAATGCAACTGCCTTGAAATTCTATTATAACAACAAATGTGAAGTCACTGTTGGCTTGTTGTTCGGCAGTGGAGGCACAGTGAACGAACTGGGTAGCTCACAATGTGGGTGGCTTGCGAATTACAGTGAATTTAATAAATTCCATGTTAGTTTGTTAGAACATTTTTTTAAGAGACAGCCCTAATATATGCCTGTATGCATGCACAGGCTGCAGACACCAGTGGACATGAGTAGCTGGTGAGATTTCTGTCTCAGACACCCTTACGGCCATGTGGAAGGTATAATTTATCCTTGAAGTGCTGTGTCTGTGATACTCCTCGCTGTCATGGTGTTAAAATAAGCATTATTGAACAAAAATTGTGGAAAAATACATGCTAGTGACTTTGAAGAGCTCATGTTCTCTGGAAAATTATGTCAAATACAGTAAAAACAGGAATAAATATCCTAAAAGTGCTTTAATAAGGAAGCACAAAGCTACTCCTCAGTAATGCCTAACATCCCACACATGATCATATATAACAAACTGTACATCTTTCAAAGTGTTGTCACCTTGAAGAGTACCAAACCGTGAAAATGAGGTTTTCAGCCTATAAATTGCCATTGCCCCCTCTCTCTCTGTCTCCCATGTTTAACATATATTACCGTCTCTGCTTTCCGAATTGACTCAAGAGTTCAAACAACGGCAGTCTGTCAGTGATTTACTGTTTACACTCCTCTATCTGCACAGCAACCATACACACTCATTTCGTCAGTTTGTACCAATGTATCTGAAGTCACAGTTTGACTCTCACTCTTTCTCAGCCATAGATCTGCTGTATGATGTGTACGTATTGAGGGAATCGTGTGTGTTAGGAGTGCCACAGCAGCTGTTCAAACCCCTCGTTCATATGAAGCAGAAGACGATGTTCAAATACCGTTCTGTCTCCTCCATCCATCTTCCCCTTGTTTCCAGTGTGACCTTTAAAGGAGGGGAGGAAAAGAAAAAGAGGAGGAGACCTTTAGCAATGGAGTGTATCCTTATTTTATAATTGTCTCCCTTAAAACTGGCTGTGAGTGTTTGCTAACTAGGCTGGTGTACCCTGCTGTGTAAAAGCTGTTATATCCCATTCATTCTCTAAATAGCTCATCATTTATGATAAGAAATCTCAAAGAAGTTCAGTGATGTGAAGTAAATGATCCATGCAGTAGATTTATATGTGTTAAGATAGAAGCATCAAATCTAAATTTAATTTGTGAGTGAATGAAAAGATATTCCCAATTGACCCTATGTTACACCTGCCCCCATTAGTTACTGTTGCCATGCTTGTCAAGCTTTGTAGTACAGCTTGTACAGAATTTAAAGTAACATAATTCAAAACTCACAGTAACTGGTTTGAATGTCATCATTGGGACTTCTGGCTGAACCCAAAAGGACGGGCAGAATTTGGTGCAAAAGAAGAGTTAATTGTATGCACAGTGCAGAAATGTGCAATCCAATTGAGCTGGGCTGGGCTGGTCTGGCAGGGAGATAGACTGGTGAGGCGAGGCAGAGAGAGTTAGCTGACTTACAGGAGGAGATCCAGGTGGTGTATGGCTCAGGGTTTTCTTGGATGGAGAGACAAAGCACAGCAGTGAGAGCACTGGTGGAGAGCATGGAGAAAAATCACAAACTAGTTTCAAAGGAGAACTGAGATGAAATACCATGAGGATAACTGACGATGTGAGATCACAGAGCTGGACAGATCTGGTTTGATTTGTGACACGTGAAAAGAGGAATGGACTCTCACGTACTGAAAAAATGAGGAGACAACTTCCTTGAATCAGTTCTCAGAGGTATATTTACCATACTCTCTGACCTGGGTGATATGACAGGGTGGAGATCCGATGGAGGAGAGTGGACCAGGTGTTCGGCGAAGGTGATGTTGCATGGAGGGAACTGCAATCTCCCCCTCCTTGGCTGGAAACAAATGAGGATGGTACCCTAATGAGGCCTCAAATGGAGACAGCCCAGTTGCTGCACTAGTCATGGTATTATAGACGTGTTCACCCAGGTAAACTGTGAACTCTAGAGAGAGGGATTAGTTGAAGTAACACAGCGGAGAGTGGCCTTGAGCTCCTGAATGGCCCGCTCAGACTGACCTTTAGACTGCAGATGGAACCCTGATGTGAGCCTGACTCTGGCTCCTGGAGCCTGACCAAAAACCTTCCACATCTGAGAAATAAATTGTGGACCCTGTTCTGAGACAATGTCATTGGGATCCCATGCAGGCGGAACAGCTGGTCCTCTATGAGCCTGGCTGTCTCTGTGACTGTGGGGAGCTAAGGAAGAGGCACAAAATGAACTGCTTTGGAGAATTGTCACAATTACTGTGTTACCTTGAGAGGGGGGTAAGCCTGTCTCAAAGTCCAGGGCAATGTGGGACCAGGGGGGACTGGGCACAGGCAATGGCTAGAGCAGACCAGGATGACAGGAGGCCTTGTTTTGTGCGTACATGGAGCATGTTTGGATATATTCTCTCAGAGTCTGTTGTAGGCCACCAGTAGCTTCTCTTGAGGAATGACAGCATACGATTTATACCAGGGTGAAATGACAAGTGTGAGCCCATCACAGAACCTGAGAGTGTACCACTTCAACCACAAACATGTGGTCAGGAGAACCATTACCTGGGTTGGGTTGAGAGCATTGACCCTTCCAGATCTTGGATCTCCCAGGCTCCGACCAGACAGAAACGGGGATAGGATGGTCCTGGACCCAGCCATGGACCTGAGTGGATTTTCGGAATTTTGGAAAAACGATTGACGCCGACCATGTCACTAACACCAAGGCCAGGCTCCAGGAAGAGGTAGGAATCGTATATCTGAATAACAGTCACTCACCTAGATACAACACTGAAAACTGCTGCCCAGCAGAGTATCATTGGATCCAGGCCGGTGACACTTCAGTGGCCAGTGGGAATGGAGAAAACCCAATCTGTTTCACTAGGCTACTTCTGTATAGTCATAGTTACTCATGTTAGAACAAACACAGTTTCATTCATTCCTTATACTTTGCTCATGTGGGTTTAATTTTATACTTAATATTTCTCCATGCACATGCTTCAACATGGGAGCAAATTCACAGCTTGACAAGCCTGCTGTGCCTGGTTATGATACTTTTTTAAATTTTATTTCTCCAATTGAATTCTTCACTTCCAGCTCGGCTGTGAAACCTGCCAGAAAATATTAAACAAACAGATCAGACTATACCTTATTTATTAATGCACATTATTTGACAGTATTAGAATTTCAGATTTACCTAAATTCCTATTTACACAAGTCAGTTTGGTTTTTACTGTCTGTCCTTAAAAGGTCAGTTTGATACTGAAGCATGATACCTGACTAATATCTATTTCATGCTAAAAAAGACAGGCACAATCCATTTACTAAACAAAGTCTAGACAAAGTGAGTTTGCATTGGCTTTTCAAGTTTTACATCCTGATGTATATATTCATATCCTGACAAGGAACTTTATGATTGCTTTGCATCCACAGAGAAGGAGTAAGCATCTAATTTTTCTGTCTGTGCATACTAGTTTCTACATTTAATGTCTGGGAAGAGCAGCTCCTCATTTCCCCTGAGCAGAGACTGAGTGCATGCAGAGGAGGCGTGGGAGGCGAGAGGAGGCGAGCAGCGAAGGCCTGAGCAGGGCTATTTTTATGAGACGCATAATAAAGATATGGAGATGAAGCATCTATATGCTACCTGAGGACCCTCTCTCTGCTCCCAGTCTGGCCCGACAACCTCCTCTCTTGTTTCTCCTCTCCGGCTTCCGTGGAGGATAGAGAGAACAGGCTGAGATGAATGAGAGTAATAACACTACTGTCAGGAGAGAGAGAGCAGTGGGGAGGGTCATGATGGTGTAAACACCAGAGCGAAAGCTTGCAGGTCTGCGGTTCTATTTTTACTACAGCACACATGAGGGAGGTGGAGGAGGGGAAGGAGGAGGAGGAGGAGGAGGAGGAGAAAATGGGATGGAGGGAGGGAAGAGGAAGTGGTATGAAAATGTAAGTTCTGCATTATTCATGGCTCCAGTAGTGGGGCATGGACGGCGGCTGGACAGCCTGTGTGTTTTACTTATATACTTATGAGGCCACTCATTGATATAGTACTGTACATTCCTTAAACTTGAAGGGGACTTTCACTGAATTTACTTACTAAAGATCCACTATTCATACATAAACTATGAATCACTCACAGTGACAAATCCATACTGTTTTATCACCAGCTCTGACCTCTTTTAGCACATTGTTTTGGTTTAACAGTGCATTCACTGTCTGGCTCAGTCTCAGCTCTCATGAACCAGCAGTTTCTCGCAGCAGCAGGCAGCTGTTTCTTTGCAAACAAGCTCAGATAAACCCACTGTACAGTATCCAGTAGCAAATGGCTTCCACAGTTAGCAACTAGCTGCTGAAGAACATGGAACATTTTAGCAGCTAAAGAGAGAAGATGGAACCAAAGGAATGATGAATTTCACACTTACATTCATGAACTCAAACACACAACTGCTGTCTGACATGATTGCTGATACAATTTTGTAAACGTTTGGCAGAAGTTCTTCAGCTGGAGTCGAGAACACCCCCATTCCTTCTTTCATTCTTCAAATGAACTATAACAGTGATGTAGTTTCCACCTAGTAGGTGTGGCATGGTGGTGGCGGTGACAACACTGTTGCCTCACAGCTAGAAGGTCCCGGATTCGATTCCCACCTGGGGCGCTGTGGGCACTGAGGACGTGTCCTCCACCATGCCTTGTGGTGGTGCCTGCTGCCCATTATCTCAAGGAA
>JBBMOE010000083.1:115270-155270 GCA_037975065.1 Chaetodon trifasciatus
ATATTATATATTATTATTATTATATTTGTCATTATGTCATTTTCATAAAATGAAACCCCCCTCTAAAAACATGCATGAAGATCACCACCTGATCAATGGTGACGACAAAGAAAACTGGGTCCCTGGGCGCCGGTCGGATGGCAGCCCATTGCTCCTGGTCTGCTGCGGAGGAAGGACTTACCAGGATGGGTTAAAAGCGGAGGAAAAATTTCACCAATGCATGGCATGTGTGTGCATGTGCATGTAGTGTGTGACAAAATAAAGGGGATTGTCCCTCTGATTCTTCTTCTTCTTTCCACCTGCACACCGTCTAAAACGGTTTTGCCAATTAACTCCACGGTGTCACCAGTAAGGTCTAGAGTTTCCAAATTTGTTTTTTTTTTCTGCAAAAAGTGAGCTATTTTAACAAGAAGACTCAGTGATGTCTGTCTGTGAGACGAATGAACAGCGCTGAAGTTTAAGCAGTTGGTAATTATAGTTTTATTGATTCAAACATGCCAAAAACAATGTCTTTGTTGGATATAATTAACATATCAGTCAGCTGATTTTCTAAAGCAATTTCAGATGTAAAGTAATTTCTGTTCATTACTCAAAAACTTAATGCAAGTTTAAGAGTGACACTGGTAACGACTGTAACTTTAATTTTAAGTCAACTCAGAGTGACTGCAGAACAAACCTTTATTTTTGGTACGTAAGTGTGTCTTACTGTGACTCTACTTATTTACTTACTTACTTTTATCTAATTTATTTGAGGAAAAGTCAAATAATGAGTGTTTAGAATTTAAAAGGTGCGTTGCTCTTCTGTTCTGGGCCATTTGTTTGCATTTATATGTATGTGTGTGTTTGTGAGTGTGTGCGCATGCCTCATTTAGATTTCATTTTGTGTTTTTGACCATGAACTGTTTTTCTTGGGTCACATATGCGTCTCATATACTTCGCAGCAGCTTTATGGATTTATTCATGCCCACATCTGATACTCTGGTATCCTCCAGTGTCTTTGTATCACTGTCCTGCGCGGTGTGTGTTTGTTCATAGATGCCATATTATTTACATGGATGAGCGACCTTCACAGGGTCGTGTCACGCTCAGTAAAACCCTCTGAGCTGTAACTGTGCACAGTTTTCAGCCCTCTCCTCCCTCTGTCTGAGTGGCATTAATATCATGTTTCCTCACAATGGAGCTTCAAGAATCACCCCAGCTTTGTGTTACACACAGAAGTCTCACAACTCGCACGACAGTGAGACTTCAGAAATGGGTTTGTATTATAAATAGGCGCCGCCTGCAAATGTGATGTGATGAATTAGATATCCTCCAGGGTGCTATGAAAATAAACAAAGGACAGTGGAGAACTGAGAGGCACTATTCAGACTATAAAGGTGGAGTATGCTATAAGGTAAATTGTTGTTTACTTTGCTATAATACACATTAAATCATTAGATATAACAGGTTAGTTAGTGAGCTTTACGGGTGGTGCTAGGAAGGTTTGTTTCCTTTGGACAGAGGCAGCTTAGCTGCTTAGCTAACCTGGTGCTGGCTCCTGCATCATATTTACCATCACAGACATGAAAGTGGTATTGATCCAAGACTGTGAATAAACATATTTCTGAAAATATTGGACTGTTCCTTCAAGGAAGTAAAGAGTTATTTTATGGTGCCTTTAATAAAGCTTTAGTAAAGCCTTGGAAAGTGAGAGGTTTTGGAAGAGACTTGGTTGCTGAGCAAATAGCACTTTGAATTTTTGGGTTAATTTTTATGAAATTAGTATAACTGTTGATATTATTTATATTTGTAAGATCTTGTGGTTCTGAAGATTGATTTCATTGCACAACAGTTTTAGAAAGTATCCCCATTGAAAATAAGGTTTGCAGATTGAATCTGAAAGCGCATACAACTTTTTCTGTTAACTGTAAAACACATGGACACAATTTTTTAATGATTAAAACCATACATAATCAGAATGGGCTCACTGTATCTGTTTACTCAAACATTTTACTGAAGGCAAACTGAATGAAGCTCATGCTGAGAAAATATTTGAACCTATGACTGTTGGCGTGATGCGTCTATAAAATCAAAGTGAAATATTGGAAATGTCTTGTGCATAATATTAGGCACATTTCCCAACATTCATGATTCATACATGATGTATTTGGCATGTTTAGAGCCACAAGTGTGTCTGGCAGTGAGGACGTGCTTAATTAAATTCCAACTACATGAGGTATTAACATAATATTATGAGTGATGATAAACCAGTAAAACAGGCTGTTGAAATCTTACCTCACCACCTTTTCTAATTCCTCTCCATCCCTCCACTCTTACACCACGTCACACAGAATTATGAATTTATTTTATAATGTACTGTAATGGGACATGATCTATGACTCATTGGGGCTCTGGTGAAACCATGGCGTATCGCCACCTGTCCCGTCACCTTTCCACTTAGCTCTGCTCACCTCCATTCGACCCTGGGACCAGAGCCGACAGAGCGGCAGTGTCCTGCAGAGACACTGAAGACAGAGAGACAGAGACTGAGCCAGAGACAGAGGAGAGATAAACATGGAGAATGTGAAATCTATCTGCAGCAGCTCGGCTGCTGGCCAGGATGCTGCTGCTGTAACATCCTTAATCTGACTGGCAAGGCCTGATGCTGATCTGACAGCTCCTGCTGATGTACTGTGGAGAGAAGAGATAGAGGCTACACACACACACACACACACACACACACACACACACACACACACACACACACACACACACACACTATCATTCTTGTCTTGCAATGCCTTCAAATCCCAAAGATGTTTCAGGATTTTACATTAAAATTCAGGAGTGTCATTAAAATGTGGTTAATTGATGCTCTACAATTGCAGAAGTATTCAAGCAAGTCCTCCAAATTAATTGATCCAACACAGTGATCGACAATGTTTGTCTTTGCCTTCAGTCTGTGCTCTCAAAGATTCTGAAGAGTGAAATTAACTAAATTTCAGTGATGTTGACATTCATATTGAACTATTCCATGTAATGAACAAAGATTTCATGGCTTGTGCTGTGATTTTTAGGTGTATGTCATTTACCAACACCAGTCACCAATTAAACAGTGAAAATACTTTCTGGAAATAAAACTAACATTCTGTGTAATGAAGCTAATGATCTTCAGAAGAACAGACGCCATTGTTCGCAAAGTCCCTGGCGGTCACACACATACACATGCGTACACACACACGCACACGTGTGGGAATAGTCTTCCTGGAACAGTATTGGAGGGGGAGGGTGTTTGGTGACACTGTTCTAGAAGTGATGCCCACGAGGCAAATTCTAATAAAAACACTATGAAGAATAATTTACGTTTGACTTCTCTTTTTAGCCCAGGTCAGATTTCAAACTACCCAGTCCTAACCACAGTCTGATTTGTTGAGCTTCTGATCACTGAGCAATTTGGGAATTAAGTGCATTGCTCAAAGAGTCTTTCCCTTGTCCAACCGTTGGAACATCATGCCTCCTGCTTTGTGAGAAACATGTGGTTTGACATGTGAAAACAGTTTTAACATGGAGGTGACAGATTGTTGAGTGTCATGCACCTGCTCTGCACCTGCTCACTGATGAGTGTGTTGTCATCACTGATGCTTGGAAAAATGCAATGAAGCAGATGATCAGAGCGGAGAGGAGACATATAGAAATGTATCTTCATCATTTTCTCCTCATATTCCTGTTAGGCCAGTTTGCTCATGTATCACTACTGATGTATGAAGGTGACAAACTGAATACCCACTATTCCCCATCTCCCTTTTCCCCCTCAAAAGTATGGGAGCAAACCAGGGTAATTAATATTTGGACTTGTAATAAGATGTTCAAAAATAATTTCACAGCCTGCAGTTGTATATAACCATTTGTGTAAATGTGAAAATGCATGCACGAATCTGAATATGGATTTATAAAAAAAATCTTTCTAATTCAGATTTGTGAATATGAGTTTTGCAGGTGTAGAAATATTCTGTATGTGTGAAAAGTTTAGAAAACGTAGATATAATTTATATACAATTTCATTTTTTGCGTGTGTAATTAAAATGCATTCAGGGATATTTTCAACAGTGAGGTTTCACAAAGTCTGAGAGACGTATACACAAATTTCCTATTTGCGTATGTGACACTGAAGTTACAAGCTATGAACTACAAGCACAGATTTTGTGTTTCAGTACCACTCCGCTGACCCCCCAACCCCCCCAGCTAATAGCAACACGTCTAGCTGCATGGTTAACTAAGCTAACTAGCAAATGCCATCTACAGTTATCAACAATTAGCAACAAGTGAAGCTATCTGTCCATCAGGAAACTTTGTAAGAGCTGAGGCAGAGCAGCGAGGATGAAAAACAGAAAATATTCTATCCATAAAATATGATTCAGTTTCAAAATCATGTTTTTTTACAGTAATCAGAAAGTCCTGGCCATCAGAAATATTCCGGGGGTGTCTTGTTTTTCCAGTCTTATACTTGTCTCATCTGTGGTCTGTGGTAACTTTATCAAGATCAGCTCCTCATTATTTTCCAAGCCACTGCAGCTGTCATATGCTGGTGAGGCTTTCGTCATTCGGAAGTGGACAGTTTGACTTGACCTCTGATTGGATGGTGAGTGGGCAACATGCTGATAAGTGTAAAAAGGTGTAGGTGTAAAATGGGTGTAAAAACAGGGTCAAAATCTGTGCTTGTAGCTTGTAACTGCAAAAGGTGCAAATCATATCTCTGTCCACAAAACTTTTTCACACATGCACAAAACGTTTCTACGGTTGTAAAACTTGAGATTGTGTATGTACTTGGGTACATGTAAACACTCTCATCGTCCTGCTTAGGACCCATCAACACTCACGCTTTCACAGTCCATGAAACTGTGTCCACTTATAAAATGCTCTACAGTAATGGCAACTTCACAAGAGAGCACAAAACATAAATCACTAGTCTATAGAACAATTAGGATTAAACAACAGTGTTTATCATTTTCTGATGTTTGTCACATGTTAGAAAATATCACTGTGAATGTTAAGAGTATAATACACTTGTAACAGAGTGCTTATAATGTTACATAAAGCACACAAAATGATGCATAACCAGTTCTGACAGCCCCACAGCCCTCTGATCCTTTTTCTGTCCTCTGTGTGTGTGTGTGTGTGTGTGTGTGTGTGTGTGTGTGTATGTGTGTGTGACTGGAATAGCAGGTGACTTGTTTTGGTGCTGAGCCCCATATGTGCTACGTAGAAGGGAATACGTGTGTGTGTGTGTGTGTGTGTGTGTGTGTGTGTGTATGTGTGTGTGTTTGTCTAGCTAATCATGTGTGGCTGAGTGCACTCAACAACAACACCCCATCACCAGACAGGCAGCCTGGCCGGCAGGGACCCCTGTCCACCATCTGTGTGTGTGTGTGTGTGTGTGTGTGTGTGTGTGTGTGTGTGTGTGTGTGTGTGTAAATGCACAAACAAAAAATACACAGAAACACACACACACACACACACACACACACACACACACACACACACACACACACACACACACAGACTGGTGGTAGTGATGGTCTGGTCTCCACCTGTCCCCCCTGTCATTACCCAGGAGGTGATGGAGGGGAACAGAGAGAGAGAGAGAGACGAGGGAGGAGGAAGAGGAGGGGGTGAAGGAGGAAGGGAGAAAACAGGAGAGACAAACAGAAAAAGAAAAGAGACAGAACGAGCAGAGACTTCAGTGTGACATAGTTGCAGGTGAAGAAAGCAGAAAGGGACATTGAGAGACAACAAAAAAGACCTGATGTGACAGAGACAGACAGACAGGGTAAGGATGGACAGACTGAATGTGCACGGTGAGAAATTAGAGATTAACGAGGAATGATGAGGAAAGGTGAAAACTGAGAAGGGGAATGAAAGGTGAGCCGTTCTTAAACAGCTGAAGATGCCCGACAGTCTGTTAAAGTGAATTTTTAAGTAACGAGCAGTAACCCTGGTCATATACATGTGTATGTCTGTTTATGTCAAGAAGCTGCACACACAACCTCACCATATATCGGTGGCTTTAATTTCTTTTTGAGATGTTCAGCACCTTTGCCCAACAAGTCATTAATCACAGGAGGGTTGGGAAGAAACAGAGAACACAACAAAAGCAAACAATATCTTCTTTTACAGTCTCCTGTCATCTGATGCCACTTTCATAATCTGAGCTACAGGCTGCTGCTGTCATTTTTCTCCCCGACATAAACAACATATTCGTTCCCTTAACTGCTTAACTGACCACGGTAGGATTATCAAATACACTATCTCTAATAGGAGTGAGACGATAATGTTTTCTCTGGATATTACTGTTGTCGGCCTCTGCGGCAGAAACACATTGCAGATATGAATATGGTTCTTACATATTGGTGTGATGAAGCAGTTCATTGTCCATCTGTTTTGTGTTTAACTCCCTCCATCTGGTGCAGCTATACGCTTACAGAACAGCTAATTTGTTGTTTTCTATTAGTCAACGTTGCTTCACTCCTAGATCTTCCTAAATCATGTTAATGTGCCATTTTATAGCGAAACAACAGCAAGAATGTTTATCAATTAATGACAATGGAGGTTTGGCTATGACTGCAGATATGATCCTGATTGTTTTAGGTTTTAACTGCTAAAGAATTCATTCATCCATGTACGATGGAAAACATTATGTATATTATAGAATACTGTTATAGCAAGAGTTCCTTTAAATAATCAAGGTCATTGCTATTTTTAACTTCTATCAATGTGTCATAAGAGAACATGGCAGTGGAGGAAAGACTGTGGCCATGATAATTACAGTCAAGCTTAAAGGTCATCAAAGTCATCAAAATTTAAAGTAAGTGCACAAGTAAGAATGCTTTTCCTTTTCCTGGTCGATTTCACTTCAACTTAAGGTTTACATAACAACTTATAAGAGTGAGAATGAACCTTGAACTTGTGTGCCGCAAAAACAGAGCCTGTGATGCTGTTGTTTCTGGTGTTTTGCAGCTTGAGGGAGTAAAATCGAGTTTTCAAAGCTGCAGCAAGCTGATGAACACACACACACACGTGCACACACAGACGCACACACACTTACAAATTTCCAGAAACCCTCCCATCCCTCCGGCTCACCCCAATTCAGATGTCATATGTGTATTTTCCCCGGATCAAAGGGAGGTCACGTTAATTAGCCAATTTCACACTCCAGGCACACACACACACACACACACACACACACACACACACACACACACACACGCTCCACCGTCACACAGACATGTTAATTAAAGACTTTAGGCCACATGAGTGGGAACCAATCAGAGCTCATCGTCGAGGGTTAAAGGAATGTTTATGATAAACTGCTGATCAGCGGTAAAGTGGAGTCTGACTGTTGATTTGCTGTGACTGTTTCACAGCAAACTCTCCGTTACAGAAGCACTGTGTCCAGTCACATGTGCAGTATTCTGAATTATACATGTGCATATAGTATGAAAGCCATAATACCGGACAGGGTGTCCGAGCATAAACGAGACGGCAGCAGATGAGGTGGGGGTGAAGACTGCCACCTTGACATGCAGAGTGCTTTCTCTGCTAGCTTCTACATTGTGCATTGTTTTTTTTGTTTTTTTTTAAATAACATATGCATTATTTGATTTGTGCAGGGCAAATTGCTCTGAAATGGCAATTCATTAAATGAATAATAAACAGTTTTGTTTTTTTTTTTTTAAAATCAGCATAAAGGAAAAATTAAAGCTGTGCCAACAAGTGAGTCTTAATAACTTGTAAAATCATATATTAAACTAATGAAATATATTAAGTTATACAAATTCAGAGTTAAGAAAGTAAAGTAACTGTTTTGTTTTTAGGTTGCACTGAGTCCATGACTTTCTATATCACGACACCTCAGGCTGCTTTGTCACAGTTATACAGACTGTGTTCACACCATTATCATAACGTCTTTCTGTGGCCAGTTCAGCCCATGTTTAGGTTAGTTTAATTAGTTAACTGCTAACAAAGCAATGGGCATTACTGCTGTTGCTATGGTTACCTACATTTCATATACCTTGCACACCACTTTATGATGCTGGTGTAACTGTCCTATGTGAGCGTCACTGTAGTGTCCTCATACCCTTGACACCTGCCAAGTAATCAGACATGAATGTTTTCTATGGCACACAGTGTAAAGGGACAAGAGGACGACTGATTCTGCCAGAGCTTCTGTATCGTTGCTCTAAATTCATTTTCCTCGCTGGAAAAGCATTTTTAGCTGTTTCTAGGCAACAGCTTCCACTTATTTGAGGAGTAATAATAATTTCAAAGCCGACAAAGATAATGTTTATATATCAATAAATGTGTAAATATTGCTTACTGGTGGCCATGAGCAGAATTATCCACTTCAACCCGTGCATTTATGGGAAATAACTGGCTTTTCACCTTTTGTTTTCTGCATTGTGAGCTTCCATGTATAGTATAGTTGAATAGCTTGCTCTCTGAAGCTACAACCCAGCAGATGGCAGTAATGCAACACTTGCGGATGCCAACCGCCATAAAACTCAACAGAAGAAGAAGGCAGCGACTGTCATCGGTCATCAGTGCACATTTGTTTTCTCATGTGTTTCTTGTCGGCACATTTTACTCAATCAAGTGACCCACTGTGAGAAATGTAAAAAAACCCAGACATTAAGCAGCTAGTTTGACGATGCGCCACCTACAAAGAAACGTCAAACGAGATGTGCCGTGGATTAAAGCCTACAACTGATACCAAAATGTGGCGCAACATATGTCTATGTCCACATCCCGCAGACAAAACAGGTGCATTTCATACAGACTCGAAGAGATTAAGTCATCCATAATTTGATTAACACAAAAAGTGTAAGGAGCACATCAAAGTGGTGCAAGCTATCGCTAACAAACAAGCTAGTCAAGCAGAAAAGTTGCCCTTCTGCAAAACAGCTTGAATGAAGAACAATGGTGAGCTCTGTTGTCATTTCATAAGGCTATACATGCACATTCTTTCTTCCCATGCTGATGCTTTTGCTTTAATGAAGCTGCTGACATCCAGGGGTCTTTGATGGATCAGGGGACATCATGAAAATCACTTTGCAACTTAGCAGAAACTCCACTATGACAGAATGGATGCACATAAAGCGATCAGAAAACACTTGGCAGCATCCTCCATATATGATTTGGTCCAAACAGTAAATACAAACAATCCAGATTTCTACTCCAACATCAACAAGGTGGATACACTGTCTCTTCACTGCCTCTGAGCAGTGCAGCATATAAGAGGGGATTCTCACATCTCAACATAATAAAAACCAAGCACAGATCTCATCTGTCACATACTTGTCTCTCAGCCCTGGTGCACACCTGTCAAAGATATCCATAGAGACATTTGACCCAAAGCCAGCTACTGACCTGTGGATGCAGACAGCCAGTTGGAGGCTCAGCCAGGGACTGGAAGGTGCATCTTCATCCTCTACTATGCAGGAAGCTGAAGATGACAGTATATATATATACAATTGCTGTCCAAAATGATCCAAAACTCCAAGACCCTCACAACTGAGACAGAACCACCTACAGCTTTTCAGTTTATCAAGTATTCCATATTTTTCTGATATTGTTCAGACAGTAGGTATTCCTGCTGCATGGCATTAGCCATCTACACATGTGCACATGAAAGACTCTGGAGATTTTGGCCATCTGTGCATGTTTCCTGTGTCCCTGCATGATCCACAACTGGTAACCAGCCATCCACCCACGCATACACACCCACACACATAGAAAAGACAAAAACATGCCCACTAACACTAATATCTTAGATTCTAATTCTAATGCTTTTATGTTTTAAGATGATATTTTCTGCCTGTGCTCAAAGTCCATTTTCATGGACCAAAATGACAACTAATCAAAAGAAACAGTCTAATTATCCCGTGGTGTCACTGGAAAAAGGTCAAACTGCTTTCAGACTACATGAATAAACTTATTATTTCAAACAGAATCTGCACCAGCAGATCTTCAGTGACTCATACAGTTCTCCTCCCATTTTAGCACAGGCAACTTTGTCAAATACCAAAAACCAATGTGGGCTTGACAAAAACACCACATTAAATTTTCACAATTTCCAAAGTATGGCCTTGTTTGTATATTGAATCTGGCAGATGTGATTTTTATGTATCCAGGTTTGTCTTGAGGTCCTCGATTCTCCTATGAATATATTTCTCAAGCAGCTGCCTTAATATTGACGTGTCAAGGCAAAGCAGACAGATTTATTTTGAAATAAATCAATATATGATGGAAGTCTGGGCCCTGATAAGGTGTGTAATGTCACCAAATATAAACTACAGCCCAAGGCACATTTATTTAAGGCGGTGGGTCCCAATGCAGAGGTCAGGACCCCCTGAGGCCCTTACAGATAAATGTGGATGTGGAAATGTGTTGGGGGGGGGGGTAAGAAGAGTTTTACCTCTTGGACTCTAAAAACAAATGAGTCAATCTGAGAGGAGAACAGTCATCTTTGATTGGCCTGCTCACAGTTTGTAGATAGAGACAACCTGTGAGGGGGATTGTGGGTAAGCAGTACTTGATTATAACAGAGTCACAAGTCCAGACATAGTAGATTCCTGATGACTTTAGTGATCCCCTGACTTTTCATCTCTTGCCACCACAAGGTTAATCTTTGTGATTTTGATTGAAATGACTTATTTCACTTTTATTTCACAGAATTATTGTACATTCATGCTCCTCTCAGGGTGAACCCTTGACTTTTCATCAAGTGCCATTATTATGTAAAAGAATGATTTTGTCCAATACTTTGGGTTACAAGCTGTAGAACTAATGACATTGCCATTTGTCTCAGCCCCACATTGTGTTCAGTCTTACCTCTCTAATGTTAACACGCTAACATGTGCCAATTAATTTCCTATCCATCAAATAACCAATGAATAAACTGATTGTATCACTGCTTCATACCACACTGATTGTCAACGTGGGATCTTATTAGATTACATTTTGAAATAATTCCACACAACAGTATTATTCATCCAATGTTATTGTCTTGTGGTTTGATGTCTCTCTGAGGCACATGACTTTATAAAAACACTGAATAAAACATTGAATAATAACTATTGATATTGAGAGCTTCCATCCCAAAACACAAAATTGTTATGGGACTCGAAAAGCTCACATCAACCTAACCCCTCCTCTTTGTACAAAGATGAAGCCTCGCTGCTGAATTCCTGGCATGCTCCCTCATTGATCCTGCCTGCTGTGCTCTGTCTCGACTCATATTGCTGTGTTAAATTGAGTTTAAATGGATGGCATTGTAACATAATGGCATGCTGTAACATAAAGGCCGGAGGTCAAACCCTCAGGATCCTGAAGCAGCTGCTGCTCCCTTTGACCTGAGGACCTTGATGAAAGGGGCTCAGAGGATGGACAGAAAAGAAGGGGGACAAAAGAAGGGAGATCAGTAATGCACCTTCAAACACACAAAAATGCAGTACACCTGTCTGTCCCTGTGCACACATTATGACCATGTACATAATAAAGCAGATACATTCAAAAAGATCCCTTTTCTCTGTGATTTGGCCTTCAGTCCACACTCAGCCAGCAGATTCCCCAAGCTTTTCTGCTTTTCTTCATGGTGAATACATTGAAAACAATGGCCTTGCTTTTTAATGTGGACAGGAGAACAGAGCTTTTTAAAAGGCAGTGAGCCTTCACAGCAACACACTCATGGTTAAATCATAGCAAACCCAATCTAACAAACAAAAAAACTCCACACTTCCTTTACTGTGTCAACACTGTAAGTAAACCTCTAATACAGAATCGTCAAACATAAACATACAGGAAATAGCAGTTCCATCATCGGGGATACATTTTTCTTTTGTTCATTGCAGCAGTTTTGGATTTCTTAAGCAGCAGTAGACTGAAGGGGGTTTTAAGCTTTATTAAAGGCATCGTTGTTTGGTTGTTGCAGGATAGCTTAGCATATCTTAATGCAAACTCACATGATGTATGTATGTAGCATATTAGCATCAGCACAAAAGTATCATTGTGTCATATTTCAGGTGCAGGCAACAGCAAAGAAGAAACAAATGCAGAAAGATGCTGGCAAAGCAGGTTGAGTTAAAAAAGTTATTTTAATTTGAACAACTGATCACCTGATTACTTGCGTTTGTAAGGGGTTGCTCCTAGTGACAATCCCACGAAGAGTTTTCGCCTGCAGATCCCCTCAACTATAGAGACAAAAACAAATCCGCTATTGCAAGTTTAAATGGACTTTACAAGAAGCAGTGGTCAGTGAATAGGCTGTCCAAACAGGCAAAAACCTACCAAGGTTAAGGCAAGGAGCAGGTCATGGATTGGTAGCAAAACAGAAACAGAGGCACCAAGCAATAAGGTTCAGGGGAAAAGGAGCAGGTTATACAAGAGGAGCTAATGAGGTACTGAGGAGCAGGTGTGCAGGTGGGTGTGGAGGTGCACCTCATCATCCAGGGAAGGCGGGAACATACTGAGGGCCTCTGGTGAACTGGTGAGGAATGAGGATGTCTGGAACAGCCTACCTTCACCAGAAAAACGTATGCTTTTATGACCTATAATTAAGTTACATAACATAACACTAACATTTTTAACCCAAACCATGATCTTTTCTTAAACCTCACCAAGTAGTTTTGGTGCATAAACCTGAGGAAACTGTGACTGTTTTACAACAACAAAGGTTCAGTTTGACCTAAACCAAAGCTAGCAGTGGCTGATTCACAGCGTTAACCAAGAGATGAATGTGTGGTACGCCTATCAGTGGTACTCTCCGATGGTTATATGTCATTTTGTGGAGTCATTAGAAATCAACCTATTCAGTCCTTTAGGTATGAGGACATTTTGGTCTGAAACAATGCAGGAGCTCAGGGATTATACTGTATTAATGAAACTGAAGGGGAAAAATGTAAGACAAGCAGGCTACTTAAATACAAGTCAATCAAGAGAGTACCCTAATCCCTCACAGGTGTACAGAAGGCCACACTGGAACAGAGGATCAAACTCTCAGATTACCACAAGTGCCAAGCAAGAACAAAGATCATTGCATCAACAGTAGATGGTTTAACTGCACCATCTGTCTCCTAGGAATTAGATTTATATGCATGTTTTGCAAAAAAGATTTGGGGGAAATTCAGACAAGATAAAATAAAATAAGATCAGATAAAATAAGCTTTGATTGACCCTCCAGAGGGGGAATTTGGGTGTTAATGTTTTGTGGAATACATATTTTTTTTTCAGTCAAGGACGTGTTATGTTCCTGATTTCTTTTATTTTCTTAACCAAGTACTTTGACTCCTCAAACCTAATCGTGAAAACATGTACCATAGTTCAGTTGCCATTGGGAATACAAAGGAAATACTGTATGTGGCCAGTCAGCATTTGCAATATGTTGTGCATGAATAATTTGTGAAACTTGTTTTTGTCTATTAAAACATTTCCTCATGTTAAAAAACATAATTAAGGCCCCATCACATTCCTCCCAAAATGTATTTCCTGTTGCAAATTAACAGTACATAAATGCAATTTGTAGGTAAGTTTGGCTGCACAGCAGAGCCAGCGATGCACAATCCAGTGAAGACAACCAGAATGCAAATAATGTCATTAATGGAGATTCAATCTGAATTATAATAGTGACAATAATAACTTACAACTAAAAATGTGACTAAGGCCTGAGCGTTCCATAGCTCTCAGCTGGTCAATCCCTAACCTTTCATTCTTTGCCTCTGATGAAAGTGTTTCATTGCCAGTGAAACACAGGGAGGTGGGCCACGTCTGACCTTTATCTGATACCTGGCCATTGCATTGTTCAGTTCAATGTTTTATGTTTTGAAATACAAACACCAAGAGCTCTTTTAGGACTTGGAAGATGGATCAACATAGTGTTTGGCCGTGTGTATTTAATTTCAGGTGGATGGCGAGCTTTAAGAAACTCAGATGCGAGAATGTATGAACACTGTTTCTCACATAGACTGTCCTTTCAAATGTCACCACATTAGTATTGACTTGGTATTTGACTGTGACTTCGTTGTGGTTGTTCTGCTCTGGACTTGAGCGCGGGTTCATCCATGACTTCTATGGCAGTGCAGCTGATTAAAGATAGAACTTGTTCACAGCTTTATGTACCCTTTAAACAGTGGTGCACACCAGCAGTGTGAGGCATGGAGTCAGAACTCAGAACAAGGTTACCGAGCTGCAGGAGTATCAGACTGGTAATTACTGAGGCAGTTACACAAACACACTCACACACACGCACACAGGCACACACACACACACACACACACACACACACACACACACACACACACACACACACACACACACACACAGGCATCTGTCATCTGTAGGCAACTGGTGCCACGGCAGCTAGCAGCTAATTGGATCATTGTCTGGAAAGGAGAGAGGAGGAGCGAGGGATGAGGGAAGAAAAAAGGGAGGAAAGCAGGCAGGGGAGAGAAAACAAGAGATTAATGAGACCGAGAACTCTCTGAAGACTGCTGGGCAAGGTGAAACTCACTGGGGATAAGTGCTGTAGATTCATCTGTTTTCTACCAGTTATGCATAAACAATCTATATATTGTTTGTTTTTAGAGTTCAGTCGATATCCTGCTAAATATCTAGGTGATCTTTCATCATTCAGTCTGGTTTGGTCTTAGTGTGGCTATAAAATACACTGAGCTTCATAGATGGATGACTGGTATATTTAAATTTTGTAAGAAAAAATGCAAATGAACTCTTCATTGAAAGCTCTGCCAATCAATATCTTTAAGTGAATCCAATGACTGCATATAAAATGAGATAATCCTGCTTCACTTTGGAGCTTTTTAGCCTCTTTAAGCCCACAGTTTTGGTTTTACAGCAAATTTACTGCTTGGTTCGGTCTTAGTGCTGGCAGGACTGATCCTGTGTCCAGCAGCAACAGGCACTAAACTGCAGACAGACACAGTTAGCTGCTGGAGTAAATGCCAGACATTTTCCTCATGAGACTAAACCAGAGCTCAAAGGAGAGTGAATATTGGACTTACATTCATCAGATAGACACAAATATGACACCAAATGAATGCTAGTGTTGCTCTGTGTCTCCTGGATGTTGGCAATCATCTGCTAGACATCAGCCAAAACAACTGGGAGACCATAATATGTAATGTGAGTTGTATGTGTTTCAGGTTATTACAGAGTTTGTCTGCACCCAAGTGGCCTTCAAATCAATTGATGAAGCTTTTATGCCAGCTTTACTAGTGCCAAGTCTGTGAAATTAACATGATGTGGGGAGAGTTAGAAACAGTAAACTTGCCTTTCAAACTGGGATGAGGTGGCGTGTTGAAAGGAGTTGGAGTTAACAGCAGTTGCGATAAAGGATAAAAACTAATTAACCCAGCTTAGCTTCTCTGAGTACGCCTCCAAGCAGCACTGATAGTTTCTTATATTGCTGCATCTCTTTTCAGCCAACAATAACTTGTAATTGTCAGGACTTAAAGCAGCATGTCTAATCTGAAACCAAACAAAACTCCGAATGAATGACAATCGAGCTCTGTGCACATGGTTTACTAACACGTTAGCTATACCAGTCTGTCGCTGAGGGGCCACAAAAATGGATTAATCCATTTTGAAGTTGCACGTGTGAAAAGCACAAAATATGAAACATGTTAATAAGACAACTATGGAGCTTCCAGACTGCATTATTTCACTTTTAAGCTAGCAACGCTAGTTTCTCCTGTTTTATGTGCTAAGCGAGGCCTTATAATTAAACCGACATGTCATTTTGTTGTCACTGTATTATTCAGTCTGACATTGGGTTCATGTTTATGATGGTTTTATTTTACAGCAAACGGGTGTTTTGTGTCTTTGTGTCAGTGTTTATGAGCAGTGAACAATTTTCAAACTGAACAAAGAGTCAGTTTACAACAAGCTGTCCAGCTGTGCTGATTTCATCCACGCTTGTCACCATTATTATCACACTGACACAGGAAAATGACGTGTCCATGGCTCATCCACACGTACATGGGTATTTATAGTTTCTCTGTGTTTTGACCTTTCATCAACACACAAACGTAGTTTTATATAATCAAAATGCATCTTAAGAAGAGAGGAAGCTTGCCAGAACATCTATGAGAAAGGATACACAAGTGTATCCCACACAGAGGAGCAGAGCCACAAGTTCTTTTTGTATTCAGGTATTTAGGATGGTCAAATCAAACTTTCTGCCTGTCACCGTTTGTTTGTTGTAACCGCATTCCTTAATGACATTTCACCCAGATATTACTTCTGTCTTTATCATTGAATGCAGGCTACACTCAGTTCACCTGCTATAAACATGGCATGTTGTTTACAGGTCCAAACAGCTGCTAACATCAAATTATCAGATCAACAAGAACGCTTGCATTTAGCATTAATTTGCTATATCTCATGTCATCATATAATCCTCAATTGTTATGCATTATGCAAATGCTATTCTGAAAGTGCAGTCCTATGAGCTACATTTGAGATCAATATCACTTTGTCTTTCCTTACAAGGAGTGATCTGGCTGAGGGCTGAAAATGATCACCTGTTTACAGGCAAAAGGCACACGGCCAAAAAAGCCTGGGAGTGAGTTAGTGAATTTCTATGTAGTGAATGATACTATAATCTGTAACTGTTGTTGCTTTCAACATATGCTATTAATGGTCATTGCAACCTCGAGATGTTTCTTCATGTCATTACACTGACAGATGCTGCAGCTGATGCCACTGCCATAGGGCGTGCGCTATAGCTGGTTTCACGTAGTTATTTGTTGTTCTTCTCTCTCTCGGCTTTACAGAGCTGCACAATGAGTCTCAGTTCACCAGGAAACGCAACATCTAGAACTGGAATATATTTGCATATAACTCAGAGAACCAAACCAGAGTTGGTGTTATAAAATTGGAAATTGGAAAAAAAAAAAGACTGATTTTGCATTTCTAATCAGATAACACAACTGCATATAACATTATTTACCTGAATGTTGGATTGAAATCAGGAGTCATTTGTTCTACAAAGGAATCAATTCTCAAAAATGAAGAAACCCTTTTTCCTGAACGGTTGACCTTTTTTTGTCCCAACAGGCCACATTTGTTGATTTATTGTTGCTGAATAAAAGGGAGAAATTGCTGTCTGTCTGTTTGTGTGTGTGTGTGTGTGTGTGTGTGTGTGTGTGTGTGTGTGTGTTTGTATTTTTACTGGACGCTGTAGTCAGGGGAAGAATGACTCATATGGATAGTCTAGTGAGACAATGAGGGCCGCTGGAGGATATCGCTCTGCAAGTGTGAGTGTGTGTGAGTGTGTGTGCGTGTGTGTGTGTGTGTGTGTGTGTTACAGTGCTGATTGAGGGAATGTCACAGAGCAATGAGAAGGAACCAGGCCAACTGCCACCAGAGCGCTGGCGGTCAATTTGGACGGACTGTCACAGCGGCTCGCCTCATGTCCACGTCGCCTCCTTCCCCCTGTTGCTCTCCAAGTGCTAACAGCACAGTGTGTGTGTATGATCAGTGTGTAAGTTTGTGCGTGTGTGTGTGTGTTCGCTGGCCTATATTTGACATCAGTATAGCCTTATAGCCAGATGGTAATGATGCCCCACAGGCCCCCATGTGGAACAGAAACACTGACACGTTGTGAGCGCTGTGGATGTGAAGCAGCGATGAGCAGTGACAGGACCAAAGCTTCTGCTGTCACTGCTGGACACAGCAAGGACAGGCTGACAGCACACACACATGCACCTACATCACACATACTAACTTATCCAAGTTATTATTCTGCACGCTGAGGCTCCATTAAGTGATTTTTTTTTTTGCCACAATCACTGAATCGAACGACGCTGTGTGGCATGATAGGGTTGCTGCTGAGCTGCGTTTAAGTCATTAGGGCCAAGTCCAAGTCTAGTCTTCAGAAAGAAACTGTCAAGTGTCTCCATCCTGACCTTTAAAATGACGCAGTATTTAAACATTTTCTTTTTAAAGCTGTGTTAATGTGTGGCTAAGTGAGGCCTGTGTGTCACAGTGTTCTTCGTTTGTTAATTATTTATTGCCTGTCAAATTCAAGATGAGTCCTCATGGTTGTGTTTTTAGTCTCACTCAAGTCAACAGAATATTCTTCACAAGTACTACTTTTATTTTGAATATTGGAGCAAATTTTACAATTAATGTACGTTCACATTTTCACATGCAGCATGTTGAGTTTCCTCTGGTTGTGAATGCATACTGTAGGAGGACAGAGTCATCACACACACTCTGCTGAATGTGGCACAGTGTTGTGTTGTTGAGTCTTCTGTTGTTGTTGTTGCTGTTGTTGTGCTCTCTGTTCCAGTTCTATCACAGCAGATCCTCCAACGATGACCTGAGACCTTGACTCAGAGGAAACTGATTGTGTACATGCGTGAATAGGCTGTGTGTGTGTGTGTGTGTGTGTGTGTGTGTGTGTGTGTGTGTGTGTGTGTGTGTGTGTGTGTGTGTGTGTTAGTTCAGGCTTCCTCTTCCTTTTTCTCTTCCACAGTGGGCTGCTGCAGGATGCACCAGGTGCAGAAAACACACACAAAGAACTGAAGGATATACACAAGAGCAGACTGACTGAATGAGCGACCAATCAGACTTTCCGACTGTTCCACTGCCTCCCCACACCTTTGTCACTCTTCTTTTCCATTTCCACTGACTTCCACTTTTTCTGTTTCTAAACTTTTCCGTATTGACTAGTTTTCCTTGTGTGTATCTGTGCATGCAAGGAGTACGACCATATATTACAGCACAATATGCATCATTAATCACTGAGCTGAAAAATTACTAACTGGCTCTTATAGATGATGCCCCCCAAAGGACACTTCTTCAAATGCATATGAAATGCAGCAGGATGCAATTAAATGATGCTGGCAACACTGCTAACTGTCAAAGGTGTCGTCTGCAGCAGGTTGACTTCTTTTATAAATGATCTCGTCCTCATCCAGAAATATGAAATCAGTCTCTCTAAACATATTTAAAGTGCGTGTTGTGGATCTCTATTGATCGAGACAAGGACAGGGATTTATTGCTCTCCTCCAAACACTCCATCACTGCTCCGGCTCAACCATCTTCCTGCGAGGAGAAACGGGCCCTTCAGCAGCTCTGTCGTTCACTCTTTTTATACTGTTTCATGTTTGATGATTACAGACTGACAGAAGGGACACAAAGAGCTTGAGGCTTTTAGTTGCATGGACAGCAGAGATCCATGATACTCTTTCAGGTCTCTTATCAAAGGCAAGAGTACCAGTACGAACTTATATCTGAGGAGAGTTGATAGCGTTTTGATTAAAGGAAAATTGATGGTTGTTCTTACAGCCTGGGTTGGATATTCTTTTGGTGTGGCTATTAATCCTTTGGGTTATGATAATGTTTTGCTTACTACCTTCTGCTGTTGTTGTGACACTGCTAGAGCAGAGTCCATTGAGAGAAGACAGGCAAGTCATGAGTCAGACATGTCTTTTTAAGCAAATTAGATTGTGACCCACAGAACTCCAGAAGCTGAGATGTACACTTTGAGGAGGAGGGATAAAAATAGACTGTAGTCATTTATCTGACGTTTCTCTATCTCTGTGTTCATATTTACATCAATGTGATGTCCCATTTGTTCAGGCTGTAGTTTTAAAGGTCAGTCAAATGCACAAACAACTCCTAATTGTGATGAGACAATGACTTTAAATTTACGATGGAGAGTTTTGACTCACATTTCTGTAGCCCTTTCGGGAAGCTGATGGCTCCTGTCATGAACAGAAACTCTACAGATGTCAAACCAACTCCCACTGCTGTACCATCAATAAGAGGCTGGTGGCATCTGGGTCAAAAATCACCTAATCTGCCTTTTTTGTCTTCAGCTGATGATCCATCTAGAGTTTAGTTTTTGATACAATAGAAAGTGCTATAGGGCACTATACTATATTCTGTAGGATACTAGACATGTTATATAAACTATGCTACAGAGCATTTTATTTTACAAGGCTGTAATTTTACAAATAACATTTTCAAGAATTTCACAGGAATTTCTTTAAAAGAAAACTGAAATTTACTTGCAAGAAAAGCTCCCATTTAACCGAAGTAAATATCCATTCATTATGCTTGCCTGAAGACAAATTTCATATTTTACATGTTCAAGTTGACATACTGTCCACTGACTCTCGAGGTTAGGTTAACTGTTAGGCTCACAGGGATATCCCTGGCAGCATGACCAGGTGCTCAAGATCGCAGAGATGATCAGCAGTGCCATCACCAGCTGCCAGAGGTCAAAACCCTTAAAGCAAACTACCAGCTTCATCAGAGCCAGACAGCAGCTAAGAACAACACCTAAGGCAATATCAGGACTTCTCAACACTGCACAGGACCGGCAGCTGACAGTGGACATTAATAGGCAATAAAATTCCCTCAACATGTTGCCAAGACTGCCATCAGACCTGACATCATTCTGATGTCAGAGGTGGCAAAGAGCATTGTCAAACTGGAGCTCAGTGTGCCATGGGAAGACTGTATGGAGGAGGTATTCGAGCAGAGGAGGGTGGAATACACGGGCCTAATCAGCAACTGCCACAGACAAGGCTGGAAGGCAAGGTGCTTCCCTGTGGAGGTATAGGGTGTAGAGCATTGATGGAATCAACTGGTTGGCCACAGGCCACATCCATTCAGGCAAAGCTTCGCAGACAATGTGCACATCCAATGTTGCTTGACAGTGATCATAGAATAGCTTACCAACCCCTGGCCTGGCAAAAGGTCCGTTATTCATAGTTCACCTGTTCAACAGGAATGTATGATTCTCCAACTCCAACCTCTCTACTCAGTGGACCCTGGAACAATACCTCTCTGGAACAAGAGAGTGGATCTGTGGGAGAGCCTAGACTCGCTCAACCTCAGCTAGGTTCCTTGAGTGAAGGATGTCTGAAGATTGACAGATCTGAAACACCTGATGACCTCACAATACATCACTGATGATGTTCCCTTGCACAGCATCAGAAGATATTTCATTATAATTATTCCTGTAGAATAAATACCAAATAATGGACCAAAAAATAACTGCAATAGAACACAGGGAGCTCGGTTAGAGCCACTGCTTCTTTGTGTCAAAAGAAGCCAGTACAGGTGGCTCAGGGTGCCTTCCTTTGGAGGTTTACTGGCCACACCCAATTAGTAGAACTCCCCAAGTTAGAGATTATATATATATCCCTTCTGCCTTGGGATATGCCTCAGAAGAGGGACATGTGGACTATCTTGCTTAGCCTGCTGCCGTTGCGACTCTGGCCCTGATGAGCAGCAGAGAATTGATGGATGGTCTACAGTTTATAACATCATGACAGGACACAAAGACACTATAGGAAATTATAGAGGACACATTGTAGGACATAAAGTAACAGTACTGAAAATAACAGGGCACTACATAAATATAAGACTATATATACACAATACAGGGCACGATACAAGCTTTAGTTTGTTTAAATGATGTCCTGGAATGGAAATAAGACCACACACAGTATTTTCAAGCAAGGCAGAGTGGTGTCTCCAAATTCTGTGGTGGCACTGTACAGTTTGGACACCATATTTTAGGTGAGTAAGGCAAAGGTGTGGACCGCTGTCTTTGGTTGTATCAGTGCTAAAACATTATGATTATGAATGTTTCATACTCAGGATCACCGTGTCAGACTTGCTCATCTGCAGCTGCATAGTAAACCGAAGCGCTTCTGTCCAGTAAAGTAACTGCAGAGCAAACAAGGGAAAGAGAGAGCATCCACAGGAAGGCAAAGAGGGGGAAGGAGGACAGGGTTTATTCTGGTAAACACTGTCTGAACTGATGTGCAGTGAGATGGAAGAGGAGGGAAATAGAGGCTGCTGTCAAAGATAATGTCTCTCCCCCCTTACCCTCTCTCTTTCTCTCAATCTGTGCATGCACTGAATAATTTAAAGCTTTACAGTACAGCCGGTGATAAAGTCAACCAAACGGCAGAAGCTCTGACTGAGACAGAGGGAGACGAAGGCAGAAACATCACTGCTCGATATTTGACTCTCTGTGATAAGCAGAACATGCAGCACTCATTGTCTACACAAAGAGGATGATTTCATAGATTAGTGTTGCAGATAAAGCTGTAATGTTATCTGATTACATCTCATTTATACATTGTCATTCAGGGAAGGCTGATGCTTTGGATCATTTGAGCTGTTCTCTGCACGTAAAATACCCATTTGTATTTTGGCGAAGGCTTATTGACGTTGGTAATAGAGTCAGTTGGAACATAATGGGGGAGGGCCTGGTCAGAAAGAGACTGTGTAGTATGTGACTGTACATTGACATTTCAAGAGCGTGCCTCTGCAGTGGAATAATTTTCAGGAACGGTGGTAGAGGAAGGTTTTGTGTTAGATTGAAACAACAAACCTGCGTTTACATGCAGTTGGTTAATAATAATAATTCTCCTGCAACCTTACACTACACTTACAGTGTAACTTACAAAGAGTGTTGGGGGTTTTCGGGAGATTTGAACTTATTTATGGGTTTAAGTTTAAGTGAAGGTGAACTTCACTGTGACATCATAATGTTCAGCAAAAACACTTTGCTGTCTTATTCAGCACCATGACTCAGGAACAGAAGGGGAGATTGTGACCATATTTCACATTTGCTCTGATACTGAATTGGTGACACTAATCTTGGGTGTCCATCTTGAAACTGGGGTGATTGTATAGATCTTCTCTTTTCAGTTTCAATCAGTCTTTGGGTTTAATTCTTTTGAATATGAGTAACATTCATTCCATTTGATTCCCTAAATGCTACCACAGAGGCACTTTTGTGTGTCTTGCTATACAAGAGTACACATTACAAAACCCAGGTTATGTGTCTTCTTAGCCAAAAAAAAAAATCAGGCAGAAATACCTGCATTAACAGAGTATCTTAACCTCTAAACATGACTGAAGAGAATATGTTTTCTGGTGTACTTGATGTCTACGAAATCAGTTTACTGCTGAAAGCCACCCATAAGTACATGCACATGCACTGCATATGTGTGTGAGAGAGTGCTGTTGAAGTGGAGTGAGGAGAAGCAGAGACTGACAGGGAGACAGAGATTAGTCGTGATAGCAGGCTAATGTGCGTTTGACCTCCTGAGTGGCTGTAAGCAGCAGATAAGCTAAAGACTTCATTGTCTGTGGACCTCTGCAGACACTCTCTGTAATTAGTTCATCTATCTGAACATGTAAAGACAGAATTTACACAGACCACTTCCTTCTGCTCCGGTGACCCCATCGGAGTGCAGACTCTTGACCTTTGACCTCTGCAGACTAAGCTGCTGGGGTCTCGGAGAAGTTCTTGTACCTTTTTCCCCTCTACTAACATTGCTATACATGCGAGAAGCTGTACATAGAGAGAAAAGATGTCACACAAACCTAAAGAACACTGTAGGAGCCTGGCTCTGGAGACAAGCAGGCAAACACTATCAACACTGACTCCATCACAAAGCTGAATTTTGAAACTCAGGAAGACAGAGTCACAACTAATCAGGGTTCCCACCTCCAGAAGCTGGCGGGAGCTGTATTGAGTTTGGCAGCCTGAAACGACCCAGAACACCAGGAAACCAAGTGCAGAGAAACACACCTGTGTAAGAGCCTCACAGGGGGAGCTCAGGGCTTCTTTATTCACTACAAACACATCAGAAGTGCATCAAAACACACAAGAAGGTATATTTATAAAGACTTAATAAGCTTCTGGCTGCAGATCATCTGGTCAAAAGACATTTGTTAATATTTTAGATTAGCATGTCATTATTAACGGGCGGCACGGTGGCGCAGCAGGTAGTGCGTGTGCCTCACAGCAAGAAGGTTGCCGGTTCGATCCCCGGGTCAGGCAGGGGCCTTTCTGTGTGAAGTTTGCATGTTCTTCCCGTGCATGCGTGGGTTCTCTCCGGGCACTCCGGCTTCCTCCCACAGACCAAAAACATGCTCACTAGGTTAATTGGTGACTCTAAAATTGTCCCTAGGTGTGAGTGTGAGAATGTGAGAGTGAATGCTTGTGTGTATGTTGCCCTGCAGTCGGCTGGCGACCGGCTCAGGGTGTACCCTGCCTCTCGCCCGTTGACAGCTGGGATAGGCTCCAGCTCCCCCCCCCAACCCCGAAAGGGATAATCAGGGGTATAGAAGATGAATGAATGTCATTATTAACCAACTAACTTTTATAACTACAGATGGAGTAATGTTTCGATGTAAAATAACTGTAAAATCCAAAATGTTTTATGTGGGCCCACCATGTAGCTACCATTATAGCCCATAGAAAGCAAAATCTTATCAAAAAGTAGAATAATTTCTGCCACATTGACTCTTACAGGCAAATAAACAAACTGTGTTGAGGGTGATTGTTTATCATTATTTAGGGTATAAGCAATGACACATGAAAACTTTCAGACAGCAACCTTTCTGACTCATTTTAAAACACTGATACATTATATGTGTCCACCAAGGGTTGAAGAAAAACTCAAACAGTTTTCTGAGCACTCGTGTTCGGAGTCTTCTCCAGAATCAGATGTGAAGATGGATATCAGTTTCTTCTCGACCAGGGTGTGTTTAGTCTTGCGATTCCAGTCTTGTCTGATTTACTTGTAACGTCTTGCATATTCAACTTTAGCAGAAAGAGAAGAAGACATTATGATTGTAAGAGCAGTAAAACTGGATATATGCTTGTATTTTAAGGGGTTATGACGTAGCTTTGAGGCCTTCACATGTAGACACTGATGGATAGACTGTGGCTGACATGTGCCTCCTCAACACACTGAGGCTACAGCAGCTACAGCGATACCACATGGAGACCACAAAAACTGTGATTGCTCAGCTTGGGCTGCTTGTGTTTTCTCCAACAAGTTTCTGATGCTGGAAGAGACTGTCGAGAGCGAAGATACCATGAAGCAATTTGATGAAACACTCAGCTATCTTCTCCTTTTCAGTAACACACACTGAACAAAGCCTTTCCAAAACTTGCTGTGATCACCAGTCACAGGGAATTAAAGCACTATGTTGATAAGCTAAAAAGCATTGGAGCTATTTGTTGACCAATAGCTGCGGGACGCCATGGCTGCAGTACCATCTCAAGGTTCTGTCCTTACAGTGGGGTTTGGTCTCTACTAACCCTGAACAAAGCCCACATTCTACGCAAAATCTGGCTGCTGATTAGCTTGCACGTCATGTAAACAAGAGTTGCTGGAAGGTGGACTTCCTGGACTAGCAGTTTGCCCAAACTCTCAGTTCTAAAGCTAAACTAGGCTAAACACATTATGGACCTCTGAACTGAACACACAAATGAGAATTGATTGACATCTTCTCACCAAACTCTGGGCCAGATGGCAAAAAAGTACACTTCCTAAAGCTAGAACACAATGAAACCATGTCTATCACCTTCCTGTGTCAACAAAGCTGGTTCCTGTATGAACAAATGAAAACTGATGTTGTGCCTCTTATCTCCCACAATATCCACCTCCATGCCAACTCTGCTAAAGTCTGATTCTCTCTTATTGTGACTCAAATTTTGAAACAAGGAAGCTATGAAGCTTCACTGCTAAAATAATATGTAGGAAGGCAAGCGGGAAGTGGATTAGATGTGTGTGAGATGAAGAGAGAGAGAGATTGTGCAAGTAGTTTTATATTTTTAGATCAGTGTGTTTGGTAGAAACTGTAGAGGGAGACTGCGGTGCGCTCACACAGCTCAGATTGATGAGATATGTTGCTAAGTCTCTACGAAAGAAAAATAAAAATGACTACACAGCTTTCACAGTTTATAATGAACCAAATTTGCAAGCAGAATATCTCCACTAACATTGTTTGCAATTAAGCCTAGACCTCATTTATCTTTTACACGATTCGTTCAGAAAGGACAGTTGAAGGCAGCAGCTAGCTGATTCAATATGTTAAAATGGTTTCACCTAGTTTGTTTTACATGTAAATCAAACGAAAGTAATGCACATTCAGTGAGGCTCCTTTCAAATTTATTAGAAGTGACGCATTTTGAGGTTGTCCACCTGAGCTGAATTAATCAGTAGCAATAGACAGAGGACATGGGATTTGCATGGAAGTCAAACCAGCAAGGTGTGTCTGGGGAGTGTGTCATCCTTAAAGTCTGATTGGCCACCCTAAAATCCAGATTTCTGAAATGCATCTGGTCATGTTAGAGGTCAAGCATGTGCAGCCATCTGATAAGCCGTGAAACTCAGAGAAGTCTTCCTCCTCTTTGGCTGTTTGTTGGCTAATAACCTGTGAGGATAACTTCCTGGAACACGAGGCTTCAAAGCATTGTTTCATTGACCTCTAATGGTTAACCCAACAGTAATGTGCACTTCTCCTTCTGCACTGCAGCGAAACCAGCCCAGTATCCCTTGGAATGGGAGGATTTTGCCACTTATGATTTATGTTCAGTGCCAATGGAGGAAGTAGTATGCCCTTTATGAAGTGAAGTGGAAAGTAAGGGTGTTTAGGTCGGTGTGGTGGATGGTGCAGCATATCTGACTTTCATATACGAGAGTGAAGTTCACCTCCTGTCACCGACATGCAAGCAGCATTCATGTTTTTATTATCTATGATCTGTCCTTAACCAAAACCAAGTGTTTTACTTGCCTAACTATAACCAAAATTAATGTATCAAATTACAATGGGAAAATAATCTTCAGTATGTGACAGGAGGCCTCTGCTACAGTTGACTTTACAGAACTTTAAAGCGGGCTTCAGATACGTTTAGCTGCTGGGCCACAACTTTACTGTTTGGTTCACTCTCACTGCTCTCATAGCATCATTTTTGGCCACAGCAGAATCAGTGAATAAGCTCTCCAAACCCAGTGCAACTACCTGCCCAGCACCAAATAGCAGGCACATGACGACTAGCTGGTGAACACGGTGGAACATTTAGCAGCCACAGAGACAAATGTTTTAATCAGGAGGTGTAAGAGACCAAAAATAGAGTCAAAAGCGAGTGACTATTGAACACTTCCATTCACCAGGTGGACACAAACACAGCTCTAAATGAACAATACTACTATCTATAACCATTGGCTGTGGAAATAGGTGTCTAAAAGGCCAGGATATGTCTCAACTCTTGTTGCAGTAGTTGCCATGTGTGCAAAGGAAGAATTGGAGAAATGTTACCACTGAACATAGAAGTTAATCCGCAGTTTTCCAGAATATGTAATAGAGATGGTCTTGTGTTGCGTTAGGGTTGCTAAAATAGAAATAAAATCAGTGCTATGAAGTGGCACTGGAAACATATGGAAACATATGGCAGCTGTTGCATTAAGTTCGCTGGGTTCACTTTTTTTTTCCACCATCCTGAATAATTTTAGAGCTGCTTTTGTTCTTGCACAGCTGTCGTGATGTTTTTCCTCTATTAGTACAAAAACAGCAATGTATGGATAGTTGGTGGTGGACAGTGCGGTCTAAGAGTCACCCAAATGAGCTGACATGGTCCTTCTGGGAGATAAGTATAGAATATGCCATGGGGCAATTCACCACATTTCTGTTTATTTCTGCTGTTAAGGAAAGCTGATGGCTGCTGTTTCTGTAAACACTTACCGACACTACACAGACTAATGCTGCTGAATAAGATTATAAACAGCTCGCTCGCCTTCCTTCTGTACCCCTGACAAGTACTGAATAAGCTTGCAAAACTTCAAAATGCCCACGCTCATCATCATTGTGACTTCCCATTTTCTAGCCAACACAGCCCACTGCTGAGAAATGATAATAATCCTCTGCATTTGCTTTGCTGAAACGTCTTCATCCAGCATCTTAAACACGCTGTAAGCAAAGCAAATATAAGCATGTGTGGAAATGCAAAGTTTGCATTTGCAGAAAAGCCAAGTGACCATTTAAGATGATTTAAATCAGAGGAATGAATATCAAGTCTGTCCTTCCACTGAAATACACTCACAGTTTGCTCCCTTTTAATTACTTAATTAACAATTTCTATGTAAGAGGACAAACTCACAGAGCAGATATGTTGAATAGGAGCTCACTTACTTCTGCTTAATTGATCCCCAATTAGCCATTAATTATTTAATTACCTCATTTAGCCTGCATGTCATTGGTTTGTATGTCAGCTCAGTCAGTGACAAGCTAGCTCTAATTAAAGACCAGGACAGTATAAGCAACCGAGGAGAAGCCATTTACAGGCAGGGGAGAGCGATAGATATTCATGAGATTGTTTTAATCTGTAATAAAGACCTAAATTACCAGCAGTGTTGAGAATGTGAGCCTTTCTGTTGTAGTAATGTGATACTGGTTCTCCGTACGTCTGTGCTATTGCCAGCGGCTGGACACGATGTGTCCATCTGCCTTAAATGGTCATTATGAAAGAATAATGTGCTACCATGTTACTCGTAATTAAAGTCATCTGGGTGTCCATACAGGGGTGATTCAAGTCATTTTCTAGAAGGTTATATTTGTCTAAAGTGAAGGCATGCAAACTGTAGTGGATGAAACGGGTGACAGCTCTAAAGCCAAACCATTTATAAATGAAAGCAAATGAAGCACTTTGGTGCGCTTGAGATGAAAATAGAAAAGATAGATGCTGTTTGGATAGAATTTTCCTGTAAGTGACTGTTAATCCCACTGGTGTACTTAGAATAAATTGGATTGTGAGTGTTGATAGTTTGTAGAACTTTATTTTTTCATGTTTAAAACCAGTTTTGGAAGTTCAGTTCAGAAACTGGAGAAAAATCTTTACAATTTGAACACAATAGTCAAGTATTGTGATGAAATCAGAAATGAAATAGATGGAAAGTCCTTCATTTAGCTGCTGTGGGTACCTCGCAACTACCCTGTTGAGCTCAATGGTTCGAGAAAATTCCATTTTTTGGTGGGAGTTGGTGCATGTTAACACAGGGAAACAGGACAGTGATGTAAACTTCTAAACTTGTAGTGATTGGGGGAAGTAAAGAGTTAAAGAACCAGTTCAAATATTTTGTAATAAGTCAAATGAATACAACAATCACATGTCTGTAAAGGAGAGGACAAAATCCATAGTCCTGTGTGAAAATGAATTCCAGAGTGGGATTGACCTCCTAAGAATGACAACCCCAGTTGCAAGCACCCCAAAACGACGTCTGTTGATATTGAAGTGACAAAGCCCTCTCGCAGCTGTAGGATTATGATGTCAGGTGAGGTTATTATGGAGCAACACAATCCATGTAGGGAGCAGGTTGGAAAAAAGTCAGCAAAACGTCAGACTTAACCACATGAGACTGGTGTTCATGTTTCAAACTGCTGTTTCAAACCACAAATCAATGATGATTTTTTTTATCACAACCGTGAACCTTAACCATGGCCATGTCACATCGTATAACAGATTTACTTTCCAACAGTGATTTGTAGAGGCTTTGGAGGACATAGTGGTGTCAGATCAGACACTGTGGTGTCAGATCAGTAAACGTTTCTCTGGGTCGTTCTAGAGGGAATGGACAAACAACGGTTTCTGTCCTTTATCGTGGAGAGCTTCACCAAAGTTCAGGTGAAGCTTACAGGTGAGGCTTTAGTCTGAGTCAGCCAAATTGAATCTTCATCCTGGCGGTCTTGTGCAGGCTTATTGCCAGTGTTTTGTCCTGGCAACAAGCCTTAATAAACAGAATGTAACTCAGACTGAACCCTCAGATTAGCTTTACTTGAATTTTAGAATGCATTTGAACACAGAAGGACTGTGGACCGGCTTGGACAAGCTAAGTGTTAAGTTAGTGTAGCTTAGTTAAAGACAGACATTTTTTTATGCGTGTTAAAAGGTTCACCAAAGTTATTCTGAAAAACCTTCGACGCAACAAAATACAAGAGAGCCGTGACCAGATTCTACCATTTATTACACATATTACATTCTTAAATAAAAATGCTCCACTTAACAGTTCTTGCATAGATATCTTACAATACCAATTTAGAAAAGAATTATGAAACAGACCAGTAACAAAAATAAATTTTCTTCTTCCTTAATAAAGAACATTACCATACTAACATCATATAATACAAATAATATTTTAAACACTTTGTACAGCAAAAAATTGTAAGTCAAACAAGAGAACTCAAAATAAAAAATTAAAAAACTCAACAGAAGTGACAGTGACAGAGGAGAGGACGGCAGGTGTGGAGTGAAGGTTCATGGATTGAAGGTTGATATGAAAGGTATTGAGTAACAGAGCCCCTGTTGGACAGGTCAGAGGTAAAAACACATCTGCTGTCTTCTCTTTTCCCTACGTGACAAATCATCCCAGGAAATATGTCATTGTGATTCCGTAATAGTTATGGTTTCAGTTCAATGTGTACATACACTGGATGATATAAAGGTGCTAAAATACAGCTCTTGTTAAATAATGACACCGGATTGGTCACTTTTCCCATTGTGCAGCATGAGGATTGGCACCAAAATCCTGTCTCTGTCACAGTAGTTAGTTTGGGTGCTAATGCTTATTATTTTAAAGGTGAACGCTGTTTTTCTGCATTTATGTGAGTCTTATTTTACCATCATTCCCATTGATTATGATATGTCACTCACCAGATGCATTGCAGAGATTTTGGAGATGGGGTCTCCAATTAATACAGCTTCACAACAACATCTAGCAAGCGAGATGAGCATCATGCACGTTTCTAAAACTTCAAATTGAACCAAAATGACCTGAAACTTTTGTTTGGCACTTGAACCTGACGGAAATTTTTTTGCATCTCTGAAAGGCAGCTGATGTTGTCATACATGTTGTCATAACCAATAAGAACAATATGCAGAAGAATGAAAGACCCACAATGGGGGAAAAAAAACAGAATTTAAATATTAAGTAACAATTTAGGAAGTAGAACTAAAGAACCCCCCACACAGTGAAGGGATTCTTTGGTCACACCTGTTACGATTATGGGTATGCAAGAACTGTTGTAATCATTACCCATTTGGGGGGGGGGGGGTTATTATCTATCCCATCAATAAGTCTCAGTAAAACAAAAACACTTTTTTCTACAGCTCTATCTAAGATGCAGGTGTGTAGGTGGACAGAAATTGTAGCTTCCAATTAATAGACTGCAAGGGTTGACTGTGTGCAGGAGACTACTTCTTTTGTTTCACCCCTGAAAAAAGAATAATCTTGTAGCAGAGCAGGCAGATGGTTAGTTATCCACACATGTCTGAATATTTTCTAGACTTGTTGAGGATTGTAAAATTTGAAACAACACATTTTGCAAGGCAGAAGATCTGTGGTCCTGTGAGAGCTCAAGTTTATCAGCAAAAAAGTCAAATTCCATTACTAAGTTTGCCGATTTCCTTAATATAATACTAGCCTTAGCTTTGCACCAGACACAAACAGAATATTTTGGATACCAATCCTTTTTGCATGCACTGAGAGGGGGAACAACTGGCCAAAAAAGAAGTTCTTAAACTCCAAGTACCCCACAAATATATATCAGACATTAGGGTCTAACTAAGCAGTTAAAGTGACAGAGATGGACAAGCACCTACAAGGCTGGGTTGACCGCGGACATTTAGCTGGCAAGGTGGAAAAGTTATTGCAGTCTCACCAATAAACTGCTTGGAGCTCCCAAGCTGCATAGCTCTTGAGAATACTTCCCAAAACAGCTGGATATCTGAAGACTATCAGCATGTTCTGCCCCAGAGGACTCTGATGGTTGTGGTTTTGGTGGAGAGGGTTTGGTGTGGGTGAGGTGAAATATACAGACACGAGGAGAGGGGTAAAGACCTGTGAATTTCTTATATACTGACACATCAAGCATGGACAAACACAGTAGTTACAGACAGACAGAGTCACTCCTGGATGCCACTGAAACCAAGTTTAACCAAGTCACAGCAGGACTGAATGTTTGTGTTGTGTTTACAACAAAATCCCCCAGATTAATGGTGATGAAAAAGGCTTTTCACTGGAGGTTTAAGTTGATATGTCACTCTGATCTATCACGACTGGACCTGTAGGAAATGGTTCTTGGTGGAAGGTGCATCCTGGATGTGTAACAAATGTTAAGTGGATATTTGACAGAGTGCTCCAACAGACTACGCTAGCAGTGCGTGCACATGGAGAGTGCAATAGCTAAGTATGATCATGTAGTGCAATGTTTGCAAGAACTAAAGCAGATCTATAGAAACGCTGAAATGTCTGAGACGGTGCTGTCACCATGTACAGTTAATTTCACACAGAGCGGTCTGTATGTAAGATCTCACGCTATTTACAAAAGCTGCCTAAAGTGACAATCCTTCTTCAGGGTGATAAGGTGGAAAACTATGGAAACTGAAGCCTGGTTCTTCAAAGGACTGTGTCCAAACAACTGCCTGTGGTCAAAGGTGATGTCTAAAGGCAGTTTTCACACTGGGTTTGTTGGTTTGATTCAGGACCTGAGTTTGTTTGCCTTCCATCTCCGAACCCTGGTTTGCTTTCACATTTGTTCACTGGGGCATGATTTACAGAGGCAATCAGCAATCACTGCTTACATACAGTTTACAGTCTTCTGTTTCACAAATGATGGTCAATTGCAAATTGTAGATACATGTGCAAGTTCTATAATGTTGTTTTCATGAGTGTAACATGTCAAAATAAACACTAGAGGAAATTAGCACAAACTGCAGCATGGATGTTGCAAATTTTGTTCAACAAGCCAATGATCTGTGGTACTATTGTGTAACTTGTCCCTGACCAAGGTGTGACTTTGTGCCTGTTCTCAAGATATGATGTTGGTGCAGCTTTTGAAATACACAATCAAAAGCCATTTTGATAGGTGCTCCAGAGCCAACAAGTTGACCTCACATTATTTTCTGCAAACAAGGCAAGAATGCCAGTGATAATGTCATAGTAATGAACCATACTGCAGTTCACCTGGTACTGATTTCAGATGAACTTCGTTCAAGTGGATTTAAGAGCAGTTTCTATTTGTGCACCTGAGTTTGGAAAAAAACAAAACAAAACAAAACTTCATATTACCAAGTTTTCAGGCAAACCATTGCTAGATTTGGACTAACCTGCCAGTGTGAAAATGCCTTTAGCAACTTCTCATCTGGATTTCTTCTGAACTCTAACCATTTGATATTTGGTGAACTTATTTGGTGGTTGGTGATGTGACGTTGGTTTCCACAGTCAGCTGTTTAACATTTCCAAAGACTTCAGCCCATCTATGACTTTGAAATATGACACTTAATGATGCTATTCTCAGTGTGCTAAGAAGCTAACTTAAACTAAAGCTTCTTCACTCCTGCTTAAGCTGCTAGCGCCACTATACTGGGCACCCTATAAGACCATGAGAACATTATTTTACATTTGTGAACAATGAGCTTGGCTCCAGCTGACAGTAGACAAGAGACTGAGAATGTTATGAAGCATGAAGAGTCGGAGCATACTGGTAATTAAGATTTAATGGGACGACCATGTAAGAAAAACAATCCCTCTCCTTCCACCTTCCATCCAGTACTCCTTTTCTGCATCTCTGCCTCTCTGCTCTTTCCTCTATGTCTACTACATTCACAGCAGTTAACTTGCAAATATGCAAATCTTTGGGCAAAGTGTGTAAAGTGTGCATTCAGCATTCCTGCAGCTGATAGTGCATGGACAACTGCTGTGGACAGACAGGGAGAGATGGGGTGAGGATGGAGGGATGGAAGGAAACAAGAATGGCACTTCAATTGTGAAGGAGAAGGGAGGGTTGGGGGACACACAATGGATTAAAAATCTGTCGGGACTTTGCAGATAAATGCTAATTTATTTTATCTGTAATCCATGAGATAAAATGCAAGGGCTGATTTAATGATTTTGATATTCATGTGGGTAAATGATTTTTTAAATCCTTTTTTCATCACAGTTTAGTCTCTTTGACAAATATCTCACTGTCTCCTGGCATTTCTCTATGCTAACAGGAGCTTTTGTTTGTTCTACATCAAATCTGTCCACAGGGTACAAAGCGCTGGAATTGGTCCGGCTCAAGGACCCTGTTGTTTTTTTCTCCAGACCACTCAGTTTCCCTGTGACTCAGAGCTATCTCATTAACTGAACTGCAACGAGAGGAGTGGAGTACTAATGCTAATCAGAGCTGTGGGACGGCAGCTAGCTGGCCTGGAGGAGCCTGAGAGATGGGAAGGACGGAGACCCAGAGTAACAATGTGACAGAAAACCTACTGCAACAGGCTGAGAGGAAAGGAAATGTGAAGGTGTATCTGAAGTGACTCTGAGATGTGTCTGATGTTGAGAGAAATTTTAATTAAAGAGGACAAGAACTACGAGTTCTATTTGTTGCATGCTGGCCAGCACTTCATGAAATCTGGTACATGAAATCTTCAACACCTCAGTATGTCTCTGTAGTTTGGGGCACATTGTCCAATGAGTCATCCATAAAAAACAAAACAAAAATGCTCTGAAAGTGACACATTCGCTTTAGAGTGTATTTAAGGCTCATCGTTTTTGGTGCCAGGATGGTTGGAAAGAACCAGATCAATTTTAACTTTCAAAATGATTCAGTTTCAGTTTGAAGTCACCATACATGCAACAGTTGTTTTCTTCACAAGAAGACACTGATCCTGTCAGTTTTCCGTCAATGAGCTCCTCTTGTGGTGTTAGCGGGAACATAAGGTAACAGTGACAAGACAAATGGCGACGGAATGCAAATGAGCTGCTGATTACGCATCTGACTATAAAATTATTAAACTACACTGTTTGTGCGAATGGTATTTTAAAAGATCTGATTTATATCCAGATATTTGTATTCTTTTTTTTTAACCCGTTTTTTTTTTTTTTTTTTTTAATCAGAAGAAATTCAAACAAATTCTGAGATGACTGGGAAGGAGAAAAAAAAAAAAAGAAAATAAAGGGCCCTAAATGTCCTTCAGAAATGTAAAGGGAGAGGAGTCTTATTTTAGTGCCCTCGAATACAAAATGCAAGCTCAGCATTCCTTTGACTCAACTCCTCAAGCTCCATGACTTGTATGATTGAATGAAGTGTGAATGAATCGAGGGTCTCAACAAAAACCTTAACACATTATCAGCCATTGCTTAGATTCAAAGCATTTTCATCAGCAAATGTATCAACCAACATTTGTCCCACATGGTTGCACACGTTTAGCAGTTAACAACCACTTTGCTGAATCACTGCTTCCCTCACAGTATGCCTAACGGACACACACACATACACACATATACACATTCATGCCATCAAAAGCCTCACAAAAGTGCTACGATCCCCATCCCTCTATGATTGTACGTCCCATATTGGAGGGCTCTTTCTACATCCCATTGCATGTCTCAACATTTTGGCATGACTTTGCATCACCCAAGCTGAAGAAAACAACCATCAATACAGCTTTTGTAACAGAAACCTAACAATGAAATGAAATCAAAAGTGAAACACTGGATTCATCCCAAACATGGGTTGCTTTACGTCGCATTTAGCAGAAAGAGAGAGTTAGTAGAGAAAGCTGCCGCTGGATACAGAGGCCTCATATGGAGACGGTCTCCTGCTGATCTCTCCTGACCGGGGAGACTCTGCCCATGGCTAAAGGGCAGTTCCACGCTGGAGGTTTTTGGTATCGATTGTTCGAAGCTGCACCATAAACCCCCTTGAAGGGGAATGTTTTCACTGTTTCACCTAATGAAAGCTGGCAAGGCCAACTGGCACGATGACTGGGCATCCTGGGATGTGAAATCCCCCGCCAGCTTAAGGAACCCTGCACCCTCACCCAGCCGCACCAGTCAGCAGCAGCGAGTATTAGACTGTTTGCATGTGCTACAGGGCATATAGGTGGTGGTGGGCGGATGGAGCAGCGGTGTCAGTGTTAGTGTTGGCGGTATCAGTAATGCTCTGATTGCAAGGCGAGTTTATTTTTTCTGCAACCATTGAACAAAGGAAGCTGCGTTTTCACCTCTCATGTATCATTTTATACATTAGAGATTTTAGTGTCAGCGATTACATTCAGGTCAAAGATAAAAGTCACAGTTTTCATCAAACGTTAAGTAGCCTTTAGCTTCGAAAACCCAGCAGCTGGTTTAACAAAACTTACTGGTTTTGAAGATATTCCCACAGACCTCTAAAACAACAAGGCAAAACGACATTCCTTCAGTCATTATTGCAGTTGTACGCGTCGTCACAAGGTAGCTAGTTCACTAGTTGCCTTGCTAGCTAGCTGTCTTGCTAGCTAGCAAGTTAGCAGACAACTGTAAGCAAACCAGTCCACAGGTTTTTGGTGTTAAAATAAATCAACTTACGTCTTTATTTTGCTAATTAGTAGGTCAAAGTTAAATTTGATTTACTTTGCTACCACAAATGAATTTTCTTATTGGATTTGTTCAAATTTACTGAATTCTGTGCAAAATATCAACAACATTAATGCTGGTTATGTTGGTTTGTGAGTAGTTTTAAAAGTGGCTCAAGATATCCTGAACATATTTTTCATCAGCCTGAAGCAGCAAATCCTGATTTCTCAGGTTAAACTGATTTTAAAAGTACCCCATGGAATTTTCTTGCAAACAAAGTTATGTTTACTTCTCGTGTTTCTCACCAAAATGCATTGTGTATTTCTGGGGTCAAACACTCAAGAAACATTTACAAGAGCCACATTTGAAATACGTTAAATTCCGCATTGTTTACTGACATGACAGCTAGCTAGCAGTCTTCTTCTTCCTTGCTTTTCTTGGGACATTGCTTTGTTTCTTTGTACATTACTTCCACCAACTGTCAATCAGCAGGAATGCCTGTGCTCCTACACATATGAATGTGTTTGTTCACCATTTGATCAAATTGTGAAAATGATACAATAGCACTACTTGTGGTTGAAAATCTCACAAGGTACCTTTACATTTTTTGCTTCATCTTATTTGTGAGAACAAAGATGGAACTGGAACGTCAGCAGTCGGCTGTAAGTTTGAGGAGTTGACAGTTTGCCAAACAACCTGTTTCCCGTGTTAAAGAACTGTATTCTCCAATGTTCCAGTCATTTTTTCAGCACTTTTCATGACTGGAAAGCATATTTACCAGATTTCTAAGCAACCAGATAGGGTAATGCTCATGGTTGTTTTCTTTGTTTGGGTCAGGAGACGGGGAATCATCTTGAGGATTAAAATTGACTGTACATGAGAAGCAGCATAAAAGTGTGGATTATTGTCATGTTTTCGACAATGTTTCCATAAAAGAGCTTCTGCAATTGTTTTACTTTCATTTATTTTTGATGAAAACCGTGGCTTATACCATCAATTGTACCCAACAATGTAACCCAAGTATCTGAAGTGAAAACGCTGATTAAATGAGAGGCACAAACTGTAGCGAGGGATATGTGGGTGATTGCTGGAACTGAGAACAAGCTGATTTCTCACTTCAAAGGATTTGGAATCGTTTGTTACCTCCAGCCGAGAGCTAAGACACTCTTCTACTAAACAACAGTTGCTAAATTCCTACTGTGAAAAAAGATCTGGGAGCAGAACATATAATTCCAGGAACAGTGTGCGTGTGCGTGTGTGTGTGTACATGAGCTGGTGTGTGTGTGTTTGCAATAAAGCCTGCCATGCAGTGTTTTGTTTTCCAACTCTGTTCATTAGTTTAATAATTATTTTTCTAAATCTTATTAGTCTTATCTCAAGAGGAGCTGTGAGCAAAGAAACTGCAGTGTAAGTCTGCGTGTGTGCATGTGTGTGGACGGAGTATGTGTGCTTGTTCTGTATACAATGTGTAGAGCGAGACAGAATTGTTTTTGTGTTGCATTTTTTTGAGTCTTTTTATGATTTTTTTTCCTTTGTGTTCTTTTTTTCGCTGTAGAAAAAAAAAAGCACAGATAACATTGAAAAAAAGTCAGTGCAGTCAATGGATACGAAACAGGCAAATTTGACCGGGCTGATGCGACCGTGTCTGTTCGGCACCACCACACAAAGGTCAGTTGGCGTCATAAGTCCCACGTGAATAAATAAAAAGCAGCTCTTCAGCCTCTGTTCTTGCCCTGCAGTGCTGCCAGGGAGATGGGATCTAAGAGTCTGTGAAAACGCTCCAAGATGACGTTCAGAATCAACGAAAAGTAACAAAAAGAAGAAAAACAGGTTTCCAGTTCTTAGCGAATCCTCCGCCTTGACTCTGGTAGAGTGCGAGACCACTGAGGGTCATGCAAGGGTTTTGTTGTTCAGCTGGAGTGAATCGCAGGGCAGAAAGAGCAGCACAAAAACTGAAGACCTCTCGCTTTCTGGCTTTATTATAGTCCAAAAAAGAAAATACACATCCCTTCTCTGAGAGTTGGTGTGATTCTGTTTTTTGTTCATCCATCGGTTGCTTACAGATTGCAGAAGCACAGCCAGCGCACATGGGGATTAAAAGACCAACAACGCTCTCCTTCTCATCCCACACATTCTGTTGAAGTCATCTCAGATTTTCAGTTTTTTTTTCTCCAAACACAATTCAGTGAGTTTTAAGACATTTTCTCCGAGCGAGAAAAGAACAAAGTGTCATTCTTTGTAATAACAACAATAAGAAGAATTATTGTCCTCTAAGTAGAAAAAAAGGGAAGAAAGTGTCGCTGCGCATTTCTGTCAGATGGCCTGCGGAGGCAGCAGGCGTCTCAGTGAAGGTGAGAGATGCAAACACCCACTGGAGGAGAGCCTGAGAGCTGCAGCAGCACCTCGCTGACCGAGGTCCCATGGGTGCACCGAAACACCCAGTGTCTGAGCCCTGGATGCGATTGTCAGCTATGCTAGAAGTCAATCCATACAGTCTCTCTCCTGCAGATTTGGCATTGTTGTTTTCTTCACATAGATTACTGAAGCTGACTGCGGCAGATGATGGTTTTTGATGTTCCGAATATGAGAAACATTTGAAAAACAACGAAAAAAGTTGAGTATTTGATCTCAAAAGCCAGTAAAGCACTAACAACTGTCTATATGGATATTTAAAGTTTCCCAATCAACTATCTCCTAACCTGGTTGTATGGTTTAAACACACTGAATACAGACAAAGAAAAAAAGGCGGCGTAATGTTTAATCAGCGAGTTAAGCGTAAGTTGGTTTGGCAGTGTCCAAGCCCCCAGAGCCACATGAGAGTGGCCGGGGTTCACCGGGATGATGCATTCAAAGACGGGTGTGTGGAGTGTTCACTATTGCAAGTGTGTGAGTGTGTAATTTTAAAGAAAAACAACAATCTAGCTACTCCTCCTTTTCCTCAAATCCCCATCTCCAAGATCAAACGGACTGACGGCCCTCTCGGGTGGATGCGCGGCGTCATGGCCGTGGACTGGTTTACAGACGGGGTGAACGAGGCGGGCGGTTGGTAGCTTGACTGCCCATCCCTCTCTCCTCCTATCTCTCCTCCTCTTCCTCCTCTTGCTTCTTCCCCTCTCCCACTCCTGCTCTTTTTGCCCTCAGATGTGCCTCTTCATGTGCAGGGCCAGGTGGTCTGACCGAGAGAAACACCTGCAGAGAGAAACAGAGAAACTGTGTCAGAAATATCCCAAATAACACCCCAAAGGATGCAGGAAATATCTGCAAATGATACAGGAAAAGAGATTACAAGAGAGGGAATGTTAAAATGAAATTTTATTCAAGCACATTTCAATTAGAGTAAAAGAAAAAAACATCTTACACAAATCTATATAACTGAAAATGTGAAGACCTGCAAAAGTGCAGCTACGTGGAAGTTTACACAAAATAAACATAATATATCAAGCAACTGTTGCTGATCAGTGCCGCTGGCTCTGTATATTAGTTGTCAATGGGCCACATTCCCAGGCCCCCTGAAATACCCACTGGCGCTGTATATTTCTTGGGAAGTCTCCATAATTTCAGGCCCCTTGAACTTCCCACTGGCAATGTGTATTTGCTGGAAACGTTCCATACTTCCAGCCCCCCCCACTCCACACTGGCTCTGTGTATTTGCTGGGAATTCTTGTAGTTTAAAGCCCACTAAACTCTACATCAAGTGCTCTGGTTCAGTGGAGCATTAAAACTTCATTGATTATAAACTTTAAAGAAGGGAACTTGAGAATTCATGACATTCTGTTTATTGTAAACCGCATGTGATTCACAAT